>JASKGM010000014.1:5713264-5751212 GCA_034509205.1 Ceratonia siliqua
AAAGTTTAAAGAATCCTGGTACCAAACGCCCCCTTAGAGTGTTTATCAAACGCACATGGAAAGCTGACAGAATTATGCGCCAATTTAACTGGGTTTTGCTTAAATTCTGTGATTCTCATGGATGAAAGAGATATTTTGTTGATCAACGTTGGTGAGCCACCATGAAATCTCTAGGAAGCTCTAGAGCTCAAACGTTTTCATCAAAGCCCAAGTTTTTTGCTCCAAAGGTGATATCCTTTTTTACTATTATCTCGGTCTGACAGTGTTTAGTGTGGGATTTTCAATTCGTTGAGTGAAATTTGGATTGTTGGGTTTTGGATTCTTGAACCTTGAATGAACTTCTTGATTGTGGGTTCAGATGCTTGAGCTTCGAATAAAGTTTCTTATCGTGGGTTTGGACTTTTTTCTAGACTAGTTTCTGCCGTTGTTTTGAATTCCTAAATCTTGAATGTAGCTCTGGTTTATAGCTGAGAGTTTGAGTTTTGTTCCTCTTATTCAAGCTTTTGATTTTGCTGTTTCATGATTCTAATATATCGTTTTAATAATGGCTTCAATCTCATTTTGCAATCTATGGATTTTTTATTCTGGGTTTGGGTTTAGGTTTAGTGGCTCTCATTGTTTTGCAAGCAGTTAAGCAAACCAATAAATTTAACGGTTCTTGCCCTCAAATTTGCCTAAAATTCAACCGAACCAAACTGTATCATTATGCTCATTTAGCCCAAAATCAAATAATATCATATCGTGAATACTCCTATTAATAGAGATAAGTTAGGCCAATTCTATTTATAAACATGAAGCTCAATAAAATGGCCTAAATTCTTTATTAAGTTCCGCCTTTAAATTTAAGGCAATTGCTACCCTATTCATGATTATCTCTATTTATGAGTGGATTTTTATTTTTATTTTATTTTTTTAGTTTTTTTTATAATTTTTATTTTAAGAGATAATTTAAAAGAATATGAAAAAAATTTTAAAATTTTTTTTACTTTTTCCTTTACTTTTTGCTTAGTTTTTTGATTTATTTTTTAATAGTTATGTTATAAATCTTTTTGATTTTTGATTTTTTTGATTTTTTTTCATATTCTTTTAAATTATCTCTTAAAATAAAAATTATGAAAAAATTAAAAAAATTAAAATTAAAAAAAAATAAAAACTCACTCATGAGTAGATTTAACTATAAAATTAAGCCCAAATTAAACAAAATTAAGTCTAGATAATCCAAGGGCTCAAATGCTAAATAATGCCCACTTAGTTGGCACTTGTTACTATTATAAAATATTATTTTTAGGTCCCATTTATATTTGACATAGAAATTAAGGCTTGATGCACCCTTTTGAATAATTGCTTTTTTTAAGGATAAAGGTATTTTTAAATTAAGTTTGTGTGTTAAGGAATTCAAAGTTATTTATTCAATGATTTTAAGGACACATTGTCTCTCCCCTCGTCCTTTGACTTGGTATATATCTAATTTTGGCCCCTCAATCTAAAAAGAAAACTTAAATTTTTGTTTCTTTTGGGGATAAAGAGAACTCAGTTTGGAGTTTTCAAATCCCTACACTTACACAAGATGATGCGCTTCTGAAGTAGAAATAATAGTCCTCGCTGCCTACATATGAATGCAGATCACTGAACTACAATTTGGAGCGCCTGAAGATGATGCAAACAAGCCATGTTTATTGGATGTAGCTAAAGTTTACAAACACAATTACAGAATAGCAAATATGATAGAAGCATATTTAGGGACAACTCAGCTTCAATTATGAAGGATTAAGAGTTAATTGTTTTCTGGAGGCATCTCATGATATGTAAATTGATTCAAAAATATATATATACCATAATCAAAAGAAAAGAAGGAACCACATAATATTGGAGAGAGCAAGTACATTATTACCAGAATTATTCTGTTTTTTTGGAGGTTGAATGAATGTGTGGACGGCTCATAATGTAGACAAAAAGATTGGCTGCCCCACTTCAACCTCAAATCCAGGTTTGTGCTCAGCGCTGGGGTCACAACTTTGTGGCATAGGATCATTAAGGGGAACAAAGAGACACAAAAAAGTTTAGGGTTGTGAATTTAAGCGCACCAGAAAAGATTATGGAGCTCGTGAATCGACTTCTTTTCAATCATTCAATGGGTTCATTTCTACAAACACTTGTTTGTTAACACATAGTATTAGAATTCATAAATCAGCCAACTGCTAGTGGTGGAGAGCTCAGGCAGAGTCTAGATCAAAAACCATGAGAATTCCGACTTATAATTAGACAAACTTTTAAGTAAAACTCTGTCTTACATATTTATGTATTTATTCATAATTGACTTAATTGACTTAACTTTTGTATTAGTCTATCTAAAAATTTCTCACAAACCACTTGCAGTCCACTTGGTCTATTAAAAAAACTCTATAGACTCTATTTAAAAATAAATAAATCATAATTTGACATATAAACAAGTTAAGTAAAAGTTTCAGTGGAATCCACGTTTATCATGCTTATATATTTAATTATAATTAGCTTATTCCACTCATTTTTAGTAGCCCGATTCTACTTAAAAGAATTTCTCTTGGTCCCATGTTTATTAAAAATTTGAACTGCTAGTCAATCCCACCTGTCCCACCTCCAGGAGCTTAAGGCAAACACTGCCTGCAACATTTGCTTTATATTCAAAGTGTCAAAAGGGTGAAAACTAAATACAAGAATCTTTTGGTAGCAACTCATCAATTTATTTGATTTCTCAGCCTATGTTTACAGTTAAACTCACACAATTTGTGCGTGAACTGTGAAGCAAATAACTCAAGAAGCATGATTAAATTTACACTAGGGAACTCGGTAGGATCCTAAAATATATGCTCTTTTACAAGCTTCTGTGAGAACAATGACACAAAGGGTGGGTAAAATTTTCCAAACTGAAAATTGTCTTACACAGCTACTGGTGTGGCTTCATCAAGAGCAAGGACACCAGGAAGCTCTTTGCCTTCCAACAACTCCAAACTGGCACCACCACCAGTTGATATGTGGCTCATGACGCTAGCAACTCCTACTTTCTCCACAGCTGCAACAGAATCTCCTCCTCCAATAATTGTTGTCACTCCCTTACCACTGAGGTCTGCTAGCTTCTTGGCAATGGCCTGAAAGACGGGTTCAAAATTTAATAATTTATTAGTCACACAGAATATATGTGGTAACTGCAGTTGACATCTGAAGCTTTCCTAATTCAACAAATTACATGGTTGGGAATATAAATGAACAAGCATATGGCTTACAAAATGTACAGGTCACTCTGGTAGATCAACTCGCGTTCATTTCTGAGAGTATACATGAAATTACACATACATGGCAATAAGGTGGGTTTTCAGGCAGACATCTTCCTGAAACTCTGTTCTACAAGGTTGTATATGGATAATTGATTAATTGGCAATGATATTGGTTGTATTTGAAATCTTAACTTTTAAAACATGTATGCGCATATTTGAGCATATATCAGAACATGGACTAAAAACATTGACATTTGACAGCAAACAGGCTAAAACATATGATATGAACTGAACTCCATGTGCGAGTATTATTGCATACCACTGTCCCAACAGCAAACTTGTCAAACTCAAACACTCCCATGGGTCCATTCCATATGATGGTTTTGGTAGTATCCAAAGCTTCATTGAATGTTTTAATGGAGTCTGGTCCAATATCCAATCCCATCCAGCCATCAGGGATGGCAGATGCTGGCACAATCTGCAATAATTAAAGCAGAATTTTAAACCTTGCTTCAATATTTATAGATCAGAAATCATCAATAATGAACTACAAATGTTTGTAACTAATGATCACAATAATAATTATTTACAGGTTTGAGGAATATATCATCTAAAAGGAACTTAGAAAACAAACCTTGCTGTTTGCATCAGGAGCAAATTTGTCTGCAATTACCACATCACTAGGTAACAAGAGAGACACACCCTTTGCCTTGGCCTTTGCAAGCAGTGATGTAGCAAGGTCCAATTTATCTTCCTCTACAAGGGATGAACCCACCGAGAGACCCTGGGCCTTGTAAAATGTGAAGATCATACCTCCACCAAGAAGTAGTATATCACATTTTTCTAGAAGTGATTCAATTACTCCAATTTTGGATGAGACCTTTGAACCACCCACAATGGCAGCAAATGGCCTTTTTGGGTTTGATACTGCCCCAACAAGGTAGTCAAGTTCCTAAAATATGATGAGATAAAAGTGAAGAATATTAGTACAATTTGGTCAAATAAACAAATAGGAACAATTAAAGAAAAATAATTGAAGGATAACTTTCCCATGAAGAATGATCTGCATCTGACAGATCAGATTCTACTTCACATCAAACTAATAAGAGATTAATAATCAAATATGTAGAAGTTTTAAAGTTCAGGAATTTTATTCAGATTGTTTGGAGAAAACTAAGGAATTAATCAACTGTTGACAATTTTCTAGTTACAGTAAAAGAGAGATTACCCCACCTTCTGCAAAAGGAAACCGGCAACAGAAGGCTTCAGGAATTTAGTGACCCCCTCAGTTGATGCATGTGCTCTATGTGCAGTACCAAATGCATCATTAACATAAAGATCTGCTAAAGAGGCAAGCTTCTTTGCAAACTCTGGCTCATTCTTCTCTTCCTCCTTGTAAAATCTCACATTCTCTAGAAGAAGAACACTACCATCTGGAAGGGAAGCCACTAATTTTTCTACATCTGGGCCAATAACGTCATCAGCTTTGACAACCTGTAAATTGTCCATATCCAAATAGAAAAAGATAAAAATATTGCAATAACCAACAAACAATCATAATATTTAGAAATTGATCTCTTCCATTTCCTCAAGATACATACATACCTGGATGCCAAGGAGTTCAGAGAGCCGTGGTACCAGAGGTGCCAAGCTATACTTGGGAGTGACACCCTTTGGCCGTCCCTGAAATTTCATTGAAATCATTAATGATTCAACTTACAAGTTCAAACCACAATTACCAAGCAAACTGTCAAAGTGAAAAGGAACAACAGTATTTCTACAGATCTACACTGCTTTTTCAGTAAGCACACACCAAAATTATAAAAAGCATTTAATCTGTATAATTTTACATGTATATAATGAGGGCCAGCAACCAATGTCATCAACAATATAACAAACTTCTTATGCCAAGTATAGAGGCTTGGACTCTAATCATCCAGCTTGGATTTTAGTAGTTATCACCATCCACAACTACGAATAAGAAATTGGTAAGTTCCGGACAATACCCTTACCCAAGTTCATCTCTTTGATCCTTTCACGATCTATCCCACAATTATCCACTATCCACTTTGGTTGGCACTAACCATAAGTAGAAAAATCCGAAAAGATTTTCAAGAGAAGGGTATTTAACCAGGAAGACCAAATTTGCAATTAGAAAGAACACAGCTGAATCTACCATTACAGGCAATGATCAAAGAATCCATCAAATTCCCATAACTCTACTTACCAAATGGCTTGAAAGAATGACTTTAGCTCCGTTCTGAATCAAATGCTTAATTGTGGGTACGGCAGCACGAACCCTGGTGTCATCAGTAATGTTCTGATTGTCATCCAAAGGCACATTCAAATCCGCCCTCACGAACACCTTCTTCCCCTTCAAGTCAGCTGCACTTAAGTCCCCAACACTCTTCTTTGCCATCGACACGATCCCTCTGACTGCCTTTCCAGAAGCACCAATTGATCGAACTCTGGAAGCAACATGGAGAGCCAATAGTGGGTCGGCGGCAGCGAAGCCGAGGCGGTGGAGGCCGGCGGGGCGGAGGCGCAGGGAGGATGAAGAGGAAGTGGGTGAGATGTGAAGTGATGAGCGGGTGGCAGAGGAGTTGGTGGAGGCGGAATTGGTAGCTTGGAGGAGAGAGAGGGTTGAGAGGGCGGTTGATGAGGCCATTGAAGCTGAGAAGAGAAAACAAAGGGAGAGAGTGAGAGCGAAAAGATGGAGGCTTTGTGTGTGGATGTGAATACAAGAGAGAGAGAGAGAGAGAGAGAGAAGAAGAAGGAAAAAGAGGAAGATGTGGACGTAGAGAACAAAGGGAACGATTGGGTATTATATGGGATTTCTCAGATTACTCTTATCGTTGAGGAGAGGTTGAAGATGTTCGATGCTTTTCACAGATATTCAACCCAACGTTGCCTCAATGCTTGCTCTGTTCATTGTTTTCCTTTCTTTTATTTTTATTTTAACAATTTGGATAATTTGATTTCAATTCATTTAGAAATACTGTATTTAAGGCCATTAGGTGTATTAAAAATTTATTTTTTAATAAAGATTAATTTGATTGGTGAAATCAAATTGTGTTAATCAAAAGATTTTCAATTTGAGTTTCGCTGGTAATTCATTAATTACAGTACATCTCACCTCAACTTATTTTCGTCCTTAATATTTTTATTTACTAAAAAACCATATTTTAAAAAATGATTTATAAATTTTTTTCTTTAGTATATTAAATAATTTAAAATTAAATTTCATAATAATATTAAAAATAAAAATAAAATCTCAATAAAATAGAGTAATTCTCAAATTGGCAAAAAATAATTTATTTAAAACTTTTATATAATATATTAC
Organism: Ceratonia siliqua; assembly: GCA_034509205.1. NCBI lineage: Eukaryota > Viridiplantae > Streptophyta > Magnoliopsida > Fabales > Fabaceae > Ceratonia > Ceratonia siliqua. Next base: position 5,719,859 of record JASKGM010000014.1, read on the forward strand.
TATTTTACTTATTAAATCAGAAGATTTAAATTCAACTAATAATTAGTAAAAATATTTATAAAATGACATGTCCTTATATTTTGGGTGCGAAAATATTATTTTATTGAAAATAAAATGATAAAATTTGAAGAGTTATTTTAAGATTATATAAATAATTATAATTTTGATATTGTTAAACATTGAGTAAGTTTTACACATTAATTATTTAATTCATATATATATATATATATATATAGTAATGTGTGATATCACTGTCTTTAAAAAAACTACTTTCTACGAATAAAAATGTATATACACTAGTTTTTTTATATGCATCAATCCACTTTTTATATACAAGATTAATTATTGAAAAAATTTTAATTAATCATTATTCTATTATTCCTTAAAAAAAATTTATATGACATACATTGTGCATGGGGATGGTCATGTTAATAACTTTTCTTTTAAAAAAAATTATTCACATTTTCTAAAATATTTATATTAAGTATGCAGCCTTTTCAAATTTTGAAAGGTTAGGCCAAAAAACTAATGATAAAATTAATTAAATGTTGTGAAAGTGTGAAGATTTTTTTAAATTTAAAAATGGAAAATAACAAGTCGTTTTTAAGAGCATCTATTAACATAGTTTTAAAATCATTCCATGAAAAACACTACATTTGAAATATATACTGAATACCTAATATAAAGTAGAAGGATTCTTTTTCTTTAAATTGAATAACAAGTGAGAAACTATGTATATAATGACATTAAAGTAGCTTAGGCATTCCCTAATAGTACATGGCAGTTCCTCAGGCTAATAGAAGCGATAGTTATTTTGTTCTGGAATTGGCTTTTCCTAAGTCCCACATCGGTAGGTTTTTCACATTGTAATGGCTTTATAAGAAGCAAAAGTATGATTATCGGTCGCCGGGCTCAGTGGCGAGTGCCTGTTACTCAAGTGAGGGCATTAAGGTGTTGAGACTTTGGGAATAGCTTTACAAATTGGGGTCTGGTCTGGGAAAGGGCAAGTTTCTGGCCCGCCCGTTTCGAGCTCAGGGTTGAGGCATGTGGCCTAGGCGGGGGTGCCTGGTCTCGTGTCTCCTTGGGGGAGAGGGAAATACGTTAGGCTGGCTTAACAGAGCAGCGAAAACCTCTCGCACTGAGCGGTGGAAGGATAGCGGGCCGGTGCCACCCAGTCCAATGAGCTGATCTCAATTGGATCATCACCTTTTGGTTTTTCTTCACTGGCCTTTAAAGAGTCAGGGCCCAATTTTTTTGATTTGGTTTGACTACTAGTACAAATCAGGCCCTAGGTTTCAGCAGGTCTAAATTTTAATTCATTTTTGGGTTTGCTTTTGTTGTTCACACTTAGTTTAGTCTCCAGACTACTAAATATTTTACGTGAATTAATGTTTAACTCTACAGTGTCTGCACGTGTGTTACACAGTAGCAAAGCTAATAATACAAGATTCGTATGAAACATTCAAGAAGTTTAAGTTAAAATATATATATATATATATATATAACCCACATGCATTAAAAAATAAAATTAAGAAACTAAACTAACAAAAACTTCATCAATTTCTTAAAGGAGGTTTCTAAGTTATTGTTGGCTGTCTTTTTATTATTTTTTAATTTTTCTTTATTATTTTTGAATTTTTTAGTCTTTTTTTAACCTTTTTTTGAATTTTTTTAGCTTTTTTTCTTAAAATGAAATTATAAAAAACACAACCCACAATATAAGTACCATCCTGTAAGATAGCAAGCACCTCTTTTAAAATATCTAAATCCAAAACTGAATAAATTGTTTTAGGAACAATGCAGTTTGAATCTTTCAGTAGCAATTGAGATTTTATGCATTTTTATTTGGTTTGAAGGTAATCTTATAAAGGATAGGTATGGATTTGTGTTTCTAGGAATTTGAAGGGCAATGATGTTGGCAGAAGGAATGTACAACTCACATAAATCCTATTAATAAAAGAACTAATATGAGCTTTTACTATTCTTGAACCTATGTCCCCCATTGGCAAGTTAGGAGTTAGGCTTGCACTCCTAAAATAACGAAGAATCCAAGGCAAGGACAGATATAAAGTAATCCTTCCACTTACCACATTCAAGGACAGCTCCTAAGAGCCCTCTAATAGTTACCAATAAAATTAAGAAGGCCAAAGGTAATTTTCTTTTTTTAGGATTATACAAAATGATATTTTCCATCAATTTATGTCTCAATCCATATTAAGTCCCTTATGAAATAATCTTAAAAGCGCACTCTTTATATCAGTCTAATATATTTAAAAGAATAAATTTTCTTTAGTGTTGATATTAAAGTTTGAATTTAAGTAATTAAAATAAGGAGTATACTTTTAACGATGAGGCCAATTCATTAGGATTAGACAAAAAGTACTTCAAGGAGAAAGATATAAATGCACTCATAATATGAATTTGGATACTTTAGAGAAAATACTACAGTGTCATGTTTAGAAAAAGATATAAATGTATTTATAAATAATAAGTATAAGTAGAATTTATTAATTAAATAGTATGTGAAACGAATTATATATATCTTTTCTTGAATTCTTTTTGGACATGGAAGAATCAGGATCTAATAAATATGGACTAAATCCAACTAAAAAACTTAACAAAAGAGCAACAAAAACTTGATGAATCCTCTCTAATCACACTTCTCCGAGCTAGGAAAGTACAGGGCCACTTTCCAACTGAGGCATTTTCGTTCGTCCACAACTCTTTCCTTATGTTTCACTTCTTGCAAGATCCTTTATTAATGGTACTTTATTTCTTTTCTACTTTATGACAATGGAAGGACCACGAAGGAAGTTGAGGAAGAGTTTCAAATAATATTCTTTTTATAACTATTTCCTTATTATATTAATTTAATGGTAAATTGTCTTAATATAAAAGTTTGGTGATACAACATTAAATATCTTTTTTTTTAAATATTAAGATAATTTTTGAATAATAGAGATTCCCAATCTTGGCAAAATCTGTACTACAAAAGAGTTTATCTTTTGTTCACTATTACCTAGCTGATCTTATTGGATTTATCAATAATGTAAATTTTCATGGTAACTAATATGCAAATGAGAAATTTACTCCAATCATCAGTTTCCAATCTAGGCTTGGGTTTCTTTTTGTGCATCTATTCATATTGCAGAGGTCAAAATATGAAAGCATATATCAAAGGAATGTGAAAAATTTTAACCCATGGTTTCTCAATTACGAGTAACAATCAAAAGAAATTGACTTATAATCGTTGTTTTATCATTTTTTTAATCTTTAGTTTTCTAGAATTGATTTATAATTCTGTGATACTCAAAGAAATTCTATATTGGAAAATATTGTGGATTCTTAATTATTTGTTTCTTTTCTTGGTATGTTCTTTGGGGGCAAACTTACACTTTGGTTCTTCAAAAAATATCATAAATGCTATTGATGCAATATTTAGAATACTTTAATGGGTAATACCTCAAGATCATTCTTATACACTTCTTTTCAAGTCTTGAAGATTTTAAGGATAAGATAACAACATCATATTTTGATATATTTTTCTTGAATAGGATTTTGATTTTCCTAATTCACCATTCTAAAAGGAAGAAGGTGAGATTCTTTTGAGATTGGATTTAGTCCTAAGAAGAATAGAATGTTTAGCTGATAAATAACTCACTTCTTGGTCTTCAACTCCCTTAGTCACTACGAATGCTCCCAATCAGTGCAATGGGATGTGTCTACTTATCTATCTCTTACTCGAAATGGAAATAGGTTTGAAAAATGATCTTAGAATGTAGGCTTGGGTGTTTTCCCTGAGCATCTTAATCAATGTGAGAATGTCAAAATATGTGAGAAGAATGAAGAAAATAAATATGAAAGCCTCGAACCCATGTCATCTTTGTTGCGAGTAAAAACAAAATAACTAATTCATAGTCTTAATAACGGCAATGTGTTTTAGCTTGACTCTTAAATAAGCTTAATAACGATAATGTATTTTAGGCTGACTCTCGAACAAGCTTAAAATCTTGTCCCACATCGACAAATGACTAAAGAAAACTATACTTTATATATAACTAACAGAGTTAAGCGATTGGCCAAGTTCAACTAACTAATTAAAAACGCAAAAAAATTACCACGACTAACATACACAGTTTGGTTGGACTTGGCCATTTTCCTCCCCTTAAGAATATACACTATTGTTTTATCAATCATTTTTTGCTTCTAGTTTTCTAGAGTAGACATTAAAAATTTTTCCAAAAATGTAGGACAAAAGGAATGTGAAGCTCTCTAACCCATGTTATCTTTGTTTTGCATCGACAAATAACTAAAAAAATGTTATACTCTATATATAACTAACAGAGTCAGATGATTAATCAAGTTCATTTAACTATTAAAAAATGCTTTAAAAGAGAAACGTCTTTTAGCTACCAGAGAAAAACTTTACTTTTGCCATACAAGAATTTCTAAATTGGAAAATATAATGTTGTATTCTTTTTGGTTGTTTTCTTTTCTTGGTATGTTGTTTAGGGAAAAACATCTACTTTACTTGTACAGAAAAGTATTAAATGCTATTGAAGCAGCATTTGGGAACTTTTAATTCGGAATACATTAAGATCAAGATACTAACTTTATATTTTATACTTCTAATAAACTTATGTATTCATTCATGATTGATCATTTTACTGGATAAAAGCTCACACAACTACCATAATCCTTATTTTATAAACAAATTTTCACTTCTTCATTTCTAGAGTTGACATTATAGTATTGCCAAACCTAGAGAAATCTTAAGTTGGAAAATATATTGATGTACACTTTTTTATTGGTTTCACTCTCTAGCCATATGTTTATTTGGGGGAAATATCTACTTTGCTTATAGAGAAATATATTATAAATGCTATTGAAGCATCACTCAAGAACCTTTGATGGGGAAAACCTGGAAGATCAATCTCATGGACTTCTTAAGTCGTAAATTTTGATGGTCATAGTAACAATACCATACTTTGTTTCATTTTTCGTCCCAATTTAGACTTGGATTTATTTTGTTGCACATCTTAATCGTGTTAGAAAAAACAAAATATGTGGGGACAAAAGGACTACGAAACTCTCTAACTCATGTTATTTATGTTACACGTAACGGTAAAAGAACTAATATATAGACTAAATAACAAGTATGCATTTTACGGTGATTCTCAAACAAGCTTAAAAAGTTGTCCCACATCGACTAATAAGTAAAGATTGTTGTACTTTATATATGGTTAACAGAGGCAGATGGTCGGTCAAGTTCAACAGACTAATAAAAATACAAAAAAAATTAACACACAAAAATTACCACTCCTACCACAAGAGGAGCTCTGTTGGGCTTGGCCATTTTGCTCTGACTTAAAACTACCATTGTTTTATCATAAATTTTTTTAATAGTAGTTTTTTGAGGGTTAACATTACAATTTTGACACAGGAAATAAATCATATATTAAAAATTCCTTTATGTATTGATTTTGATGGGGAATACCTTAAGATCAATCTCATGAACTTCTTAATTAAGTCTTTCTTTGATAGTGTAGATAACAAAATCATACTTTGATATATTTTTACTCCCAAAAGCATGGGTTTCTTTCTATATATGCATCTTAACATGTTTAGAAGGTTAAAATAAGAAAGCAATGAGAAAAGAAATGTGAACCTCTCTAACTGGTTTACACCCAATTAAGCTTGAAAGATTGACTAAAATTGATAAATAACTAAAATGTTATATTTTATATACGACTAATAGAGGTAAGTGGTGAACAAGTTTATCAGATTATGAATAACCCCCAACGAAGTTATTACCACTATCATATAAAGCATTAGGCTTGCCTATTTTTACTCTCCCTTAAAATTACCATTTTTTATCATATTTTAGTTTCAAATTTAGAGTGTCTATTAGGAATCCTAACATGGAAAAAATATTGTTTAATTCCTTTTTATTGGTTTCACTTCTTGCAAGTCTTGAATTTTGGAAGCTCATGATAACCAACATACTTTGATATGTTTTTCTTCCCATTTTAGGCATAAACTTCTTCCTCTACACATCCTAATCATATTAGGAAGTTCCATATATGTAGGGACAGAAGGAATTTGAAACTCTCTTCTCTGTTACGTGCAGCAATATGAGATTTAACGCATAGACTTAATAACCAGTATGCATTTTAGTTTATTCACAGACAAGCTTAGAAGCTTGTTCCACATCGATAAATGACCACTAAATGTTATACTTCATATATAACAGATAAAATTAGGTGGTTGGCCAAGTTCATCAAATTAGTAAAAAAATATGGCAGTTTGAATGAGCTTGTGCTTTAAATAAAAGTAATTTTTTAAAAAAAATAGCTATTTAATGTTTAAATATAGTTACGCAGAAGTGATTTTACTGAAAAAAATATATATTTTGTGTTTGGATGCAAAAATATAAAAACTTTTTAACATGTAAAATTACTAAAAATAATATATAAAAGTGTTTTTTTAAAAATTTAAGAAATATTTTAGGGTTATATTTGTCTAAAAAATTTTCTCTTTTTTTCATTAAACCTTATTATTTTTTAAGCTGTATTTTCTGCTTAAAAAATAAACAACATTTCTGTTTATTTTTAAAATAAGCACTTTATAAAAATAATTTCATACAAATGACCAAAATAAAAAAATTGCTTATCTTAAAAAAAAAGTTTTTAAAACAGTATAAGTTATCCCAAACGGCTCTTAACAAAACAAGTATGGTGGCTAAGTTCATCATATAAAAAATCCATAAAAACATTACCACAACTACTCAGGCTTCATTTATTGTCCCTTGAGAATACCATTGTTTACTATTATTTTTGATTCCAGTTAACATTATATTTTTCCAAACTTGAAGAAACCATAAATTGAAAGATGTATTGTTGTATTCTTTTTGGTTGATTTCTCTTCTTAAAATATCTACTTTGCTTCTACATAAAAGTGGTCACAGATGAATAAGAATATGTTTTACTGTGAGTTGTGTTGCAGGGAATCATACAAGAAGAGGAAATGAATTTGTTCAAAATCCTGAAGTGGAACAGTAGGTTGTAAAAGAAGGATCATGCAACATCAGTTGGTCAAAGGTACTTGCTACGAATTGGAAAGCTTACGATAACTGAAACATTGAAGTCAGTGGTGAGAAGGATGGCGATGGAGAAGATGCGGTCATGGCTGCAATTTTATTGGGAAAAGAGAAAGAAAATAGAGAGTGAGGAGGTGAGGAAGTGAGGAAGAAGATGAAGTAAATAAGAGCGTTTTATATTATTTTATTATTTAAAATATTGGAGAAAATATTTTTATATATTTGTTCAATCATCTCGTGGAATAAATATACGATAGTATAATAGTATCATACTATTTTCACTAAGATCATACGATTTTACATTTTTAGTAAAAAATGTCACGTGACGCAATCTCAATAACAATAACATATGATGACTATAATATCTTAGTTTTTTCCCATTTCGTGATGTGTTTAATGAATCACGACCTAGGTACATATTATATGAATTTCATCAATGTTTTAATGAAATTCGTATAGAATGGTTTATTAAGAGGCTTGCCTAAGTTTAGGGTTGCCTATCTCATATTATCTTTGTTACTAGTAACACTTAAGAACTAAATCATAGTCTTAATAACCAAAATGCGATTTTGGTTTATTCCTAAATAAGCATAAAAGCTTTTTTTTACATCAATAAATGACTAAAGAAAATTATATTTTATATATGATTAATGGAATCAGTGGACTGGTCAAGTCCATTAAACTATTGAAAAATCACAAAAAATTATCACAACCATCATGAAAAGGTCTTCTCAACTTATCCTCCCTTTCAAATTATCCATTGTTTTATCAACAATTTTCTACTTCTAGTTTTCCAAAGTGAAATTTAATTTTGCCAAACTAAGGAAGTCCTATATTACAAAAGATATTGCTGTAATCTTTTTATATATATATATGGTATATGATAAAAACATCTACTTTGCTTCATGTTACCCAATTACAAAGAACAATTAAAGAACTAATTATTCAATCGTAATAACAATAATATATTTTGGGTGTATTTCCAAACAAGCTTGAAAGCTTTTTCTTCACAAATTATTAAAGATAATTATATTTATATTTAACTTATAAAGTCAAAAGGCTAATCAAGTTTATCAAACTATTAAAAAACTCACAAAAGGCTTAAACCACTTGATAATAGAGATTATAATATCATGTTAAAGACTACTTTAACCTAAAACTTTAAGTTGCTAAATAAAGGACCATAATAATTCTACTATTAATTTCTAAGAAGTTGCTGACTTCTCTGTTGAAGCCAGACAAATATGGGATGAAGGCAAGGTTTGCAGGGTTTGTATTTGGTAATGAACAAGCGCAGATGCAATATTGAGAATTGAGGCTCCTGAATCAATTTATCTTAATACAAGAAACAATCATTTCGCTAAAGCATTGAAGAGTTCAAGGCTTTCTACCAAGTTTGCTGAGATCAGAGCAACCATTTTGCTAATGATTCATTTTTCTTGGAGGGTCTCAAATTCTGTTTGTCTTCTTTCCACTCAAGCTGCAGAAACATAGAGCCACTTGTTTCTACAGTGCCCTCTTACCAAATCCCATGGTTTAAATCTTCTTGGTGTTAGAATAAGGTGATTCAACACTAAAATTGTCCAGATCCCAACACCAGAAATGCAGTAGAAGAACAAGCTGGTTTTCTGATATTGTGTTCTCTTGTGGAAAAATACTCTATACTCTATAACTACATGTTAGATTAAGGATGACAAGACAGTAAATTAGAGAGGTCTTCCTTACTTAGATTCTTAATGAGTATTTTATTATTTTTTATTTTTTTATATCTAAATATTATTAATTACCCTTCTTATCCTTTATATTAAATCACTCATTTCATGAGATACGTTTCAATTTATATTAAATGTTACAAGTATAAATTATAAATATATAATTATTAATATAAACTTATACATACTAAAGTAATTGAATCAATAAAGATTATTATAATAATTTTAATATAATGATCCTCCTTGGATGAAAAGTATAGTTTTCATGTTTACCCCCAAATTTTAAATAGGAAAAATTTATTCCTACCCGTGTCTTTATAGGAAAAAATTTTGTAGTCTTGTTATAGAAAACTCACCTCTTAAAGAGGTAGAACTTTCCAACCGTTGAATTGGATTTTTGTTTAAAGATTTATGTAGTCTTGTCAAGATGTCAAGTCTAAAAATCCAATCCAATGGTTTTTTGTAGTAATTTTCCAAACTTTTCACACACCCCATGCTCCTATGCAAGGCAATGCTCACGATGATCTTTACAAATAAAGAAAATTGTCATCTCTTAGCTAAATATGAAAAATTACAACTTAAATCAAATCTTGAAAGATTTAAGAAAATTGACATTTCTTTCACAGAGACAATGATGCATTGATTTGGTGGGAAATATTTCTTTAGGGTAAACTGTTAAAGAATCAAAGGGAGACAAAATGTGGGAAATAACAAAATTTCGTTTCAAGCTATTATTTTGGTCATTCTAAAATGAAAACGTTTTAGAAATTTTGTGAAATTACGTAAAAATAAAAGATTTTTTAAAAAATGTTTTGAATAATTTAAAAAAATAATTTTTTAATTTTAAAAAATTCTAACATAATAATAATGATATAGATATATAAAATCAGATAACATAGTATTAAATCATTACGTTTTCATTCAAATAATAATGTTAATAAATTTTAATAATATTTGACATACATAAAATATGTGAATCCTTTGACTCTGATGAAAAAAAAGCACATTATCTTATTAATTCTTCATCCATCTTAATTAATAAAAAGTTACAATCTCATCCCAGATTTCCAGTTGCAATCTCATCCCAGATTTCCAGTCGCAATCTCATCCCACATTCCCACCTACCCAATTATTAAGTAACCCCTTCAATGCTTTCACAAGCATCCGCTCCTAGCCAAACACCCCCTTCCAGATGCACACCACCAAGAACACCAATTCTTCTTCTTCTTCTTTAGGTCATCAAGTTCAATGACCTTCTAGCAACCTCAAGCATTGAGTTTCAGGAGGGAGAAATAAGGTGCTTGAGGAACTACAAGCACCAATTCTTCCTCTTATCTGTTTAAAAGGGATCGTCTTCTTTCTTTTTCTTATGAAATCTTCTTTTTCTTCTACTTCTTTCGAAATCTACCAAAGTTGATTTGTGGAATTTATGTGAATTTTGTTGGTAAATAGAAAACTCAATGAATCGAAACGTAACAATTGGTGAGTTTTCTTTTTAAAAGCACCGATTTGTTTATATTTCATCAAAAAATGATAATTTTCTGAAATAACTTGTAGTTTTATTTCAATCATATAAAAAATCAAAATGTTTCGTACTTTTCGACTGAAACAACATAAGATTTAGAACACCGAGTTTAAACCAGATCATGTGGCTTCCATATACGAGAAGACTTCAATCTTACAAGTGCTACTTGTCTTGTCTCCAAAGCTATGTAATGGGGTCATCAACCTTCCTACATTTTCCTATGTAATTATACTTCTGTTTAATTGTCAAATTTGAGGGAAAAAAAAGTTTCCAGCTTCTTTGCTGTGAAATGAACTTGTACTTGGGTTACTTTCTCAATTTATCAATTTAATAAAAGGAAAAAGTATCAAATAATGTGTTTACATAAATAAAAGAAAGGGAAATTAATAGAAGTTAAATGTACTCGATATAGTATATTTTCAATGATTATTTGGAAGTTAAACTCTATTTATTTTATGTAAAAATTTGTAGCATTTTAAACTTAAACCCTTTAAAAATTAACAAATGTTAAATTTGCAACCCGATTATAATCAAATTTATTTGCAGGTGAAATTACAATTATGACCCAAGATGAAGAGTGGCAAGTAGAAATTAAAAACACAGAAGATTAAATCTAAACCTTTAAATTATTTATATTATCAAATTATGAATAACAACAATATTATACCAACTTTTATAGGTGGATGTTTAGTATATAAGATCAACTCTTGCTGTTGGAAGATGTTGGAGTCGTTCCATTGTTCATAGTTTGTTGACCTATTTTCTCTTTTCACCTACAAATTGAACCCAAATGTTAGATGGTTTAAGAATTTTTATTTTTTTTTTAAAAGTGAAGCACAACTTGCCCCTTAAGGCGCCACTAACTTCCATAATTATTTCTTGGGTCAATATAATTTTAGTTTTTATAGTTTTATTGAATTTTTAGTTTGGTTGTTTTAATTTTTTCTTTATAATTTAGTTTAAAAATTTTTAATTTAGTCCTTCACATTTATCATTTCATTAATTGATTTTAAATTAATAAAATTATAAGAACTTTTTTTAATATTTAAGGATTTTATAGTTTCATCAAGTTTTTGATTTAATTCTTATATTAAAGTTTTTGATTTTATTCCTATAATTTTATTAATTTAAGGATCGGTTAATATAATAATAACATTGGATATGGTAGAGATTAAATTAAAAAATTAAAACTTTAATGACTTAATTGCAAAAAATATATATATAAAAATCAAATTAAAAATTAGGTGAAATTATAAGAATTAAAAGTTGTATTAACCTTAATTTTTTTTAGTTAAATTTCAGTTTATGTCCTCTCATTTATCCCAAAATTAGTTTATCTCCTATAATTTAAAGTGAGACCTACTAATTAACAATTCCCATATCTTATATTATTATCTTTTATAATATCACAATTTGATATTATTTGCTCAAATGAAAGGATAAGAATCCATTATTCAATTCCTGTAATTTATTTGGTTACTACTTAACTATTCTATAATATTTACTAATATAATTTTAACATAAATATTAAAGTAATAATTAATTTTATCACTAAAATTTTATTTTATATATTTTAAATAATTTTATAAGACTATTGTTTAGATTAAGTTGAGGTACCTAAATTTTATCTCCCAAATGCCAATTTTTCGAGATATTCTTACACACATACATTATATCACGTCATTTGTACAATATTAAATGAATACAAACCATGTGTGTATTTTAAATAAGGTAGAACCATTAATGCACTGTAAAACCCAAGTAAAGCTCATTCAATCTCATTTAAAATTTATGCATAGCTTATATTTATTAAATATTGTACAAATTATATGTCTATACAAGTTTCTCTAATTCTTCTGAAAACTTGGTAGGGAAAAAGAAAAATGAAATTCTCAACCACTTGATTTTATTGCTTTGTCTTTTCCCTTTCCTAGGTTGATTAAGAACTTTCTAACTAATTTCGTTTCACAATTGAAGCTTTAACATATGATGAATATGTCCACTTTCATGTATTCATGTTCTATAGACTATAATGATTACATAACTTTGAACACAAATGTAGGATCCTTGTCCAGTAATTCTAGCACATCATCAACAGAGAATTGATTTTTATAAGCAAATTTGGAGACCGCAAGGCCAAATATATATATAAAATAAGAAAAGAAAGGTTTATGTTTATGATTAATGCCAAAAGAATATAAACATGTTGGGCTCTTGTGAAAACTCTGTCTTCCCATACACCAATTATAATAATACCTTAATTATCTTAGTAATAATGATAAAATGCAATTAGATATCATTTAGTAATTTACACATATTTTTATGTTTAATTTTTGGGTAAATTATAGTTTATCTTTCATGTAATTTGGCTTGAAATGAGTTTGTTTTCGTTTGATTTAAAGTGTTTCATATTTCATTGTAAATTGTTATGTTATTATTTAACTATCTTGATATTTTTTTGAGTAATTTTAACAAATATTAAAATAATGAATAATTTCATCATTAGCAAACCCAAAAGCATGTTTACTGTTGACTTACTTCTTTTTTTTAAGGATCAAATTGAATTGTCAGCAAAGTTTGGTAGTATGAAAAAGTTTGGATGTGATTGTGTTTTTTAACAGATATTTTAAATAATTTTTTTTTAAAAATAGGTATTTGATATGTGAATATAATTACGTAAAAATAATTTTATTAAAAAATAAATGTCTTGTGTTTATATGTAAAAATATAAAAATATTTTTGAACATGCAAAGTTATTGGAAATAATATATAAAAATACTTTTTAAAAAATTTATATAACATTTTAGGGTATATGTATCTAAAAAATTTTTTTTATTAAAATTGATTATTTTTTAAGCATTATATTTATTATTTTTTTAAAAAATAATTATTTAATTTATTTTTAAAATAAGTACTTATAAAATAATTTTAATTCAAATAATAATTTTAAAAATAATTACTTTTTTTTATAAATAATTTTCCTCTCATTAAGCTGTTCCAACCGCCCATATGTCTGGACAGAAGATCAATCCTCAGAAGAGTCAGATATATTTCTCTAAAAATGTCTCTACCCAGGTTGCTGAACACATTACTGGAATCTGTAGTTTTACTCTCACTAATGATGTTAAATATTATTTATCAACATAAAAATTATATTTATTTTAAAATACCATTCTAAAATTATTAAAAAAATAATTATTATTTTAAAATATAAAAAAATAAAACGTTTATTCATTTGATTTGGTTTAAAAAAATAAATGAGCATTGGATATTTTTTTTTATCGTGATTGTCCATATACATATATAATCATGATAAAATATTTTTTTATTTTGGGCTCGTGTTATTTTATGTTAAAATTATTATAGTAGTTGATGTATACGTGAATAATTACGATAAATAAAATAATTAAATAAAAAAAAGATGCACACATATTTTTGAAAAATGTGAATCACATTTAATTATTTATTGAATGAAAAAAGAATATAATTATATAAATTGTGATTATTTATTTATTTTTAAATAATTATAATACATTTTATTTTAATTATATATAATTTTTAAAAAAGTATATATTATAATAATTTAAAAATGAATAAATTATGAATATTCTTTTAGGTTAATGTACGTAGAGGATAAGGGAATTAATTAAAGAGGGAGTAGTTCAGTAGCAGTAGAGCTGTAGCTTGTTTGTTGAAACTAGAAATGCGATGGAACCATGATGTCACAGCACTATCATATCCCCCACGGGCCCCATAAAAGCTACACATAACCGACTCCAATTTAAGGAACACCAACAAACCTACCCATACATATTCTACTCCTCCATCTAAAGGTTTAAATATATTTTGTTTTTTAATTTAAATATTATTTTTTATTTTTTTAGTTTGGTCTCATATTTTTGTTTGTCTAAAAACAAAAAATAATATTATAATTAACATGCCTAATTTGTTGTTGTTATAATATTTAACAAATTATTTAATAAAATCATGCTAAAAAATAAAAAATAATAAAATCATATGCATTCAATAAGATTTTACTTGTTCTTTCATTAAATAATAACTTTACATGAATAAAAATAAAATTAAGAAGAAATAATGAAAATATAATTAAAATATTTTAAAACAAAAAAATTTGTTGAAGTTGAAATAATGAAGGTCGAATTAAAACTCTTAGGATTATAAGAAGATCAAAAATATATTAAGACAAAAATAAATAAATAAAAAATTATATTATGGTAATTTTAATATATATAACTCTAAGGTATAGTATTATTGATGATGTAGTATTGATAAATATTTTTTTATTTAACAATAATATATAATACCAACGTTAATATATAACTCCATCAAAATTTATCATCATATATATATATATATATATATATATATATATATATATAAAGTGGATATTATTTTAAATGTGTTTAATATATTAAAACTTTTATTTATAATTGAATTAAAAGTTGTAAATCCTTCAAAGCTTCTCTGTTGGGAAATAAAACAAACACCTTCTACGTTTCTCCTTCTCTTACTTACTCAACAACATCAATACACGCAATTCCAGGTGTCCAGGTCCTTCTCAATATTACGTTAATATGATGACACTAATGTGAGGCAATTAAAGGTTCGTCTAAAAAAATAAAAAAATAAAAAATCGTTTTTTATGTATTAAAAATATAAGGGATTAAGCTCCCTAAATTTATTATTTATTATTCATTATTATATTATTTTTGATTTTTTTATTAAATTTTTTTATACTATTTATTAGTTTTTCATCTATAGGAATTTTTTTGAAATTTTTTAAAATTTTTTTGAAATTTTTTTTTCAAAATATTAGTTTGTTTCAAATGTGTGATTCTTTTTAAATTTTTTTTGATTGTTTTTATTTTTTTTAAAATTTTTATAAAATTTATCATTAGTTTATTATTATTAAAAATGTTTAAAATTTTGAAAAAAATTAAAATCTAATTTTTTAAAAATTTTAAAGTTATCTTACAGTCCCAACAATGAAACTATAGAGTAGTAAGGCCCAAAATATAATATTCTAAAATAAATATATAAATATCTTGTTCTTTTTCAAGGGGTGTTTATAAGAATTTATAATTTATGAAATTACTTATCCAAAATCTAAACTTTAGCATTAAATTATTTGAAAATTAGTAAATATGTGTTTAATATATGCAAGAAAATATTTTTTATGGTGTATTTAAATGAGATATTTTAAGAAAAAAATAGTTTTAAAGAGTATTTAAAATGTTTTATCTTGAATCACAGGATTCATAAATTTTAGTTCAGACTTTATTCCAATTCGAACACCATTATTGTTTTGACTCTTAAATTTGATTTTTGATCACGATATGGACTTTGACTCATAAATTTAATGTGAATTCAAGTATTGTCTCGACTTAATCTACCTTTTATAATGAAATAGGAAACTAAAAATTTCATTATTATATTTGAGAATAAGATATATAAATTTAATTACGTAATATGATACTTCAATCATTTAAAATTATGATATCAAGCCTCAATAGTATTGAAGTCGCCGAGGATTGCGAGTTTAAACCTAATCAAAGTTAAATATAACAAAAAATTATGGTTTCTCTAAAAAATTAGAGAGAAATTTTCTTAAAAAAAAAAACAATTAAAGTTGAAAGTGTTGAAAAGATATAGAAGAGGATGCCAATAATCTAATAGCTCAAGTTTGATACTGCTATTAAATTTTAGATGAGTTTAATGCTAATGGGTTGGATTCCTATATTTCTCACTTCCCCCTTTACTTTCAAAGTCTTCAGGATTTGTGAAAGAAAGATAAGGTTCTAATATTTTCTCCTCTTTTATTTGTGCAAAAGAAATTTATCATTATTCCAACAAGATTTTATAATTTCAGATAATGTTAATGGCAAAGAAAAATATATGAAGTTGACTTATATTATGGAGGTAATCCTCTCTTGTTACAAGCCTTTTTTACTTTGTTCCCAATAGAATTTGAACATAATTTTGTTTTCCAGATTTGTACTCTCTAACTAAATCATTTGACATCAAATTAAAGACATCTTATTTATATAATTTTCTATATTAATTACCAAATAATCTACTACTGTACTACATGAGCTGGTCTGGTTTGCAATCAAATTTTGGAACCAATTTTTCTCAACAAAAGCAAAAAATAAAAATAAAATAAATTATAACCCAATTCAATATTCATTTTTACAAGAATTGAGATACATTCTTTTTCATATATTAACAAATGCATATATTTTTTTATTAAATAAAGAGTAAATAAAATACAGATTTAGACATTAATTACTATCATAACAGATTTTTTTTAATTGAGATTTGAATTTGCATTTTTTAATAAGCAAAAAATTAGTGTTTATATTTCACAGTTCGATGGAACTGCTTGTATTTTTAATTGCCTATCATTTTAATTCATCATTTAAAAAAAAACATTTTATATTATGACTGAAACAAGAATATATTAAATAAATTAAACACAAATAGGGAAGGAGAAATACATGTAAATGATTACCTTTTAAAAAATTAGAATTACAAGTTTGATTCTCCATTATCTTTTAATTGTTATCATTTATTTATAATCCGATCTAATCAAGAAAATAATTGATCTTTTTTTAATTGTTATTATTTATTTATATTTAAAAGGTCATGATATTTAATTATATATAATAAAAAATTTAAATTATATGTAATTAAATTATAATAATTTAAAAAAATAAATAACTAATATGAGTTAAAAATAATAAAAAATAACTGAAGAAAAAAATTACTAAATCTATTTTTAAATAGTGCCACTTGTTACTTTTTTTTTTCAAAAATTGATTATGCTATATGTGACATAGTTTTACTAAATTTTTTTAATAATATTATATTCTAAAGTGCTGTATTTTACTTTCTATTTAGTATACATTTTTTATTTATTTATTGGTGTGGCTTAGTAAATATTTTTTTTCTCAAATATTTTCCAGGTAAAGGGTAGATTAGAACTTAGGTCTTTGCATATGCTGTTAAGGACTTTATCAATTAAATTAACTAAAATTAATTTGAAGAATTAGAATTAAAAAAATTTATAATTCTTTTAAAATATAATATCCCTACAATTATTAAATAGAATTATCCTAATGAATGATTAATATGACAATAAAAAACAAAAGACGAATTTGCTTTTTATATTATTAAATTAATTACCTTCCTCTTAATTGAAGGCAGAGTAATATAATCATAAAACTAATATATTTGAGCTGTAACCTTCAATCCTAGGTAGTTCAAGTTGTAGTTGTATTGGTTGGAGGGCAAAAGTTAAAATTATAAAGAAATTAGTTAAAAGGCAAGAGCACCATAATTGCTTTTCTTCGAAGCCAAAAAAGCTGCTGAAAAGAGCTGGAAGAAAGAGAGATTTTGGAAAAAGAAAATGGAAAATCTACATAATAGTAATAGGTAATGGACATGGGTCCGATATCAAAGGCACAGCATCTGTGCACATATGAACTCCCTTTGGCGTTTTCTCTCTTTGGACTTCTTTTGACTTGTTAACTGTACTCTCTACTCACCCTGCATTCCCCTCTGCTTCCTCCTCTCTCTCTCCGTTCTCCTCTCTCCCTCTCAAACCCCTCTACTGCAATGCTTCGGATTTTGCTTTTAGATCCAGAAAATGTTCGAAATTGTAGGGAAATCTAGCATTTGAAGGAGACCCATTAATCGTCTTCTTCAATTGGAAGCAACAGAGCCAGGAACCAAGCAAAACCCTAGATCTGCAATGCTTCATCTTCGCCCACGGCGGGATTCTACTCCGGCCACTACTAGGTGGCAGAACAAGGTACAATGTGTAGCTTTTTTTTTTGGCTCTTCATATGTTTGAGAAAAGTTACCAATGTGGGGTTGAGCATTTTCTGGACGTTTAAATATTTTTTACTTTGTTTTATGGCCATGCAGTTTGAAGAGAATTTGGAGCAATGGCCGCACCTCAATGAACTGGTTCACTGCTACACAACGGACTGGGTCAAAGATGAGAACAAGTATGGGCACTATGAGAGCGTGGGTCCGGTGTCGTTTCAGAATCAGATATATGAAGGCCCTGATACTGATATTGAGACCGGTATTGGTTTTCCCTTAATCTTGCGGCTGCCATTATTTTTGTTAACGTGATTACAATGAAATGGGGTTTAGAAGAGGCATGTCCTCCTATTGGTATATTGTTTTGGTGATGGTATAGGAGTCCTTGCGGAAGGAAGTTGGCTATATGTATAGTTGTAATTAGTTTCCAATTTCCATAAACGATATTTTATTTGCTGAGCAACATCAATAGCATGTGAGTGGCGAATTACCAATTGTAAAATCGTGTGCATTTTAGTGTAATTCCAGCAAAGTTCTTACTTTAATGCCATAAACAGAAATGTGTCTTGCCGGTGCAAGGCGAACCAAGGCTGAAGATATTACTGACGATGACATCCCTAGTACATCAGGACGGCAGTTTATGGAAGCTGCAGATGCTGACTCACAGCATTTAGATGTTCCAAAGGTTGTTATGGTTTAATTCCTGCTACATTTCTGTTGGATGATTATGACTCTGCTACTTTAGACTTTCTAGTTCATCTTCTATTTGAAAACAAAATAAACACTGATGCTTTTCATTTGATACTTAACATGCAGCACTTTGGTCAATCTCCCCTTCCTGCTTATGAACCGGCATTTGATTGGGAAAATGAGAGGTCATTGATACTTGGACAAAGGATACCAGAAGCTCCTATATCACAGTATGACAGACTTGAAATGTTGTTGAATATTTTTACCAGTCTTTCTAGTTATTTTTCGCCCGATTGATATTTTCTTTCTACTTTATTGTTGTGCATCTCAGTGGAATGAAGATCTCTGTAAAAGTCCAGTCTTTACAATTTCAAACGGGATTAGTTGGTGAGTATTATGCCATTAATATTGGTAGGATAATTAGATGAATTGCCCATTTTAATTGCACCACTACCATTTAGTGTTTTTTTGAAAGCAGATTCAAGGTTTCTGACTTAAGCTTTGTCTTTGTTTTCTGTCTTGTAGAGCCCTTTTATGGTACAATTTGCTTATACAATAGGGAGAGAAGAGAAAAATTGTCAGAAGACTTTTACTTTCGTGTCCTAACAACTGAAATGCAGGATGTAAGCTATACTAGATCAATCTTATCGAACTTCCGTGGATATAAAATTTATTTCTTTATTTTACATGAACTCAACTAGTCATTTTGGAGTAAATGTGACTATTCCTTTTCTTACCAAATGCAGACCAAAATTTCATATGAACCTCGTGGAATTTTCTATTTAGACGCTCCATCTGCATCGGTTTGTTTGTTAATCCAGTTGGAGAAGCATGCTACAGAAGAAGGCGGGGTTACTCCTTCTGTTTATTCACGTAAAGACCCAGTATGTGCTGATGCCTTTCTTCCTTAGTATAGTTATTGTTTTGCTTCCTTTTTTCTTTACCCATGAATTTTGAGCTGCTGTTCCTTTTTTACTTTATTTTTATAGAATATACAAAGAAGCACCTTTGCAACCATTGAATGGGTACGCTACACTATTGGTGCAGTACAGAAAGGAAACAGGGAAAATAAACTAAAAACACAATAAATTTTATTTAAATTCAATTATAAGTGGTAATTTCCTGAACCTGATGGAAGGCCTATTTATAGGCAACCTAAATTATTTCAAATAAACTACAATTCAAACGAATTTAACTCAAATAAAACACAACTAAAATAATCCTAATAAGATACTGCTATGGGATAAAATATCCCTAGGCTCAAACCAAGCATCTTTATTAAAATCCTAAATTTCAAATAATTAATCCCTAAATTTTCCCAAATTCTCAACTACAATTACATCATAAATTAACATAATAAACAATTTGTTTCTGTTCTCATACTGCATTAGCTATGTATTTATTAATACTTTTCAAATTAATTCTTACTTCATGGAGATAGAAAAGAGAAACATAGTAAGAAAGATGCCAATCGGAAATGTAGTAGTTTATCTTCTACTTCTTTGAAAATTGATGTGGTTCTTTCCTTCCTTCCAGTGTTTTTTTTAGGAGTAGGACAGGGTGATGCATTTTGCAGCTTGGACTTGGATCATATTCTTATAGTAAATAATGTATAGTGGCTTTGCTGATTATGGATGCTTGCTATATTAATTTATAATATATGGCTGATTGGTTTTTGTGCATGAAACAGTATATCATCAGAAAATTTGTTTAGGCTCTAACATGCACTCCACTTGAACAGGCTCACTTGACTGAGAGAGAAAAGCAAAAATTGCAGGTGTGGTCTCAAATCATGCCTTACAAAGAGTCCTTCGCATGGGCCATTGTATCATTATTTGATAACAGTACTGGTGCAGCTTCAGTAGGGCCTGCTTCCCCAAGCAGCCCTCTTGCTCCAAGTGTTTCTGCTTCAAGTTCCCATGAAGGTGTTTTTGAGACTAGTGCAAAGATATCTTTAGATGGAAAGCTGGGTTATTCAAATGGAAATTCTGTTGTAGTTGAGGTTTCAAACTTAAATAAAGTCAAAGAAAGCTATACTGAGGAATCACTTCAGGTGTGTACCCAGGTCTCATCACATAAATCAGGTTTCATCAGTGGAGACTTTGTTTCTGTTCTAAGTGACTAAATTAATTGCATGCTAATTCTGGCTAAAGTTGGTCACTAACTATATTATTTTAAACTTCTGTTAATGAACTTGAAGAATTATATGAAGTATATTGCAATAGCATGCACTTATTGATTTCATTTTTTTTGCTTTGTTATTTTATTTTGTTGCTCTTCCCATTTTCACCCCCTTGAAAACACAGATAATGCACTTTTGTTTTACGAAAACAAATGTTGAATTGTGGATTACATAATTCTCAATGTTCAAGTTCGTCAAAGTTTACTGTCAACTTCACATTTTTGCTCTTGTTGCTCTTATTTCTTATGTCTCAAGGATATCAAAGATTTAGCTCTTAGTTGCTAAAATATTTATTACTCTTTTCATGAGAAGACATGTTTTCATGCTCTATAGTGATGAAATAATTATAAATATTGTGATAATTTATTTTAATGATTCCTTCTAGTATCTATTGCTTTACTATAATTTGTTCATTTTGGTTGGTGTTTCTTAACAATTGTTTAGGATCCCAAACGTAAAGTGCATAAACCTGTCAAAGGCGTTTTGAGACTGGAAATAGAAAAGCACCAGATTTGCCAAACTGATTTAGAAAATGTGTCAGAAAGTGGTAGTATGACCAACGATTCTGTGGACCCAGGCGATCGCATTGCAGATTCATCATCTGGGAAGTACCCTAGTAATGGTTGTGATGATCCTCAGGGTAGTGCCTCGAAGTGGAATTTCTATGATGGGAAAGAAGTGTCTGGAAATGGAACAAATCTACATGGGAATCCAGATTTTAATTCTGATGATGTAAGTAGAGATGTCCTTCAACTGAGTTGTCAGCCTATAGTTACCATTCTGATAATTTAATTTTCTTGTTACTGTAGAATGGACTGTCAATTCTCTTAAATTCATGTCCGTATTTCTTTCATAACCAATTTTCTGGTTGTCTTCTTTAGAATCTTTACAAGGAAGATAGTGGTAATTCTAAAGATGAGAGCATATGATCAAGAGAATAGCTTTATATTGTAACTATAGGTTGTAACGTTGTTGAGTGGATAAAGAGAATAAAATTTCTGAATGTAATCGGTAAGTCTTTTCACAAGTTATATTGATATGGATAGATAAAGGTGAGGCCCATTGTGGATTATGTAAAATTGTACAGATCCAATGCTAAAGCCTAAAGGTTCATTTCTTAAATGATGTGCCTCTAGCAATATACTTAGGTGAAAAATGGCACCAAACTATACTCTTCTCCCACTCCCAGAAGGTCCTTAGTTTTGAACTTTTGAGAGTTGGTGATACTTAAATGCCCCTTCTTTAGCTCATCACTTCTTAAAGGATTTGTGAATCTTGCAAGTGCATGTACTACTTGGCCAAGAAAATAAATGGTGCATACTGATGAATATACTTGATATATTTTTGGGGTTGAGTTAATTTCATTTGGATATGCTGTACCTGTTCTAATGTGCTCTATATTGATTAACTTATAGTTCCAAGCTTTTGACTTCCGCACTACAACGAGAAACGAGCCTTTTTTGCAACTTTTTCACTGCCTATATGTATATCCGTTGACTGTAAGTTTGGGTAGGAAGAGGAATTTGTTCATACGGGTTGAACTTAGAGAGGATGATGGCGATGTCCGTAGACAGCCATTGGAGGTAATTTCCATCATTGTTGTGTTTTTATGTCAGCCATAATTTCTTAGCTTCTATCTTACTTGTTTCTTGTGTTTGACTAATCTGCCCAGGCAATGTATCCTAGGGATCCAGGTATATCACTACAGAAGTGGGCTCACACCCAAGTTGCTGTTGGGGCTAGGGTGGCTTGCTACCATGATGAAATTAAACTTTCCCTCCCTGCTATGTGGACACCAATGCACCACCTTCTATTTACTTTCTTTCATGTTGATATGCAAACAAAATTAGAAGCACCAAAACCAGTGAGTTTTATTTATGTATCTCACTTAACTTCTTACTTGTTTGTAGTTCTTGATCTTTGTGGCTTGACTGTGTGGGACTGCTTATTAAGATATTCTGTTGAATTGATTAATATGGTAAATCTTTTCCAGGTGGTAATTGGGTATGCAGCACTTCCATTATCTTCACATGCTCAGTATGTAACTTACTTTTGATCTGTTATTCTGATCCTTCTTCCTTTGGTTAGACTTAAAAGTTTGTCATGTTAATGTCTGTTGCCCTTTGACTGCTTTTGCATAACCCAACCGAATTGTACTTATTGTGATGGCAATGTCAATTACGAATTTTGTGAGAATGATGGTGGGCAAGACGTGCCTACTGCATGGAAAGTCTGGGTCTTAAATTTAACTTCTGATAGATTTGGAAGATTTACATGTTCTTATACTGCTGGCATTTGGGTTTTATGTTACGCATGAATTTAATAACTAGTAATTCAAACTGTGAAAGTGAAAAACACTGAGAACACATGGATATAAAGTGGTTCAGCCTTTTGCCTATACTGTTGGCAAAGGGAGGAGCACAAGTTCACTAATCAGAAATTTGAGTATGAGATAGTGAAAGCTCTCCTTAAAATTACTAACCCCAAATACTCTGCAAGGTTTTTTCAAAAAGGAAAAAAATTGCACTATATATTGTGTTGGAACCAGTTGCACTTTCTATCATGATTATGCCTGTCTTCTAGTTTTGGTTTCTCTCCAAATAATTAATATATTGTCCATGATGTGCTTGTGATTTCAATTTTCCATTTGATCATTTGTTTGATTAGGATATTTTTGTTATGCCTTCAACATGTAGGCTCCGAACTTGGTATATGGAAATTTAAGTTGTTGGGGTTTTATACAGGCTGCGATCTGAAATATCACTATCAATTATGAGAGAGTTGGTTCCCCATTATCTCCAGGATGCGGGCAGGGTATGTGTATTATATCAGTGTTAATGTTATTAGTTGACTTTCATGTACTACATATCATGCATTTGCCTCTCCTTTCCCCTCCCGTATACTCCTCTATCTCTCTTCTCTAGTTAGTGATGATAAAGTAACGCTACCTTTTTGTATATTTCTGTGACTTGTGAATATCTTTTACACATAAACATGTACTCATACACATCCATACCATGCACGGATGGATCTTTAGAATTTTCTTTTGGAACCTTACTGTCTCATTTTACAAAACCTTGTCCCCATCATTATGCTGCTTCATGCATTAGTAAGCTAGCAAGATGGGTTTGTCTGATTCTTGTTACGGAGGTTATCATTCTTGTGAAATCATGGTTAATGTTATTTTATACTGTTCACATGTTTATGTGGCTCTGTATTAGTTTTTTTATTTATTATACTGTTCACATGTTTATCTTTTGGTTTGTTGTTTTCTGATAGGAGAGATTGGATTATCTGGAAGATGGGAAAAATGTTTTCAGATTACGTTTAAGGCTGTGTTCTTCTTTATACCCTATCAATGAACGCATTAGAGATTTCTTTCTTGAATATGATAGACACACGCTTCGAACAAGCCCACCTTGGGGTTCTGAACTTCTGGAGGTATCATTCTTTTCCAGCTTTATTCAGTTTGATTTTAAGTCTTGTTTCTTGATTCTCTTGACTGTGTCGTCTTCTTGGATGATCCATTCTATAGCACAATTTTCCACACCTCATTTAGTGTTAGATATATTTGCAGTTCAAGATGGCACCAAAGATGTTATGAAATGTAGATATTTGGCCTGCCCCACTTGAATTTAACATCTAAATCATTGTTATTATTATGAAAATCTCAGAGAAAATATTGTCATTTATAGTGATCTAGTGCTGCTTATATAAATAGGTAGAAACAATTGAGTATTTGCTTTGGATATGGTCCTATGGCAATACTTCTAGGCACCTTTAATGTTGAATTGGTGATGCATTAGGGCTTCAAATATATGGTTTGTATGTAGGGAAAGGGTGAATGCTTAATGGTGTTCAAGGGTCTATTTCAGCGTATTATTAGAAAACTTATTTTTAGTGGGCTTCTTTTCCATTCCCTTCATGAGCTGGAGAGGATGTCTCAGAAACTTTGGACTTCGGTTATGTTTATGTATTCATGTATTGATTTTTATTTTATATACACATACGAAAATGTGCAGATTGTAATTAAATTGCCAATATAGGTGATGGTCTGTGTTTCAAAAAATTTGAAAACAAATTACATGCGTGGTTAAAATGTTGATTTCCTTAACAGCAAAAGCTCATTAATGTGTAAATTGTTGCAGACTATATTTTTGAGTTAGTGTTTGGTAAAAATTTTTTTTTTGGGTATTTACTTTATTTTTTGCTAACATTTTCTGCTCCATCTGTTTATTTAATACATTTTACATATAATGTGGCATTTGTTGGTGGAGGACTTGATTGATAATTAGTTATTCTTGACTGCAGGCTATTAATAGCTTGAAGAATGTTGATTCCACTGCTTTACTTCAGTTTCTTCACCCTATTCTGAATATGTTGCTTCATCTTATAGGCAATGGTGGAGAAACACTCCAGGTTTGCTCATAACTTTCCCTTTCACATTTTTCTGAAACTTGTCTTGTTGTTGTGTCCACTGTTGTAATTTTGTTCCCTTTGAATTATATTTTGTTGGTTTAATCCAGTATTCATTTCTCTCTCTCTCTCTCTCCCCCTCCCCCCTTTGCATGAGTGGGTTTTCTACTTTCACTTCATTCACCTTTCCACTATTGCTTTCAGGTTGCAGCATTCAGGGCTATGGTTAATATTGTAACCAGGTTTGTCTTTTACCTATATCTAATCCAAGTTAAAATTGTATTCCACACTTACAAACAAATTAATATGTTCATGCATTCTATTTTTTCAGTAGGGTTTCTTGTCCTCTTAATCTTTATGTTTCTTATTTCTTTCTAAAATTATAACTTCATTGAAAGAGACCCAAAAGGGGATGATTTGAAGCAAAGTGGAAGTCTGTAATGTCTCCATGCAGTCACATGGTATGTGTCAAATAGGCATTCCAATCTGTCACACTCTGCCTTAAATAGCAAAATGGTTGCGAGAGGACTTGTTTATCTCTGTTCCTTCTGGGTTGGTGGACAGAAGTAGCCTTGACTGGGGAAGTTCCATATGTACTTTGGTCAAAGCCAGCATGTCATAAGTACGATTTCAATCAACTGAGTGCATTATTGGTATTTCCAACCCAAACACCCCCTCGTGACCAAAAAGAAGAGAAATTAAAAAATAGGAAACAAGCCCTGAAAATTCAAGAGGCAATTATGATTAATGAGGGCTTAGACATTAGGTGACTGGTTTGCTGGTTGTAAATTCTTTTAATTTTATAGCTGTGGTGTCGTATCTTTGTTCTTAGAATTTCCTTCTGTCTTTTGAGTTTTGGTATGTGATAATATGTAGAAGCTTATTCTGCAGGGTGCAGCAGGAGTCAGTTGACGATGCTGAAAGAAATCACTTTCTAGTCAATTATGTTGATTATGCTTTTGATGATTTTGGTGGTCGTCAACCACCAGTATATCCTGGATTATCCACTGTTTGGGGAAGCTTGGCTCGAAGTAAGGTACAGTGCATTCTTTATGATTTGTCCATTTCTGTACCACTTTTTTTATTATGGATCATGACCACCCTTATTTCGCTGTGGAGGAGAAATCATCAACTTGCACACACATGCACACATGCTGATTTAGTGGGCTATAGTGGGTAAGTAGGAAATTCAGATAGTGTGATTTTTGACAATGGTTCTTAAGTATCTGGGTCAGATCAATCCTTAAGCAATTAATGGCTTTGGATTAGAGAGGAAAGTGTTGGTGTCTATTATGGTTGTCCTTCCTTGCAGTGTACTCATTTATGGGTGACCTAAAACTAAAGGATGTTAAGTTGAACTAAAACGTGCAAATATGCAAATAGTATCGCACTTCTCTTTTTTAAGTTGTCATAGGTATTTGTACCACGGGAGCCAAATGCTTTCATCTCCAAAAATTGCTTAAATTTGATCCAAAGTGTGTGGTACTGTTGTCAAAAGAACAAGGCAACCATAGATGCTGAGCCAGGACAGGTGCTGCTGCTGCATTTGTGATTCGACCATTTGAAATATAAATAATTGATATAACTAAGGATTGTAAAGCAAATGTAGTCATGACATAGTATAAATTTGACTAATCAGAAATTTATTATGAGAATATATTCTGTCAATTAGTAGGCTGACTATAAGGCTAGTTATTGAGATCTAGAATTAAGGAGTTGATTGATTATAGGGCAGTATTTTGAGAACTATTGTATTTTACCTCCTTATACTGGTGAAGGCTCAGGTGAAAAACACACTTCAGCCTGAAATCTTTTCGATATTGCTCTCTCCCTTCCTCCCTCTCCTTCTCTAGCATTGCTTTGGCAAAGCTAATGTTTACTGATTTGAAAAAAGGATTATATAATACGCCGGGGATGGGATTTTGTATCAAGAATGACTTGCTTATCAAAGCTTTCCTTGAAGTCATTGAAATCTTAGAAGAAGAGCAAGAAAAATGGATCTTGATTGGTGAGATGGCCATCACATAATTATCTAATTTGGCTATTTTACTACCTGTGAAATTATTACTGTCCTGTTCAGGATATACTATTGACATATTTAATTTTACATTTCTTTTTTGTGTCAGTGTGAGGATGGATTACTATGCTCAAGTCATAGTAATGGTTTTTCAAATATCTGCCTTAAGTTTACCCTTCATGTTTTTAAATTAAAAGAATTCATTGTGCAGGCTAAAGGGTACCGCGTTGGACCTGTATATGATGATGTTTTGGCCATGGCATGGTTTTTCCTTGAGCTAATTGTTAAATCAATGGCATTGGAGAAGACCCGTCTCTTCTATCACAGTCTTCCAATAGGTACTTTCAGATGCTAGAACAGTTACTCCTAGGGCTGTTGAAGTAATCTTTAAAATTTTAACCATTTTCCTTATCGTAAATAATTCTTTTGAAGTAGTTATGAAGAATATTGACATAGCAGAACAATAAAATATCTGATATCTATTCTAATATTGATTTGATAGATAAATATGGTATGTAATTGGAGTCATTAATAAATCCTAGTATTTCTCTTTCTACTGCATGTTTGTATCTGTTTCCCTTGTCACCTTCTTGAACTTTGCCAATATTCTGAAGTCTGGACCCCAAAGGTCTGCAATATCAGCTCCACCAGCCTTTTGATTGTAAATTTGAGAAATCCTAACATTAAGTGAATCTGCCACTGATATGGATCTCCTACGTTGGGATTTTTTCAGGGTGATGCTTAATGAGATAATGTGTAAAATTTTTATTTACTGTATCTTTCATCAAATACTTTATTTATTATTTAAAATTCAAATTAATGACATCAAAATGTAGTACTATTTGTTTGAATTGGCTTGGATACTGGCTTGAATTTTGTTCTCAATCATTATTTCCTTTTTTGTTGAAAAGGTGAAGATATCCCACCTATGCAGTTGAAAGAAGGTGTATTCAGATGTATAATGCAGTTGTATGATTGCCTTCTAACGGAGGTGCATGAGCGCTGTAAGAAGGGGTTAAGCTTGGCTAAGCGCTTGAACAGTAGTTTGGCCTTCTTTTGTTATGATCTTCTGTCCATTATTGAGCCTCGCCAAGTTTTTGAGTTGGTATGCATTATGCTAAATTTTGTGTTTAACCCTTTGCTGGTGCAGAATATGTTGTAGTCATGTTTGTACAGATTTGGATGCCATTTTCTTTCAACCTTGAATGGAGGACTTCTACATATATATATTACAAAAGGATGGGACTCTTTCTTTTTCTGACATTTTACAACGAGGGCTTATATATATATATATATATATATATATGGTCTTGAAAGCAGGAAATTAAGCTTAATTATATGAAAGCCTTAAGTTGTGTACGTGGCATTAGTGCCTTAAAGCATTGTTTTTTATGTTTGAGTTGTTTTACTCTCAGCGAGCATTTCATTATAGAGATGTATGTGAAGTTAATCATAAAAATATATAGAATAGTATATCCCCAGTTACATTAACATGATAATATACCCTTGCCCTGTGCACAAGTTTGTCATCACTGGGTAGCTTTAAAATATTTAATATATATAAGGAACAGCTGAACAAAGTTTCAGTCATTATGAAATATGTTATATGCTATATGATTGGTCATTGTGTAAACATGTTGAACTTTTATCACAAACGTACTTCATCATAATAGTGTCTCATTGGTAAGTTTCCTCTGCATATAAACTGAATCTGTTCTTTCACCTCTGCTCTTGTCTTGTTTGGACTGGGCATGGTTACATAGGACGTCCAGGACCTAGGGAATGGGGAGTGGGGAAAGGGCAAGGGACATGGATACCAATGACATTAAGCTCACCTCAATCTTAAAGACTGAGGCCAGTGCCATGTGGGCTATTATCTCATTGGCCCAAGAATGTAGTTTTTATTTGAACTAAGATCTGGAGCTGGTAAGAAGCAATCTTCCAGTTCAAGGTTGGTAAAGGAAACTTCTAAAAGCTTGGACCACAGATTGAAGCTGTATTTGGCACTGATGGGCCCCTGATTACAGCAGTCTACTGTCAGAAAAGGAGCAGAAGAGACGTTGGTAGAAGGGATGAGGGCCTGGGTCACATGGATGAAGGTTCACGATGTGCGTAATGGAAGAGGAAAGGAGGGCGTGAGGTGCGGGTGGCTCTAGGAGTCTACCTGCGAGTCTGTTGGCATCTGGACGCTGGGAGTTTGGGTCGCAAAGGGAGTCTGTTAGTGAGAAGAGTCTGTTTGTTGTAGGCGTCGGGTGACACTGTTGCATTAGGAGTCTGTTGATTCTCTATAAATAAGAGATAGGGGAGGTGTTCTAGGCATTGGATAGTTGCTGGTTTATGAAGAAAGGGGGTTCAGCACCCAATGGCTAGAGAGAAGGCTTCTGGTGCTGTGTTGTTGCTGTTTCTTTAATTCTTTTCTGTCTTTGTTAGCTGTTAGGCGTCAATTCTGTAATACAGAGGAATCATAGCTGTTTCTTGCTATTTCAATTCTGTTTTGTGTCAATTGGGTTAATTCTGCAGCTGTCTTTTTATCAATAAAATGCTAGGAGTCCAGTTTCTAGTTTATTCAATTGAAGGTTTCCATCATTTTGGTATCAGAGCGTGGTTCAAGAATAGAGAGAAAAAAGAAGGGGAATGGTTAGCACCAGAATGGAAGGGAAAATAGAAAGCATGGAACAAGGGATGGAAGAGATGAGGAGTGAACTCACTGTCATTTGAGAATATCTTTTGAAATTTAGCAAAGCTATGGCCGAAAATAGGGGAAAAACTACTGGGAGAAGAGAAGCTTCTATTAGAGGGTCCAACGGAGGAGGGCGATAAGAGGTTATGGTCGGAGAAAGGGAAGAATTGCCGATGGAGGGGAGGAGAGGGAAAACCTTTTTAGAAGATTAGAACTCCATCTTCACTGGCGAGGATCCCTTGGGATGGTTCAAGGTGGAACGTTACTTTAGAGTTAATGGAATCACGGAAGGGGAGAAATTCGATGCTGTGGTAGTTTGTCTGGATGGCAGATCCTTGAACTGGCTGCAATGTCTAGAGGAAGAGGAGGATTTCATTCATGGAGGGATTTCGGGACAAGCTGCTGGATAGATTTCATCCATCCCAAGCCGGTGGGGGATATGGGAGGTTGGCAGCTTTGAAACAAATAGGAATGATCACCGAATTTAGAAAGGAGCTTGAGTTGTTGCCTGCGCCGTTAACGACCACCCCAGAAGAGCTTTTAATAGGATTGTTTTTGAATGGATTAAGAGAAGACATCAGAGCAGAGGTTAAAATGAACCAAACAGAGACCCTCCAACTAATAGGTTAGGCTCACAGAGTTGAGGAGAGAAATTAGGTCCTCAACAAGGCTAGGAGTCCAGGAAGTTTCGGTCTAACACATTTGAGTCTACAAGCAAAACAACACCCACCCATAAGCAAATCGCATCTTGGGCCAGTCCATCATGTGTATCTACATAGCCATGGATGACCTTGACAACAATTACGCAAGTAGTGGGGAGTATTCAAGCCATGGGGAGAGGAATAACCCCCTGGAAGGCCGGTGATGGCCAGAGAGTGCCGGCTAACACTGGAGGAGGGGTTGGGCAGGTGCGTGGTAGTGTAAATCAAGGAGAAAGAAACTTCAGACGCCTCTCAGAAGCTGAGGTTGCACGCAAAAGGGAGTTGGGTCTATGTTTTCGGTGCGATGAGCGCTAATCACCCACCCATCGCTGTCAGAATCGGCAATTACATGTCTTGTTAATAACAGAAGAAGAGAAAGGGGAAGGTGTAACCGAGGAGCAAGCAGAAGATAGAAACAGAACTAAATTAATGGAACCAGTGGAAGAGAAAGATAACCTGAACTTAGAGGTATCCTTGCACT
>JASKGM010000014.1:5777743-5811432 GCA_034509205.1 Ceratonia siliqua
TTTGGACTGATTCTTGGATAAATTCAGGGTCAAGAAGCAACATCTTCTAGAATGGGGAAAAAATTATATATGATTGCATCTGCCAGAATTTCTATCTTTCCTGTTGTTAAAATCTTCACTGTCACTCACAGATACACACAAGTAGATTTTATCTCTTATTCTTCCTCCTGTAATATTTTTTTACCTAATTTGTTTCCTCTTATCTGCATTTATGTACCTTCATTAGATATTTCATATTATTTTAGTGGCAATAAACTGAATAAAGTATTATTTTCTAGGCAGGAACCCAATTTTGGGATGAGAAAGTAGCCAATGACCTTGCTGAAGGACGACTTGATGGCACGGCCTTTGACAGGTGGGTATAACATCACACTTGCAGAGATATATGTTGAACTAAGTAGTTTTGTGCCAAGTGCCAGATGATTGAAGAGCTCTTTTAATTTTACCAGTGTGCATTGGTTGGGGTGGTTTTTTTTAGTTATGAATGTAAACCGAATCAAATGGCATTTATCATTAAAGGGAGCTTAGTTTCCTTGGCATTTCAGAAATATGGTTCTGTTTTTTTTTCCCTTTAGAAGTTGGAAAGCATACTTTCCTATCCATCCTTCTCCCACTCAAAACTACATCCCCCTTGTCTTTATTCAAGGTCTTTTTGATTTTCTTGTTCTAAGATGTCCAATCACTAGATCATATGGGATCATAAAACTGATTATGAGGTGCCGAATTCATCAATAGTGAAGTGAATGCTTGCATTCTGGTTGCTATATATTCCTTAAACCATCCAAGATGAAGGAGCTCCATGATGTGTACACGGAGAAAAAATGAGCTAAATCTCTTGGTGAGTCTTCTAGAATTGAAAGTTTGTGCCAAGTAACTTGAATACCAGCCATTATCTAATTCGTACAGTGACTAGCCATTGGACCCAACTGACTCTTCTGTGATGAAACTGCAAAGTAACTTATTCTCCTTGAAAAATGTGCAAAGCTCATTTAGGATATACAAGCTGTTAGCTTGAGTTTTGTTTTTCTTTTGCCTCCTTTGTTTTTTCATTTCTTTCCAGTCTTTCAAGTGATACTGATGCTTTACATAATCAATTGTTTAGGTACTGCATGGTGCTTTTTGCAGGCATTGCTGCTGAAGCTCTTATTTATGGTGAGGCAGAGGGTGGAGAAAATGATGAAAATTTATTTAGAGGCATCTGTCTTCTACTTGAACCTCCGTTATCTGTAGCTGAGGTCTCTCTATAGTTGATACACTTGGCTTGATGGTCCTGTTTATCTGTGATACTGAAATATGAACTTTTCTGGTAACTGCATTGAGCAGATGTCTAATCAAGCAAGATGGTCGGTTTTGCAATCTTATAATTTACTCAAGTGGCATAAACCTGCACACCGAGCTGCTGTTAAAGCTTTGGAAAGTGGTGCCAGTCTTAGTGTTGTAATTAGGAGAATCGAGGAGACTATGTATTCAATCAAATGAACCACAAAAGTTTACAGAAGAAAAACTTTATCTTCTGCAAGTTGCTTACCAGGTAGCATCTCCATCTGTCTTTTATTTACTAAGGCATGTGCATGCGCACGCTTTTTTGTGTGTGGGTAATATATAAAAATAAATTTACCTTTACTTTCTTTTTTGCAGGATATATTGGTGCATGCAAAGGATTCAAAATAAAACTAATTTTTCTGGTCCATATCTACTATTCCATACCTAACTGTTAGGAAATAGATACCATGATAGACAGCAATCAGTTAAGTAGATTCTGCTTCAGCAGGTGACCTTTTTGTTCCCTGGACCATAAGCTGGTCCCAAGTTGCACTCTGCATGGTTTTAACAATGGAGGCTAAGTAATGATGCGGAGAATGCCCATCTCCAGTGTAATTCTTAGCTGTGCGTAAAGGTTTTCTATATATCATATATGTGTAGTCTTCAAAATGGTTGTAAATAACTAATTAGGCATGTTTCCCTGGGATCTGTACTTTCATTCTGTTACTTTTATGTAAAAGTTCAATTGCAGAATTTTTAAGAACCGTGAACTCAGTAGTTTTTCCAAATACTAAGTTTATTCTCTGAAGCAAGGAAGATAGACTGGAGGGTCATGCTAATCTTTTTGAAAGCCAAAGGCGTGTAAGATATTGGCATATCGCATTGATGGGGTAAAGTTTCTAACGCAATTTTTATGTGAATTTCAAGGTTTGTGAGTTAATGGTGGCAGAAAGTTTATTAAGACGCTTTATCCAAACAAGAAAAGAAGTCATATTTTACGTAGAACAATATATATTTTTTTCAATTTAAATTGAATTCTTGACTTCTGTCCTAAAATAATTGAATTCTGAAGATATATATATGTATACACGTCAAATTTCATTATAGTACAGTCAACGTATAGGTGAAGGATTATTTGAAAAATGTACGACGATAATAGTAAGTTTCAAGACGTGAAGGAGAAGAATGTGGGAATATCTTTTTTTTTTTTCAAACATCTAACTATTTCAAAGGGTATGGCTTTTGTCATTGGCACTAATTAAGCCTATGACTGACTCTTTCAAAATTGCGGCAAGATGGAAATATTGCAAAATCAAAACAAATGACACCAATCAAGGTAGTTCTGCTACTTCTACTGTGTCTTGTTGGCAAACACTGAGCTATCAGAGCCCATTGCATCTCATTTTCAGGATCTTGCTGTGAAAGTTTTTCATCTAATTCTGCTGAAGCAAGCTTTTAGTAGCATTATCATATGTACTCTACGATGCCTCTGCACTTTGTTGAATGTTGATTGCCGACATCGACAAATATAATAATATCAGAAATTGTGATCTCAAAGTACCGCGTAAAAAAGCACTTAGATATAAATGATAGATCATCAAGGGAATGGATCCTGCTTTAGCAACTATGACAAAAATATCAGAAGCTGCTCCTCTGGTGAGCGATTATGTCCCACATTGTGCAAATACTGCGTATATTTAGACTTTATAAATTCTAATTATTGGCTTAAGAATCGCCGGGCTTGGTAGGGCAGGCCTATTACCTGAGTGGGGGCATCAAGGTGATGGAACGTTGAGTCAATCTACCAGGTCTGGTTTGAATTGGCTAGTTGCTGACCTGCCCATTCCAAGCCAAGAGTTGAATCACGGTGCTTTAGCTAAGGCTTGGGTATCATGGTTCCTAGAAACCGAGGGCACAGCGTGAGGGTGGCTTCACGGAGCAGCGACTTACCTCTCACTCCTGGCAGTGGAAGGATTACAGGCTGGTGCCATTCAGGCTTATCATGGCTCTGTTGGCTGACTCCTAACTGGACCATCACGTTTTCAATTTTTTTCTATTTCCTCACAGCACAGCCCTTGGAAATCGTCCTGCTTCAGTTTCATAATTATGGTCTGCCTCTTCTTGGCAAATACTACAATTAAAAACTGACTAATTATAACGTTTGAGAAATTCTAATGCGAATGAGAGGAAGAAAATGAAAAGCATGGCTAGTTTCATCTTTAGCATGGGACCACTTCCTATTGAATAATAACAAGCAGAAATCTGGGAATGTGCCAAAATTGCAGATGGCAACAGGAACTCGTTCTGAGGCAAGTCAAGGCCACGCTTCTTCTTCTTCTTCTCGAACTGCATCTTCCTCAGTAGCTAGAGAGCTCAGTTTCCTTGGCATCTCAGAAATATGGTTATAATATTAAGAAACAGAGGGATACATATTGATCAGAACTGCTGCAAAAATGAAAGCACTTACATACAAATGATAGACCATCAAGTGAATAGATTCTGCTTTAGCAGTTGGCCTTTTCGTTACTTACATTAAAACTATTAACTGGAAGAGGTTTGATTTTACTATTGTAGTTGAGACTTTCCCAAGATAGAAATGTACTTGTTTAGGCCATCACTTATTACCAGTTTACCATAAGCAACATGATAGAATGTTCTCAATTCATACTAGGTCTGGGTTTCTGCTTGGAGGAATCTTAACTCAATGCAATCACGTTGGTGGCCGGGAAATGAAACTTCCTAGTCCCTAGCCTTGAGTTGTGCAGCAATGGAAGAACTCATTGGCATGCTTCAAAATTCTTTAAGTCCCACATCGATATATTACAAGATGATTATGAACTTCATATATTCATGATCGCTTCAACTGCTCGGCCAAGTTCAATGGAAACTAGAACAAACAAACAATCGAAGCTCTGCTGCGCTTGGCCAATTTTGGGCTCTCATTACCAGGTATTTACATATCTGCCTTTCTGAAAGTGCCTCAATTGTTAACGGCAATTAGGCTATCCCTTTATTTATTTACTTACTATTTTTACATGATACTGAAGATTAAACAAAAGATTTCTTACAAGTTATTCAAACATCTCACTATTTAATAAAATTTTTATTTATACACTATTTAATTCATATGCTTTTTTTTATCACTCTTAATTTAATATAAACAAATAATTAATAAAATATTTGTTTATAAATGTAAAAAAAATGTTTTTTTGCTTGCAGAGTGCAATCGGCAGTCACCGTGGGTTTGGATAAAACCCCTTAAAACCCCAAAATCCCAACCCAAATGGGGAAAACCAGAAACTGCGCCATTCACTCCAGGAGCTGAGACAGACTCTGAGACACATCAACACCTTAACGCGCGCGCGCCTACCCATGCAAATTATTGTTTCCGTGTCCTGTATCTTCAATGCAGTATCTCCCATTTCCAATTCCGGCGCCACCAATGGACCTCATCGTCCCATATAGACCAAACCCACTTCTGGTTTCATCATCAGTACTTACTGGAACCTCCCAAAATTCCAACTTCTTCAGGTTAACCACGTTACAGGGGTCACAAATTCACCGCAGGAAATCCAAGTTTCGAGCTTTAGCTTCTGCAAATCCAGATGGGGCAGATGGGTTTTCTTGGTCAGACGTTAGTCGATCATTTCAGCATGGCTCGAAGCGGTTTTGGTTGAAATTTGGGGAGATAGTGAAAAAGGAAACGGGTTTTGACTTGGAAGATGCTAATGGGAAGGTGGTTAAGTTTGTTGAGCAAGTTAGGGACGGAGCCAAGATGAGTGGAGCCGAATTGGAAAGGTTTAGAACTCAGTGGATACCCGAGTTTGTCAGTTGGAATCGGTGGGAACGTTGGAAGGTAATTTAATCAATTTACTGCGACCTTGTTAATTTCAGTAGGAAAAAAAAAAGGACCTTGTTATTTACTCCTTATTTTTGTTGCTGGAGAAGTTTGATAGTCTTGGATCTGTGACTTGTATTATTTATAGTCAAGTGAATGTCTTCAATGTATAGCTTGTATGACTGCAAATATGAAGTTATCCTTGATTGTAGGGAATTCAGTGATGCTTTAGGAAAAAGAGGAGGGAAGGAAATTTCATCTAAAGCAAATTGGCATGATAGCAATGGTTTATCAGTAAATGTCAAGTGTACTTTTCACCGAATAACAAAATATAGAGCATGTTATAGAGTAGCATGCTCATACGAAGTTGCATAGCAATTTACTTATTTACCCTTAGAATTCCTAAGTGTGGGAGAACCTGGTTTATATCTTCAGCAATTTAACATTCTATGTAAAGACAGACAGCAAAACATAGATTATAGGCTACTTGACATAGACACTCAGGTTGCAGAAAAAAACTCTTCAACCTTTCCGAAGTTGCTTCTTATTATTGATTAAAGAAGTATTGTGTTCAAGGAAAAAAATATTCGCAGCAAACAAGAAGGAACCGCCTCTCCTTCATATTGCCATTCCAACATTTAATAAGATCAAAAGCTAACTTTAGCATGGTGCAATGCGTGTCAATGAGAGCAAAAACTAATTTCTACAATCTATTGCGACACAACTGTGAAACTGGCCAAATTACATTATATATCCTTTTTGACAACAAGCTAACTGCTTCTGTGGAACGAATTATTTGTGGTCTGATGAAAAGTTTTTTTCCGTTTCAACCTTTTCATATCTACAGCTTATATTCTCTTTCACAAGAATTTAAGTAATATTTATCCAAATAAGATTGTGTTTGTTTGATTGGTGATATTGGGTTAATGGCTATATGTATTTTACTCCTTATAGAACTTTATGTTCATCCTACAGAAAATTTTAATTGAAAGAGGAGTAATGGCAGTTTTGGTTTGTCATGGCAAAATTGGGATTGTTGCTTAATCCATACAATTGGGTTCAATTCTTTTTATTCTTTTTCTGTATTGCTTTTATTCTTTTAAGTAAGCTAAACAATATTGCTTGTTCTTGTTCCAGGATCTCAAGAACTGGGAACCTAAGCGAATTGGCATCTTGATTCTTTATATCTTTGTTGTGGCATTTGCTTGTAGAGGAATATATGTAGCAATTCAAGCACCTTATCTAAGTCGTCAAAGAAAAGAATTAACAGAGGCTTACATGGAAGCATTAATTCCAGAGCCCTCCCCCAGTAACATTAGAAGGTAGGTTAATTCTCATTTATCTTCAGATGTTTTTAACACAATTATGGCATATCAAAATGTTATAGTCAGTTAGTCACTATCCATTTTATCAGAAATTAAGGCACTGATTTCTTGTTTTTCCCCCCTTTTGTATGTTTGTATGTATGTATGTATAAAGTTGTTACGCTAGTTTTCTCCCAAAGTAAAAATGAATTCAAATGGTTAAAAAAATTGCTATCCTTCTAGTAAGTATACTCATTTGGCAGACCAACTGAGTGACTGGAAACTGAAGCTTATATCCAGCACCTGCAGAAAGACATATTAACTGAGAGAAAAGAAGGGAGAAAATAGGCAATACTCATAAAAAGAAACTAGTTAATATTTTTACTTTTATATAAAAAAATAGAGAATTAGTTCCATTCTAGATAATAGGTACTGAAACTTGTAATGTGTTGTGTCCATTTATCCTGGTCCTGGGTAATTAATCAATTCTTGAAATTGCAGATTTAAGAAGGGTATGTGGAGGAAGACAACTCCCAAAGGCCTGAAAATGAAAAAGTTTATTGAAAGACCTGATGGAACACTTGTTCATGATAGTTCTTATATTGGAGAGGATGCATGGGATGATGATCAAGATACTCCTGAGGAAAATGTAAAACAAATGATTGAGAATGATGAAAGATTAGATAAAGCAGAGAAGAAGGAACTGACAAAAGACTTGGGCATTTCAGGTTAGTTTGGTGCTGCTTCTGAAAGCATATATGAATGCTTATGTAAATTGGCCCAAGATTATATATTTATCTTATTCTCTTTGATTCGTACTTATAGTAATAACAATTGTGGTACTTTTGTATTCTATTTTGAGTTTGTTCTACTTCTAATTGATTATAAAAATTTCTATTTTTGAAAAGATAGTTTTGCTTTGCACAATGATCTTAAGAAATACTTATTTACCATGTGGGAAGTCAACATTGTCTTTCTTGCAGTGTAACTCTTTTTCTAATAATAAATTAAAGAGAGACAAAGGAAGTTTGGCTTCTGCACTCTAATATTGGAGGATATCTTATCCTCCCCCTAGGTGTATTTCTTCTCTTTTCTCTCCAATAATATATCTTTTATAAAAAAAACAAAAATATTATCACTCTCCAATAAGTATGGAACGATATCTTATCCTCCCCCTAGTTGTATTTCTTCTCTTTTCTCTCCAATAATATGTCTATTGAATGATCATACTGTAATAGGCCTTAACTTTCAGGTTGATTTGATCATATTGTTTGAGACCTTTATGTGGAACTACAACTAGACAAATTTGTACGCTTAAAAGTATGGGACTTGTGAGCATTTGCATTTATCATTTATAAATTTGCCCTCTTGATATGACAAACATTGCTCTAGGTTGATTATGGTATTAATAAGACGGTGAAATCAAGTAATTTTGTAGGCAATTTGGTTTCTTCTCTATTGTCTTTGGTGCATTTTACATTTTGTCTTATTGATTCCCAACAGAGTACGGTTTTCATGTTTTCTTAGCAGGAGAAGTTCAAAGCAGGGGCACATGGCATGAGAGACTTCATAAGTGGAAGGAGATCCTAAGACAAGAACGCCTTGTTGAGCAATTGGATTCCTTAAATGCTAAATATGTAGTTGAATTTGACATGAAAGAGGTAGAAAATAGTCTTCGCAAAGATGTGGCAGAGAAGGCGACGGCCACACAGGGAACTAGGGCACTATGGATATCTAAGAGATGGTGGCGCTATCGTCCTAAACTTCCTTACGCTTATTTTATTGACAAACTTGATAGTTCTGAGGTGAAATTTTTTGTCAACTTGATAGTACATATGTTATCACCTATAATTTGACCTTGTAGTTTCAATTTAAGTATAAATGAAATCTGGATTTGTTCAAATCTAATAGTGAGTGTAGGTACTAGGAAGCTCACATACATATAAGACATGTAGTTGTTAAAAATTACTTGACTTTAAAGCTTAGGCTACTAGGTGTCCTGCTTCCATTCTATCAAGTTTGTGGATGCATCATGACAATATACCACTGCAAAGGGTTAGTGGATACTGGAGTGTAACCCCTGGTAGAACTTGATGGCAAAAGAAAATTCATATGATGAACTTTAATTTTTTTTTTTTTTACTGAGGGATTTGTGTAGTTGACTTTAAATTTTGGTAATATTCCTTTCCACCTTCTTGTCTTGGAGCATCATGGGAAATACAGCTTTCTGGAGTCAAATTAAAATTGGTTGTGGACATTGAATTTAAATGGTGTGGTGCAGGTCGTCTCCATTATTTAATCAGTTAATTATCATGTGAAGTCCAGATTAGTCTGTGACTAGTTAATTTTTGTGCACATTAAGCATTTGGCAAGTTAGATGGCTGTTTGTGAAGTATATTATTTTGAACAGGTTGCAGCTGTTGTCTTTACTGAAGACTTGAAAAGATTGTATGTGACAATGAAAGAAGGTTTTCCATTGGAATATGTCGTAAGTTGCCTCTAAATTGTTACTGCTGTTCAGAAAAATCTCTTCATGGTTATAATTGATTAATGCAGTTCTTTTCTTTTCTTTTCTTTTTTATTCTGGGCGGAGATTAATGCTGTTCTTTTCTGGTAGGTTGATATCCCTCTTGATCCTTATTTATTTGAGATGATTTCAAGTTCTGGAGCTGAAGTAGATCTCCTTCAGAAGCGGCAGATCCATTATTTTATGAAGGTTGTGATTGCATTAGTACCCGGATTACTAATTCTCTGGCTTATAAGGGAGTCTGTGATGCTCCTGCATGTCACTTCCAAGCGCTTCCTTTACAAAAAGTATAATCAACTTTTTGATATGGCTTATGCAGAAAATTTCATTCTGGTAAGCTTTTGACCTCCAATAAACTTCAAAAAATAGATCACAGAAAACAATTACTGCATTTTGTTAAATTTTTTTATAAGATAAACCATTCCTTTTTTTAAAAAAAAAAGAAATATAAACTTGACATGAGAATACTGATTTTGTTGTCTATAAGTTTAGATTTGAAGTGATATTTTTTGTGATTAACGTGGAGAAGACACATAATTATTTCATTTTATAGTAAATATGCTTTTCCCTCCTTAAAACTTAAATGTAGATCTTTGAAATCAAATTTTAATTGGACAGCTACTTCTAATTTTGTAATTTATCTTGGTCTGTATGCTGATTTTGTCAGCCAGTTGGAGATGTTGGTGACACTAAATCTATGTACAAGGAAGTTGTGTTAGGAGGTGATGTTTGGGATCTTCTTGACGAGTTGATGATCTATATGGGAAATCCTATGCAGTTTTATGAAAGGGGCGTGCAGTTTGTGCGGGTAACAAATTTGATATAGATATTTTGACAGTTCCTCCTCAAAGCTTCGCTATAAATCGTGAGAGAAATGTAATCAGATAAGTTGTTTAATGAACAAGAACATTACAGGGTGTTCTCCTCTCTGGACCTCCAGGAACAGGAAAAACACTTTTTGCCAGGACACTTGCAAAAGAAAGCGGATTGCCTTTTGTTTTTGCTTCTGGTGCTGAGTTCACAGATAGTGAAAAAAGTGGAGCAGCCAGAATCAATGAGATGTTTGCCATTGCTAGGAGAAATGTAAGAGTCAGCTAGTTCTAACATCAAATACAATATAAAATGTCATGAATTATGTTTTCATTGTAATTTTGTTATATACTTTTGGTTACACATATGCCTGGTGATGTTTGATTGATTTTACTATTTGTCAGATAAATTGAAATTAGATGTCATAGCTTGATGCAAATCTTTAGGATTATTTTGAGAATTTGAATGCATTTCTTTAATTACATGCTCTGAAACATTTATATTCGTAACTGCTTGTCCGGAGTCCAGTCCACTACAGCTATGTACCAGAGAACAGAGAACTTGTCTTATCTCTTTCTAGGACATATATTTATGTCTCATTCTCTTTTTGTGTTACAATTTTTTTCTGCATTTCTTTTCTCTTTCTACATGAACCTCAGACTAGTCCCGTGTTAAGAGAAGTGGCATAGTAACAGGGCTCCAGTAGGAATGAGAATGTATTTTCTTGATTGGGTCATAAGTAAGACACTTGAGGGAAACACATACAATTAGATCTCTAGTCCTTAGTTCT
Organism: Ceratonia siliqua; assembly: GCA_034509205.1. NCBI lineage: Eukaryota > Viridiplantae > Streptophyta > Magnoliopsida > Fabales > Fabaceae > Ceratonia > Ceratonia siliqua. The sequence goes on from JASKGM010000014.1 coordinate 5,788,276, forward strand.
ATTTGCCTGGAGCTTTGATACTTGAAAATAAGTTTACTTTTCCTCAATTGAGAAGCTTTTTCTGTTTTTTCCCCAGCTAATATTCTTTGGTGAATGCTGTTTATCAATTAAAACTTGGGAAACATGGGTAATATTTATTCATTATTTTTGTGTAGGCTCCTTGTTTTGTATTTGTGGATGAAATAGATGCTATTGCTGGAAGGCACGCAAGAAAGGATCCACGAAGAAGGGCAACATTTGAGGCTCTGATTGCGCAGCTTGATGGGGAGTAAGTTATTACTTTGATAAGGGGGTAGTATATGAATTTTAGAATTTTAAATGATGGAATTTTATTTTGCAACAATGTATTGCATGTTGGTAAGTTAAAAACCTTCCATAGTGAGGATTAGGCATTGTTTTGGTATTTGCCGAAGAGTAATATAAAGTGGCATTGCTCTGTCACAGTAGATACAGGATGAACAAATTTTTGATGTGAGCCAGGACCTTCCAAACTAGAACCCTGAGCTTTCCTTTGTTGCAGAGTGGCTTCTTTAGTGAGCATATGTTCTCTGTAATCTTATTTTGCTGTAAAAAAGTAAAGGTGGGGATCACTGGAGAAGTTATATTATGTTAGCAGTGTTCTACTAAATATAAGGTTGAAGTTAGATTTAAAAAAAAAAAAATTCATTGGGAAAACTGCTGCTAAAGTTTACTTGAAAAGAAAGCCGCCTATTTACTGCAGGAGATATAGAACGGTCCTCTCTCCCCTGAAGGAACCAAACAAAGAGAAAATCATGTAAAATGCAAAGTTTTAGGATTTTAAATTCAGATAATGTTATTGATAGCAGTGTTCTACTAAATGTAATTCTGAAGTAAGATGTTTAAAAAATTCATAATTCTTAGGACCTATTGAAGAGCTACTTGTTTTGGTAACTGTTAATTTACTCTTAACTATGTGGCCTCAGCGTACAATTTTTTTTTGGGGGGTTACTCCCCAGTGGGGAGTTTTTCAATTTTTTTTTATTTTTTTTAAAATTTTTTTTACTTTTCAAAATCAATTAATTAATTTTTATAGCATGAATTTTTTTCAGAATTTTTTGAGATATTTTTGTATTTTTTGTAGAATTTTTTAAGTTACAAATGAATAGTAAAAAAAAAATTATGGATGAATAGTAACAGGAATGTAAAAAAATTCAAGAAAAAATTTAAAAACATTTTAAAAAATTCTGAAAAAAATACATGAGATAAAAAATACTTAATTAATTTTAAAAAATAAAAAAAAATATTAAAAATAGAAAAAGTAAAAAAATAAAATAAGGGGGGGACGAAGCTTAGTCCCCCCCTTTTTTTTGCTTGTCTTAGCATTTTGTACTAAATTGCATATGTTAGGACATTATCCCCATTATTTTTTCTTTTTGCTGATTATTTTTGATCAATTCATGATATTAGGAAGGAAAAAACAGGTGTTGACCGACTATCCCTTAGACAAGCTGTTATTTTCATCTGTGCCACAAATAGGCCAGATGAACTAGATCTTGAATTTGTTCGTCCTGGACGTATTGACCGTCGTCTTTACATTGGTTTGCCTGATGCAAAGCAAAGGGTCCAAATTTTTGGTGTGCATAGTGCACAGAAGCAGCTTTCAGAGGATGTGGACTTTGAAAAGGTGTATATGTTTGGTATATCTTTTGAGTTAATTGTTACAATCACTAAATGCGCACAATTTCATATAGAGTAGTAGTAAATGCAAAGGCATATAGTTATAAGTTGGTGTCTGGTACCAATACCATTTAATTTAAGTTTGTGCTTCTGCCCTGTGGATATGTATGCAATGCTGCTGCCTGGCAGTGTGAACAAGAAGAGAAGGAACTATTTTGCAAAACAGACTTGCGTTCTAGATTTCCTTTATAGGAAAGTATTTGGAGTTAGATGGAGAAGTTGGATTATGGGTTGTCTCACTTGTCTGTCTACCACCATGTTTTCAATGATTGTAAATGGGGAACCTAAATCCTGGTTTCGAACTATCTAGACGCTTCAAAACTTCTTACCAAAGGAAGTTATATGATATTTTTACCATTTTCATGTCTCCCTACTCTCATTTTGCTTGTATAAGAATTTTATTCAGTCTCTCTTCATGACAGATAAATCAGTTTCTTCAGTTGCCTATATACTTGTGCTTTCCTCCTGAAATTTAAGTGTATGGTGAGACTTGGTCTGCTTTGTGCTGACTGTCACTGCTCTCTTTTTTCTACTCAACAGCTTGTCTTTCGCACAGTTGGATTCTCCGGAGCTGATATAAGAAACCTTGTAAATGAAGCAGCAATAATGTCGGTAGGTCATACTTTTACATTTTATCCAAGAGAGTTAATTATTTATAATGTATACCATATGATACTTATATATCTTAAATCTCTTGGTTAGCTGTTAATTTTCGCGTTATTACCCCTGGTGTACCTCAGGCGTATACTACTAGTAGTTGCTTCTTCTCATTGCAATGTAACTTTTACTTACCAGAAACAGGAGATAAAAATAAGAATAACCTAATTAAGGTTGTAGTATATACGAGGGAATAGAACCAAATTTGCCTTTTTTTCTTTCTTTCTTTCTTTTGCTGCTATGTTTAAGTTGGATATCTTATCCCCCTTCATTAAAAAAAGGAATAAAAAATCCTAGTTTCTGTGACACTAAATATTCTTTTTCAGTATATGTATTTTGTATATTAATGAAATATTTTCTGGTGTCTTTCTGAGTGGTCATCTGCATCTAATAACTTTCTCAGCCAAATTAAATATGCAAATATAATAGTTTCGGATGTGGGATAAAAAAAGTTGAGAATGCTCTCTCTGGCCAGAAAAAGAAAAAGGTTGAGAATACCCTCCAATCTCTAACTGCTAATGCCTTTCTGTTTTATTTTAATCAATTTTCTTTTTCAAATCTTCCATTATGGCTGTTTGGCCATCCAACAGCTGACAATGACCACCCTCCTCAAATACCAGCTTGCCTACTGTCTCACCCAATCCCTGCCTGCCTCCATGGCAGTACCCTACTAACTTGCTAATTGGTCAAGGGGCTTGTTTTTTATTGGATCATGATATGTAATCTGGATATATGATGTTAGGCATACTTATTAGGTTTTGTCACGCTCTAATGTGTGTGATCTGAAACCTTCTGTAGCATTTCAAAATCTTGTATGTATTTTAGCAATGATATTTTTCTTCTGGCAGTAATCAATCATAAAATATTTTTATTAATCTATAGCTTCTGTTTTTACTATGTTAATCATATAAATCTGTTGTTCCCTGCAGGTGAGAAAAGGGCATTCCAAAATATTCCAGCAAGACATTATTGATGTGCTAGATAAACAACTGCTTGAGGGTATGGGCGTCCTTCTCACCGAGGAAGAGCAACAGAAATGTGAAGAAAGCGTACGTGAATCCTTGGTGGTTCTTATTGTTATGCACTTGGCATAGAAAATCATTTGGTATTGAATTTGTTGCTGTACTATAGGTGTCTTTTGAAAAGAAGAGACTGCTTGCTGTGCATGAAGCTGGTCATGTTGTGTTGGCTCACTTATATCCTCGATTTGATTGGCATGCATTTTCACAGCTCCTGCCTGGTGGCAAGGTATGATGTCTGGTTACAGAAAAATGCAAAGTGATAATATTGTATTACCGTTTTTAACATTTTGAAGTATTTATGCTCAACTTGAGCAGGAAACTGCAATATCTGTATTCTACCCTCGAGAAGATATGGTAGACCAAGGTTATACAACCTTTGGCTATTTGATGATGCAAATGGTAGTGGCTCATGGTGGTCGTTGTGCTGAACGTGTGGTGTTTGGTGATGACATAACTGACGGAGGAAGAGATGATCTAGAAAAGATAACAAAGGTAATTAATATATCAGGTTAGGAGGTTTTGGTACCTGAATGTATGATGAATTCTTTGGATATTGTAACTGTAGTCTGAGTTTAAGTTAATTGCAACTATGTGGCCCAAAAATATTTTAGCAGATTATGCAAATACGGAGAGGATTAATTCAACCTTTGGCTTTTGAGGGATAAAAGAAGTTAGATAGCTAATTGGAGAAAACAACAGATGAATGAAAAAGAATGAGATTTCTGTGGTGCTGTCCTGTTTGTGCCTGTTAATCTATTTGGTGTATTTGGTTGGAGCTCAATGCTAGAATTGTTCAACAGAAGTCTCACACAATTTTGTTCTTACAATATAAAATTATTCTCTCTGGTTCTTTATGGTGTTCACAATCAGCAGTTGATGGCTTGAAAGGGTGGCTTTGTCTGATATCATAGGAATTTGTTTTCTTCTGTATTGATGTTGCTTCTTGTTTCTTCTATTGTTTTATTTTTGTATTTTCTGAGGATATCTGATGAGACCCAAGTGTTACGAAATCCCACATCGGTTCCATAATTGCACAAGTAATTGTGGAATGATACTTAAGTCTAGGAAGCACCCTCTCTTAATAGGCTAGTCTTTTGGGGTAAGTTCTACCTCTTAGACTTAGGTACCTAACATTTGGCATCAGGGCCGGTTTGGTCCCTGGGCGGTGGAGATGGGCTGAAAAGGAGCCAAATGGGCATAAGGCTACTTGGAGGGGGGCGAAAGGGGTTAAAAGAGAAAAGCCTGAGTACCAGTTGCCAGAGTGAAGCTACCCCTAGTATCCAGATGCCAACTCCATGGACGTCCCTGTCTAAGGGGGAGGCAATGATGAGACCCAAGTGTTACGAAGTCCACATCGATTCCACAAGCAATTGTGGAATGATACTCAAGTCTAGGAGGCACCCTCTCCTAATAGGCTAGTCTTTTGAGGTAAGTTCTACATCTTGGACTTATGTACCTAACATTGTTACTCCTTGCGAAATAGCACATGTAACAATCCTTGCCCCTTAAGAACCGATGTCTGCAACGACCTACTCTAGCTGCCTACTCCATGTGGCTTTCACTTTGTCTGTCAGATAGCCCTTTCCCTGGCCGCTCCTTTCCAGGTCGGCCCCTCCAAGTTGTCGATGCCCAATGAACCGAAACTGCTATGATATCATTGATATAGAAACTTAGGTAGGACTTACTCCTAAAAGCTAGCTTGTAGGGGGAGGGTGCCCAAGCCTTATATAAATCTTTTCACCAGGTTCATTACTCCCGATGTGGGACTTCCAAGGTTTATTCGAAATGACACCTGTAACAATATCTAATTTTCCTTAGTCTTCCTTTCTAATTAAGGTCTTTAATTCAAAATAAAATAGAAGGCACTAATGAAAGGAGAAAACAATGTCACCATTGTCCTTTTGTCGTATCAATTAGACTATTCAGGGACAGCAAAATTTATCTACTTACAGTGTGGAAACTCAATTCTACCTATTTCATACCCATTTGGTCATATCATATCCCTTTAGTTAGGTAAATTAATTAGATTTAATAATTCTAATATTTAAATATGGACAACTCACTATGCAGGGTTAAAACTTATAATGCAGCCCCATCATCATTTCTTTGTGGTAGGGTGGTTGCATCTCAAAGATATCTTATGTATAAGGCTTATCTGTATATTATTCTTTACAAGCAGTTGTTCTGGATTTTTTTCATGATTGACCCTTTGTGTATTTTGGTTCATTTGAGAAATAAAATGAGGAGAAAAATAAAATAGGAGGGACACAAATTAGTGATGTATTGAAACATGTATCATGTCTAGATTCTTTGTTAATTTTCATTTATTTATTTTCTTTCCCTCCCGTTTTTATCTCTCAAACACAGGCTTTATAATTCTGGAAGTCTACATCTTCCTAGGGTGCATATTAAATGGTAATGTACTTATTTTAATTTAAATTACGCTTGAAATTGGTTTTCAGATTGCTAGGGAGATGGTAATCAGCCCTCAAAATAAAAGGTTGGGTTTAATCCCTTTGACAAAAAGGGTTGGCTTAGTTGATAGACCAGACAGTCCTGATGGCGAGTTGATAAGATATAGGGTATGTTTCTTCTTCAAAGTTGCAAATAGGACAATCATTACCTCCCTAATGTGAAAGTAATTCATTTTTCCTCTTCATTCATGTTTAGTGGGACGACCCTCAAGTAATTCCTGCCAATATGACTCTAGAGGTGTCTGAGCTCTTTACTCGGGAGTTGACAAGGGTAATTATGATTTCCTTTTTTATACTTGTTGTATCGTCTTTGGAAGGAACTCTAGGCATCGTTACCTTTATTTGTTCTCTAATTTGATGAAGCTTCCCATTACAAAAAACATGACTTGAACACAATATATTTGCTTAGAAGGTGTGTACAAAGAGAGAAATAATTAGGACGGGAAGAAATTTTATTCAAATGGAACATATGGAAAAATCTTTGAAGTTTTCCATCTATTGAAGGAGCTGATTTCCTTATTGTTGTAATGATTAAATATCTTGAAAAATTGACACGACTTGAAATGTTAAAGGGGCAAGATGACATTTGAGCAATGATAAGTAGCGACTGGACAGGACCGTTCTTTACATTCATGTATGCTGTGTGTGTTCACATTTTAAATGGGACTGTATGGTGAAGTAATCAGAATTCAGAAGTAATGGATTTATAAAGTTGTCTTCCAGTGTTATCCCTTTACCTTAATGTTTATCTCATTACATATACAATACTGTATAAAATTTTGGGATTGCCTGTGCTGACAGTACATTGAAGGGACAGAAGAACTCGCAATGAATGCTTTGAGGGACAATAGACACATATTGGACTTGGTTGCAAGGGAACTATTGGAAAGGTCAAGAATAACTGGATTGGTATGCTATGCATCTATTTCTGTTGTCATCTTTTTCTTTACTTTTGTTTTATGTTTTTTTGAGGGAGGGTGGTGATGGGTGGGAATGACTCTGAAATGTAAATTAAACAATTATGTATTCCTTGAAGCAAATATCAAGTGGAGAAAAAATTGATTTAATTTTTTTAAAAAAAACGTAGCTAATTCTTATTGGCCATTTACAAGATTTAGAGCCTATTTTATACATGTGTTCAAGGAGTCTTATCATTTGAGTAAATTAGCAGTACATTTGGTTAAAAAATGGAACTGAAGTTTATTCACTTCTTCATTGGAGCTTTGGGCCGGATACTCATTTTCTTTTTCTTTCCTTTTTCTTGTCCAAATGCATAAATTATGTATTTTCCTTTTGAGTATCGGTTTTGCTTCTTAGGAGGTTGAAGAAAAAATGAAGGGATTGTCTCCAGTAATGTTTGAGGACTTTGTGAAGCCATTCCAGATAAACTTGGAAGAGGTACTTTCTTACCTACTGCTTAATTTGGTTAATATTATTATTTGAAGTGGGTGAGGGCCCCTTTGGGACTCATATTGGCATGCTTATTGGAGATAGGGCAAGATTTGCTGGAGCCAAATCATCAATATTAATTTTATATGTATGATTTAAATTGATTAGGAGTCATCTTATTGCAGTATCAATTTTTTTTATTGTAAGAAAAAGGTGCAAAAACATTTTAAACATACAAAACCTTAGATATAGAAAAGTGATAATTGAATTGGGGGATAAAGAATGAAAGGGAAAAATCTAAATAGGGACCCGTTTACAACTTTTTACACTTATGGACCAAATAACCAGAGTGGCTATCAAGTTCAAATGTTAAATAGAATAACCACACTTAGTGGCTATTTGGTCCTCAAATGTAAAATGGTGGGTAAGGATTTATAGTTCTCCCAAAATAAAAGGGTGGCTGCTCGGTTATCCAATTCATTTTCTTTTAAGTTCTATCTACTTTTTGCTGGCTTGGATTTGCATGAGCAAATTATGAATCCATAGTACTGTACAGTTTCTTGGCTTATTTTTCCTCACTTGATGTTAGGAAACATGATATTCTTCTTTTTATTATTATTCTTGTCTTTTTTCCCTCCTTTTAGTGAAGGTAGTCTAGACTAGTAGTGACTTACAATTTTATCAATTTAGGAGGGTCCGTTGCCTCATAACGATCGAGTCCGATATCAGCCACTGGACATATATCCTGCTCCGCTCCATAGATGTTGACACATTCAAATGTTTAAATCATATATAACTTCACTTCCAACAGTTTGAGTAGAAGAAGCAATGGGTTTGGTGATGGTGTTAGTTTCTCCACAGAAGGTCAACTGCCTACTTGATGACAAAATTAGGGTGTAAAGGTGAATATAGCGCAGCTTTTGTTAACTTGCCCACTTTGCTCCCCGACAAGCAGGTGAGATATTTGGGTCGTCTTTTCTTTATGCAAATCAGCCTACCCTTGAAGACCTGGCATAAACTCTGGCTCAATCTTTTAGAAAATTGAAATGAGCCGAGGTGCTAAGTTCTTGCTAGTCTTGTATATCTTCCATGTTCAATAGGTTTTTGAATTGATATTCTGTATTGAATTTTTGTTGTGATGCATGAAATTTTGTATTTGATTGACAGGTTGAATCATTTAGGCATGCTACTGGTATCTGCAAAGAAGATGATGGATTTTTAAGTACTTCAAATTTGCATTTGCATTTGCATTTTGTAAGCAGTAGCATGCTTATTCGGCCTACTTTGCATTCATTATCAAAGTGGACAAGTCAATTTAAGTTTATGCTTTAGTTAGTACCTGTTTGCTATGTTGAGGAGGAGAAAAAAAAATCTTTTTTTTTTTAAATGTGTTTATTCATGTTTGACCAATACAAGTTTAAATAATAATAAAATTTATATATTTTACTATTAAAAAAAGCAAAGAATTAAAGTTTCTCTTATAAAACAAAATTAGAAGTCAATTTATTTTTTTAAAAATATTTAATTGAAATAAAAATTGTATTATTTCAATCAATAATAATATTATTAAAAGGATTTTGTAAAAAAGTGATCAAATATTAATCTATTTCTTTATAATAATGTTTAAAAAATAATAAATTAACGATTTAATTATTTAAATATGTATTTTTTTTAATTTGATTATTTAATTTTAAAATTATTTAATTTAGTTTTTTAATCTTATTTCTGGTTTTAAAGTGGTGGATAGTGTGATTAGGAGATAATATAATTCATAACGTAGATTAAATCTATATATTTGAGGTGAATAATTAGCTTTTAAGTAAATTAATAATTATTCAAATATATATTTCTTCCCAATTTAGTTGTTCAATTTTATTTTTATTTTCAAAATGGTCTATTAGATAGTGTTAACATAATTTATAACAAGGATTAACTAGTTATTCTTGCATCCCTTATATATAAATTGTTTATGCTTTGTTATGCTAAAGGAATAATCATTTTTCTAGAGTAGCTTTTGATTTTTTTTTTAGTTTTTTTATTTAAGAAAATTTAGAAGAATATAAAAAATAATAAAAAAATAAAAAGTTACTCACCACTCCTAAAATAATATAGCAAGCACCAAATTATTTTGATAAAGGTACAAGTTATGCTCTGAACATTATGAGTAATACAAAGATCTCCTTTGATAAATGCAGTACCATGTACTGTCACGATCCTTTTTATGTTTGTGGAGTTTGGAATTAATGCTTGCTATTTAGATTTTTCCTTTAGATTTTCTATATATATAACAAATAAAGAATCAAATTCTTCAGTACCATTGATATTTTATTAAATTAGGATTAAAAATATGGCATTTGCCCCACTCTGTAGCGTAGCATTTTTATCTCTTACTCTCTTTTTATGTTTTATGTTTTTTTTTCTTTTTAGTATTATTTGACTCTTTTTTACCTATGATATTTTTTATACTTTTTGTACTATTTATTCAACATTTTTTTTAAAAAAATTTCAAAACAATAAATTAAAATTAAAACAAATAAAAAAAAGTAGAGGTGAGAGGTGGGTGGTAGAGCACCTTAAAAATATATACAAACTCAATTATTCTCACTGATGTAAGAAAAAAAAAATTCAAAAAAAAAAAAGAAACAAAACTTAAGTAATTGACCTAAGTCAAAGAGGCGATAACCTCTAAACAAAAAACGAAGAGACTCCTCCCAACACGAAAAAAGTTTTGGTGGAATAACGTTACTCCAGCGACTCTAAACTGAAGGTATTATTTTATCATAAAATTTTATTAATTTTTTATTGTTTGTTATTATTTTTGTCTATATTATTTGATTTTTTTTTCTTACTAATGAAGATTTTTTTTATTTGTCATTTTCCCACTCTTAATTTCTTGTTCTTCTCTTAATTTCTTGTTCTTCCAATACCGTGGCAATTTCAACATATGAAAATTTGTAGAGGATAACCTTAAAAGTATTAATGTATTTTTTATTTCCTTATGATAATATAATTTTTTATTATTTATTTTTAAAATTTTATTATTATTGTTGTTGTCATTAATTTAAAAGGAAACTGACCCACTTAAATTTCAGATTCATCACTATTCTCCGCTGTGATGATGATGATGAGACATCAGCCTGGGTTCAAATCCTTCATAAACTTCTTTTATATTAATTATTTTAATTTTAACAATTAAATCAATAAAAATCACTTATGTCAATTTTTATATTTTATATATTTATGTGTTTTTTATAATACTTATCAATATTATTATTTTATGAGTATTTTTTATTTTTTATTTTTTAATTATTTTAATAAATAATTTAAGTAAATTTAAAAAAATTTTGAAAAAAATAAAAAAAGTAAAAAAATAAAGAATTTTTTTTGTTTTTTTATTTATTTTGAATATTTTTGTTATGAAAATTTTTTAATTTTTTAAAATTATTTCTTAAAGAATTATAAAATTAAAAAAATAAAAAACTATTTATAAAATTGAAATATTCATGAATAATATAAAAAGTATCATATTTATACTATTATATATGACCTAAGAGAGTGGTTTCTTTAGAGTCATTTTTATATAATTTTTTTAAAAAGTAGAAAATAATAATTAAATATTACTTTTTATTAAATAACAATAAATTTATTAATTTATTTAAATAAAATAAAAAAATCAACATGCATAATTGTGCATATCAAGAATATATGTATTTGTATTGAGTTGTGTTATAATATTTTTGAGAATCTTAGAAAATATTTTAAAAATATCCCTATTTACTTTTACAAAAAAATTGATAATTATTTATCACTTAAATTTTTTTGAAATTTTTATTTTCAATGAGGTTGCCTATATGCATGAGCACAAGGGCGGTGGAACAGGAACTCCTAGCAGAAGTGGCTGCCGCAGCTTCTTAAACTAGATTAATAGCAGAGGAGTCCAAATTTACGAGGAGAAATTTCAGAACAGTTTAACGGCTACTTTTCCTCTGTTTCTCTCTCTAAAAATAGCGGCCATCACTTTCCTTCTTTCTTAACCTCTTTCGCTCTGTAGATCTTGTGTGTGATGATTAAAAAAAACCAACAAGATTTCTGCCTGTGAAAGATCGAAATATCTTAACAGTATAACGACTACTTTTCCCCTGTTTCTCTCTATAAAAATTGGGGCCACCACTATTCTCTGTCGCTCTCCTTCTTTCTTAACCTCTCTCTAGCTCTCTCCAGAAAAATCTAGCCACGCTTTCCCCATTTCTTCAGCCCCAACTCCATTTTCTCATTTGCACAGCCAAAGAAGATATTAACCAGAGGATTTTCTGAGGTAATGCACTCTCACTAACTTTCTTTATTATTGGTTTCGTTTCTGGATTCATTCATGGCTTGGTTTGCTTGTGGTTCATCTCCCTTTTCTGGTGTTCCTAGGAACTTCGTTTTTGTTTTGTTTTGTTTTTTCTTTTTAATTTTGATGCATTCAATTCGTTCTGCTTTGTGGACTCAAATGGACTAGTTTGAGTACTGTGATTTATCTTTTCTGATGTGAAAGCTTATCTAGATATCTCCAAACTCCAATTGTTGTTTACTTATTAACTGAATATAGTGGGTGATTGGTAAGAATTCTTACACTTTCTCGCTGCTTCTAATTTCAAGCAGATTTTGGCAAAGCTGTTGAGTAAATAATTAGAAAAGGACCAAACGTAGGAAGAACTAGTATGAAAGGATTGTAAACAAAATGGTGAATTGCATAAATGAATATAGAAAAAGAAAGTCAAAAGAATTTATCTTTGCATAAATGAGATATTGTGCACCAAACTAGGAAGAACTAGTTTCTGCTGAGAGTTTTGGAAGCCATATTTGGGCATCATTAACCAAATAAAATCCCAACCCAGAAACACGAGTACTAGCAGCCACCCTTATTTGCGGATTGCGTATTTGGAATGAAGAATTGCCTTTTCCTCTATTTTTCCTCTCTCTATATAGCACCAAATGCAAGCAGTATTACTGTTCGTCACTCTCCTCCTCCTTCTTCTTTAACTTTTCTCTTTCTCTCTCTCCAGAAAGTTTGTCACCATCCAACTCCATTTTTTTTCCTTTGTAGCACTGCAGAAAATATTAACCAGAGGGTATGACGTAATGTAATCTCATCTATTTCCTTAAAATTCATTTGGTTTCTGGGTTCATGGCTTGGTTTACTTGTACTATTTTGCACTTCATCTCTCTCGCTCTTCTGGTGTTCCAAGGGACTATGTTTTTCTGTTTCTAATTTTTTATGCATGGAAAATTCTTTATGAGCATTGGTATGAGCATTTCTAATTTCTTTAAAATTCATTTGGTTTACTTGTAGAATTTACCATTGGTATGAGCATACCAATGGTAAATTCTTTATGCTTTGTGGACTTTAACTGATCAGCTTGTATACAGTATAATTTATCTCTATTAGCAATTCACTTTATAATTTACCATTGCTATGCTCATACAAATACACAATGACTTGGAATTTCTGCTTTAAAAAAAATATAGAAGTATAATATGAAGCAGCCATAACTATAAACAAATCAAACAAATTGCTTCCAAATCTATCAGTTATTTCTTTCTTTTTTAGTAACTCACTAATATGTAATGCTTAATTAGATACCCAAGTTATTAATTGAAAGCAAGGATGAGATATATAATTATATGGTACTTGTGAATTATTTGGTTCCAGAAGAGGAATTTCTTCACTTCATTTTACTATGGAAATAAAACTATTAATTTTTTTTTTTTGGACTTAAAAATCTAATCTTTTAACCTTCTTCTTCAATAGAATTATAAGATTCTTCAACTTACATTAAAAGATGACCTTATTTGGTATCACTTATTTTACAGCATACAAGTTTTGATTGAATTTGTTCCTAGCATGCGCAATTCTCTTATCAAGCCAGTTGAGTTGATTCTCTACTTTATGGTGGTATCTCAAGAAGATTTGGCCAAAAGATTAATATAGAGAGGAACACTGAGGTAATGTAACGTCACTCAATTTCTTCAATTTTTGTTTGGTTATGGATTCATGATTTGTGGTTTACTTGTCACACTTCACTTCACTCTCCTCCTCCTTCTTCTTTAACTTTCCTTTTTTTTATGACTGGGGATTCTTTTTCTTGCTTTCAATTTTATGCTTCATCGAATTCTAAAGTGTTCTATTTTTTGTTTATTACTTTTAATTCTTAAAACAAGTTGCCGATGAACTTTTTCTTGTAAACACAATTGCATCAGTTGCCTAAAACAATCAATTTTTTTGTTACCAATTCCTCCATAGAAAAAATTCAATTTTCATCTCAATTTTTGCAAGTAGATTTTTTTAACCCTTTTCTTCTATCTAAAGATTTTTCTCAATTTTGGTAAAAGAAATTTGCATCAATGAGTTATCTGTTGCTTTAAAAACTAGAAAAAAAATAAGAATTTGCACACATTAGCATCATGATATTTTAATCCTTCTTATTTAATACAAATTTCCATTATAAGTTATCCATATATCAGCACTTTGCTGGATTTTTTAATTTGATGACTTTGTTTTGAAATTGGTTCCTTCTATTTCAATCTTATAGTAAGTCCACGTGACCTTATGTTATTTTATTTATTTTGGAAAAAACATTGGGTTTAAAGTAGCATTTCTTGATTTGTTAACCTCAAGGGTGTATGTACGAATGCTTGATCATTTCTTTGAACTTTTGTTCGAAATTTTCGTACAAAATATGTAATAACATTTGCATCATGGATGATTCTCAAACTTATTGCATTTTAGTCAAAGTATATAGATGCAATATGATCAGGCTTAGCAATTTGCATATAATAATAACATGAAGATTTTATTTTGAACTCATGATGGTAGAAACTAGAGTTTAATTAAGTACACTTGCCCTTGTTTTTTATTTAGGTTCTTTATCAGGTTAACTTTTAAAGTCTCAAGAAGCAAACTTCCAGGTGGGAGTTCAAGATTGTAAAACCTAGAACTACTAATTAATTAGGTACACTTGCCCTTACTTGTTTATTAAGGTGTTTTATTAGGTTAATTATGAAAGTCTCAAAAAACAAATTTCCAAGTGGGTGCTCAAGATGGTAAAAACTAGAGCTACTAATTAGGTACACTTGCCCTTATTTATTAGGATGCTTTATTAGGTTAAGTCTTGAAGCCTCAAGAAACAGCTCTCAAGTTGGCACTCAAGATGGTAAAGATTAGAGCTACTAATTAGGTACACTTACCCTTACTCGTTTATTAAGGTGCTTCATTAGGTTAACTTTTAAAGTCTCAAGAAGAAGACTCTAAAGCAAACACTCAAGATCATTTAACTAGAGCTACTAATCAGGTACAAGTTTTTTAGGGTACTTTATCATATTAACTCTTAAAGTCTCAAGAAACATATTCCCCTAGTAGGTGCCCAAGATGTTACAAACCAAAGCTACTAATCAGGTACACTTGCCCTCTTATTTATTAAGGTGCTTTATCAGGTTAACTTTTGAAGTCTCAAGAAGCATATTTCTAGGTGGAAGTTCAAGATTGTAAAAACTAGAGCTACTAATTAATTAGGTACACTTGCCTTTGCTTATTTATTAGGATGTTTTATTAGGTTTAAGTCTTGAAGTCTTAAGAAGCAGAATCTCAGGTTGGTGCTCAAGATGGTAAAAATCAGAGCTACTAATTAGGTACATTTACCGTTGCTTATTCATTTGGATTATTTAACTAGAGCTACTAATCAGGTACACTTGAAATCTCAAGAAACATACTCCCAAATAGGTGCTCAAGATGTTAAAAATCAAATAAGTGATTAGCATCAGGTACACTTGCCCTTCCTTATTTATTAAGGTGCTTTATCAGGTTAACTTTTGGAGTCTCAAGAAGCAGGTACACTTGCTCTTACTTATTTATCAGGATGCTTTATTAGGTTAAGTCTCGAAGACTCTTAGGTTGGCGCTCAAGATGGTAAAGACAGAGCTACTAATTAGGTACACTTGCTTTTACTTGTTTATTAGGGCTCTTTATTAGGTTAACCCTTAAAGTCTCAAGAAGAAGACTCCAAAGCAGACGCTCAAGATCATTTAACTAGAGCTATACTAATCGGGTACACTTGTACTCACTTATTTATTATGGTACTTTATTAGGCTAACTCTTGAAGTCTCAAGAAACATAATCCCAAGTATATGCCTAATAGGTTAAAAACCAAAGCTATTAATCAGGTACACTTGCTGTCACAACGTAAGGGAAGTATAATTTGGGGCGCGTAAGGGAAAACGCAGAGAAAATGGGAGTCGCCACAATTAATTAGAAGGATAATTGAAATCCTTAAAAAAAAAGAAAGGAAAACTGACCCTCGGAACCAGAGGAAGGGTTCGGGAGTCTAATTACGTGTGGGGAAGGTGTTAAGCACCCTCACAACGTCCATCACTAAGGATAGTTACCCTAAATTGTTTGTGTTTTAAGATTTTAATTTATTTAAATTATCCTCTTTTTATTAATAAAATAATAATAGATAAAGATGGAGAAACACATAACTAGACCTGTCTTATCAAGTAAGTGCCTACATACCCCGAAAGGGATCAAGGTCAACGTAGTTCGGAAATGGTTTCGTTAAGTTGATTAAGCGAAAAGACATTAGGACATTTAGGGGAAATTAAATTTTCACTTGAAGCCTGGAAAGCGAATTAGGAATTTGGAGAGAACATATCTCTACTGAATGCCTGTGAAAATCGAGACTTTGAAAAAATAAAATTTCACTGAAAGCCTATGAAAATTAGGACATTGGGAAGAAATAACCTCCACTGAATGCCTGTGAGAGTTGGGGTTTTGGAAAAATAAGATTCCACCGAAAGCCCATGAAAAAACAGAACTTTAGAGAGATCAAATTTCTACTGAAAGTCCTTTAAATGTTGAGTTTATGGGCGAGATTGAAATTTATAAAAGTAATGGAGCGAAAAAGAGATATGTGAAAGAAATGGGGGCCAAAATATAGTTTTTAGAAAATTAAGTACTAAAATGTAATTCTTGAAAATCAAGAGCGAAAATGGAATTTTTAAAAATAATAGGGCCAAAGATATAATTTAAGTAGATTGGGATCAAGAGGGGATTTACTACATTCTTTTGGAGTTTGAAATTCAAAATTTATTATGATTCATAAAAGTTTTAAATTCTAAAATTCATTTTGAAATTACCTTGATTGAGCCATTAAAACCCCTTTAAGATATTCCTATTGGGCATTTGGAACCCAATAAATTTGAGCCTCTTATCAACTTGTTTTTTTTTTTTTTTGAAATTATTGGGCCTTGAACCCTATTTTATTGAAAGAAAAAAAAAAGAGACAAAGAAATAACTAAATAAATAATTAATTAAAATAGATGAATAACTAAATAACTAAGAGAAATGGGATAAGCAACCAATAGACCAAAAGAAACTAGCATGGCGTTATAAAGAGAAGCAGTATTTGACAATAAGAGGGCAACGAACCGCACTTAGACACAAAGGCGCACTTAGACACAAAGGGACATTGGTGCTTTTTAATCATTTGCTTCTTTTTTTAATTACCTTTAAGAAAAAGGGTCCGAGCACATTGTCTGATTCAAGACCTCAAATAGACAAACCTATACCCTATAGGAGAGAAATCACAACCATTCTATGCAACGGACACAGTCATGAAAATACCAAACGAAATGCATTATTTCCAATTCCACAGACACGGCATAACTCCCTGTGCAAACCAAAAGACCCAAATCTTTAGGATACTCCCCGTTGGCCATGAATTAAGATTGCCCTGTTATATACCTATCTGAACATCCCCCAAATAACAAAATTATAAATTAAGCATTTCTCTTTTTAAAACATGGTTCAAGAACAAACTATAACTCCTAATCGAATCTTTCACCAAATTCATATTTTCAGAAATGATCAGCTTTATTGATTCCTTTAGAAATTGGCTTCATTCTGTTTAGAAGCAAATTATCTGAACCTTTTAACACTCTAATTAATAAAAGAATGTCTAATTAACAATTACATCATAGGTATTTGCATTCATCATACAAAGCAACCAGTTTCTATGAATTCGGGTGTTTGAATACATTAGCAGCAATCAATATATTTGAAACCTAACAAATCTGTAATGGTCCACATCAGTATAATTCATTCCCCAAAGCATAATCTATTATGCCAGAATCAACACCTTCAGAACACTATTTCTAGCATGCTTAAAACAAACCTAATAACAATCCACTCAAATCAAATCTGTAAAAGCTTCAGATTATCAAGATATACATACTAAAGCTAGTCATAACATGCTTTTACCCAAATTAACTTGGATTAAATGTACCTTCGAACCATATGAATAATCTCAGCAAAATGGCCTTTAGGATACGCAACAGAATTATGAGATAAATTCCTTTTGAAAAAAAAAAGAACAAAGGTGAAACCAACATTAGGTAAACAAACACTCTAACTTAAAACCTTCATTTTTTTTTACCTGCCAAACTATCTAGTGGTGTCTAAATCTGCTATAGAACAATGCATTCCAACAATTCAGGGTTAGACAATGTGTCCCCGGGATAAGCATTCGAATGGTATTTCAAAGTGCATGACAATCTAAAACAAAGCAGTTATAAGTTCAGGGTTTGGTATGAAGCATCAAATTTCGCCAACTAAGTAAAAAAGGATTACTCCAACCCATAAAGCAAAAATGGTATTTGTTCCAGAACAAACTCACCCATGTCAAATCATAAATTTCATAATCCTATAGAAAGGAACAACAAGAGACAAACAAACCAACAATTTAATAAACTCTAAGAATAAATTTACATTAGATTCAAACCTTGAATGCTAGTTTAACAGAGATAATGTGCCCTGCCCCAAACCGAAAGCATCACAACCCCAAGAACCTAGAGTTCTTATTCGAATCCCTGAGCTTACCCAGAAATTTGAATATTTCTATTTCTTAGATTCTTACTGGTTTCGGCTCCCTCTCTTGCTAATGTCCTTGGATGCCAACCTCTGTTGTCCTCTTTTCCTTTTATAACAGAGAGAGAGAACCATCTCCCCCTAATCAACTCCTTTCCCCATGGCGTGATATCAAACAAAAATAAGGCTATCAAATAAATTCCCTGTATCAGACTACTCCTATAACGGCATCAAACGAAGCAAAAATGGCAAGTTTATTTATAGTTTCCCCTATGAAGATGAAGGATGAAATTGGGTGGAGATTTGGGGGGAGAGTTTTGGTGGATTTAGGACAAGAATCCTAGTGTCTGCCATCGAAAATCAAGGAAGAAAAATAAGGGTTCGAGAACGGGTAAGCAAGGTGACGCAGAGATACGGGTGCAGAGGTGAGGGGAACCGGGGAGAGATAATTTTGGGGATTTATGGATTTAAGTGAATTCGAGTTAGGGCTTGGAGCATGGGTGAACCGGTTTGGGGTTGGGTTACTGCTAGTGGGCTGTGCAATGGAGTGCACTGGACCGGGTTTCCTTTGATTCATTGGGCTGGATTAGATTTTTTTTGTTTAACCCCTGTTAAGTTGCCAAAAATAGCCCCTTGGGCCCTTTCCTCTTTTTTTTTTTTTTTACTTTTATTATTTATCTATTTTTTGTTCTTTTATTTTTTTTATGATATATTAAATTTTTTTTTTTGCTTTTAGAGAATATCAATTCCACCATTTTAAGAGATACCTAGACAAAATCAGGTATTTATAGTTGCCTCCCTTTACTTGTTTCTTGATGGAAAAGATGAATGATCAGTAATTTTTTTTCAAATTTTCCTGTAAGGAACAAGTAAAGACAAAACACAGATTTTGTACAGGAGTACATTAAAATAGCAACGAATACCTTGGTTAAGGCTATGGAGAATTGCGAATCAGGAAGTTAGGAATTTAGCGTGAAATATTTTCATCATACTAAATAACCTGAAACTATTATGAACAAATTGACGTACGCAGTAAATTGAAAGGAACCGGTACGGATGGATCAACGTACACAGTAAATTGAAAGGAACCGGTACGAAAGAATTCACATACACAGTGAATTAAAAGGAACCGGTACAGATGAATCCATGTGCACAATGAATTAAAAGGAACTGGTATGGAAGAATCCACGTACACAATGAATTGAAAGGAACTGGTACGGAAAAATCTACATACACAGTAAATTGAAAAGAAATAGTATGAAAGAATTGAAGTACACAGTTAAATTGAAAGGAATCGGTACGGAAGAATTAACGTACACAGTGAATTGAAAGGAACCGGTACGGAACAATTCACGTACACAGTGAAATTGAAAGGAACCGGTACGGAAGAATCCACGTACACAGTGAATTAAAAGAAATCGGTACGGAAGAATTCACGTACACAATAAATTGTACATTGAGAAGTTTTATTCTAAAATAACTAAATGAATTTAGAGCTTATACCAGGTAAGGGGATAAAGCCCATGCATTTGAAGATTAGGCATCAAGTAAAGGAGTGGACTCTCTTATCTAAAAATTGAGGATCAGGTAAGGGCAATCAGCCACCTGAAGTTGAAGCTAGATTTTTAAATCTGGCAAGAAATTAACACTTAAACTAGACAAAATAGGAATCAGCAAGAAGTTTAACATATGAAGTCAAATGGTGAATTGAAATCTGGCAAGGAATTTACAGTTGAAACCAGACAAGATTTGAAATCCGATAAGGGCAAAATATCACATGAATTTGAAAATCAAATCGGCATACAAAGTGAATTTGGAAATGAATATTTTTGAACATTTATGTGATTAACTGCATGAAATCAATGGAAAATTTGAGATATGTCATGGGTGGAGCATCACATGAAGCCAATTACAATTTGAAAAATCGCAAGGGCGAAAAGCCAGATGAAATTGATTAAATTTGAAAAACTTTTGACTTCGAACAAAGCCAGGGATGAACCTCACACTGCCAAAATATTTGAGCATTTTTTTTGAGGCAACATGAAAGCATTTTGAGAAACATATTGCAATTTTAAAGAAATCTTGACTAAACTATTCCTTCTCTATGAAACTAGGTCTTCATTTTTATGGAGCTTTCTATTCAACTGGCCTAAAGAAGTCACTTTCTCTTAGCAACATGTTCATTTTCCAAAATAAGCATTGAACCTTAGCCTTTGTAAAAATGATAAGCTTTGCCTATTTTCATAGGTTGGGAAAATAAGGTGATACCGAAATTTTGTCCCAGTTTGAGCCTTTCAATGTTTACAGTCTTTGTCATTTGAACAACATGCATATTCCACCTTTTGATAGATGCCGACTGCTATTGATAGCAATAATATCTCGAAAATTTGCCCCAATGTGTTTCTCCCATTATTGTCCAAATCTTAAGTATTTGTTTAAACATCCGAACTCTTTGATTACGGACTCCCTTCAATTTGATGCCCTAATTTTTGCCTAAGCTACCCTTTCGGGTTTTCAACTTAGCAGGCTCTCTGACTTTTGCCTAAGCCGCCCTTTCGAGTTTTTGACTTAGCGAGTTAATCTCTTTCCTCTTTTTTTTTTTTTGTTATGACTCATCATTTTTTTTTTATAACTTGATGCCGGTTCAAACCGAGTCAAGTAAGTTGTTCTTGATTTCTGTAATGCAAAATTGATTAGCAATAAAACATTAAGGAGTTATGTTCAATTCAGTCTTTATTAATCCACTCAAATCTTATCCAATGAATATTGAAGAGAAAGAAATCTATTAGATGAGGAAACCCCTTTTAGAGAAAAAAGTATGCTGAAAAGAGAAAGGATCGTAAAGCCTTTGTTCAAATGATACAAAATTGCCAAGGCAATATTGCCCTAGTTTGATTATTGAGAAAGAGGTGTATTAGGTGAATAAACCTCATTTGTCCTGTAAGTTGATGGAAAAGCAAAATGTCACAAGACCTTTGAAGTTCATTAAATGAACAAATTTCTTTTAATGAAGCAAGTGACAAAAAAGGAAGGGCTCTATGACCCTTGAAGTTTGCTAAATGAAAAACTCATTTATTGAAGAGAATAAAAGGAGGTAACAAAGATTTGCCCCACTTTGAGTTTTTCAGCATCCGCTAGCATTAATTCTCATATTGTAAACATACTCTTAATGACAGTGATATCCAACAAGAAGATTGCCCTAGTTGTAACTTTTCAAATTCTGCTTAATTACCCTATTTCCTTTAAGTACGGGTTCTTTCCAAACTAATGCCTTAACTTTTGCCTAAGCCACCTTTTTTGGGTTTTCGACTTAGCAGGCTTCTTTTTTTTGTTGTGAGGATAACTCAAACATTTTTCTGCGACAAAATTTCGCTGTTCCATTTATGTTATTTTTTGAAGCCACAGATGTCTATATCAATTTCAATATGAGAATCAAGGAGCGGAAGCCAAAGAATCTCTTTATGCAGAGAAAATTAGTAAGAAAGAAATTCCCTAAATGAGAGAACTAAAAGACAAACATGAATATTTGAAGAAGTGAGAGCAAGGTAAGCAAAAAGATGAACCAAACACTGAATTGTAATTTTATTCAAAAGATAAGATAAGGTCTATACTTAATAAAAATAAGATGGCCTTTGACTTCAGCCAAATGATTCAAGACTGAAATTAGACACATTCAGAAGTGTAAACAATGCAAATCAACTTTGAATCACAGTTTTCAAGAAACGAGCCTCCTTGGTCTGGCTTGATAACCTCACATTTCATCCTTTTCCCAAACATCTGCAGCACTGCATTTTCCATGCTTAAACAGGGGATTGTTACTGATGTTTAGGCCCTTATGGTCTAATTGGATGGTTCCATACTTGAGTAATTTCATGACCTGTCCCTCGAATGCCCTACAATCTTCTACTGTATGGCCCGCAGTACCCAAGTGGTAAATACGCTGCGCATTGGGGTTATACCAGACAGGATAGGGTGGTTGACGTGGCCTGATCGATATTGGGCTTATCAAACAATTATCTAATGAAATCTTATAAATATCAGCATGAGACATTTGAAAGTTAGGGAATGGTTCAATCCCTTTGGGTGTGGGGAATGGTTCGATCCCTCTGAGTTACCTACGTGATGGAAAATTGGATGGGGAATTTGGCTTCTGTGGTGGTATCCGGGATCGTGGATTTCTTGGTGGAGTAGGATAGAAAATGGAAGGGATAATGAGAGTTCCTTGTTGGTAGTAAGATTAAGGGGTAACACAGTTGAGATTTTGTGATTGCTGGCCTGCCTTTTTGTCTTTCAGAATGCCATATATTACTCTAATTAAGTGTGACACCTGCTCGTGCAATTGATCCACACGATGCTCCAACATTTGTATCCTCTTGGTATTTGATGCTTCAGTCGACATGGTTTTGGATATAGTGTATGTCTCTTAGAGAGATGGGGAACGTTTGGTCGAAATCTTTCCTTTTAAGAGCAATGACATGACTGTTATTTTTCTTGTTTAAAATGGAACAAAATAAATTCTTTTTTCTATTTTTAATTGAAAAATCATTATGAGAGGTTCATCGAATAATTGAACTCTTCGTTGTACAAATATTGGCACTAAGAGTTTCATCCCTGCCCATGTTCCTATAGGGAGTACAATATTCCACAAAGATTAACACGATTGACAATATCCCAAGGAGATACAAAATTGACACATAAGTATTGTCAATTTTGAAAAATAGAGCACCTAAATTAGGCGAAAGAAAACAGACTTGAGTCAATTTGAAAGCTCATCTCCTTAATTTCAAAAATTTCAAGGACATTGTCGTGAAATCCCCAAAATGGTGATAAAAATGTCAGGTTTGAATGCAACATGATTTCGTGAAAACCCTTCTTTGTTTTTGTAAAATGATGTAATAAGGTGAGTAAACAAGGAGGAAATGATGACGAAGAGAAATCAGTGTGAATTTAAGTCATGAAAGACATTTTTCTGTGATTTTTGATATTTTTTATTTTTATTTTTATTTTTATTTTT
>JASKGM010000014.1:5830030-5841825 GCA_034509205.1 Ceratonia siliqua
TTTTTTAAAAAATAAATAAAAAAAATAAGTCAAAAAAATTGTATTTATTTTTTTGTTTTCTAGTTACTATTTTTTAAAATAGTTTTTAAAAATAACTTATAAAAATAGTTACCTAAATGAGTTTTTTTGTTCCCGCAGAATAAAAAAACTGTTTTAAAAAACTCTTCCAAACAGGCTGTAATTTTATAGAACAAAAAAATAAAAAATTTGTTTAGATAAAAAAATTTTCATCAGTTGTTTTTTGTATTTTTTTAAAAAACAGATGAAAAAAAACAAGTCAAAATAAAAAAAAATTATTTTTATTTTTTTGTTTTCTAATTACTGTTTTCAGAAACAGTTTTTAAAAATAATTGATGAAAACACACATAAACGAGTTTTTTTTCCTAAAATAAAAAAATTATTTTTAAAAATTAAAACAAACAACCACTTAATTTTTATTATCTCATATTCTGTGTCTCTATTTTAAATTATATAAATTAATTATATGTTTAGTAGGTTGTTGTTTGATTATATATTATTACTTGACATAACATCCTAACATCACATCACCAAATTATATACAAAACATGTTCTTATATTATGGTATTTCATATATAATGTTTAAAATATCAAAAATTTTGAAATATTACTAAGGAGAATTATTATTTGGTGTCCAGCAGTTGAACTTGTATTTATATGATGATTAGAACATAAATATTTTTATTATAACAAATTATTATTTTATGTTTGAATATATTAATAAATAAATATTTTTTATCATAAAAATCATTTGAATATAAAAATATTTTTGTAATAATAAAATTATAAAAAATGATATGTATAAATATTTTTTATTATATTTACATAAAAAAGAATTTACTATAAATTTTAAAAATTAATGTTTTTGTTTAAATTAAATTTAAATGTTTAATATATATTATTTAGTTATTTTTTATTAACAACTTTAGAATTACAAAATTTAGAATTTTTGTTTATCTTGTTGATTTTTTTAAAATTTAAATGCTTAATAAAAAGTAGTTATTTTGTTCTAAAAAATAGTTATCAAGTTATAAAAAATGATCATTATTTTATGATTTAAGGGTAAAAAAAGAAAAAAAAACAAGAAAATAGTGCATGGCACTGAAAAAGAATTTGGTGCCCAATTGATACCATGTTAAATTTAGTACCTATTGAAACCAAAGAATAAGTCTCCCATATTAACATCCTAACACTTTTTATATGTAAATGGTATAATAAAAGGCTATTACTACCCTACCGCCCACACAGTGGGCCGTAGGTTATTTTCTAAATTTTTTTTTATATATTTTTAATTTTTTTTTAAATTTTTTTATTTTTTAAAATTAATTAATTAAGTTTTATATCATAAATTTTTTTAAACTTTTTAGAGATGTTTTTGTATTTTTTACAGAATTTTTTAAGTTGCAAATGAATAATAAAAAAATTTATGGATGAATAATAAAAGAAATGTAAAAAAATTCAAGAAAAAATTAAAAAATATTTTTAAAAATTCTAAAAAATATATATAAGATAACAAATACTTAATTATTTTTAAAAAGTAAAAAAATTTAAAAAAATATAAAAAATAAAAAAAGTAAAAAAAAAAGGGGTGGGGTGTAGCTTAGCAAAATCCATAATAAAAATTCAAGCTTATAGAAGACTTTAGGTAATCGTGATATATAGTAAAGTCAAGTTTACCTATGAACATTTGATTTGATATTAGGTTAGAATTACGAATTGAAACTAATTAACTTAAAAACAAATTGTCATGTTCAATTGCAAGAGTACTTAATAGTACCTGCGTTGTTCATTTGTGTGAGTGTGGTCAACTTCAATAAATATTAATTTCATTATATTTACAAAATTTTGTGTTAAATAAAACATTTTCGTTATTTATTGAATAATTTATTATTATTATTTTGAAGAGATATATTTTAAAATAATTGAAAATTTTATTAATCCAGTGTCATTACTGAAACACTATTTTAAATTTATATAATACACAAAATCTCTTAGCAAATTGAAAACTTCACTATACTAGTAATGAAATAGGGTTTTGCTAAATTTGAAATAAAATTGAGGTAAATCTTCCAAGGATATCACATTATATTAAAATAAAATATTTATAAATGTACCTCAAAAAACTTTTAAGGCGGATTAATATATAATTATACAAAAAGAAAAAAAATATTTTTAAAAAAATTCTCACGTTGAAAATATAATTTTCACAACTGCAAACGTTTGCTTCAGTGGTGCAGATAAATATATCCGCTTCTTCTGTTCTGTGGGTGCGTCTCTGGTTTTGCTAGCAATGGCGAGAGTAGCTTGCAATCACTTAATCCCCAGTTTAGTTCATCCATTGAAGTCAACCTTGTACAGAAACTACTCTGTTTTCACCGGAAATTCTCACGTTATAGGCATTTTTGGCATTCGGCGGCGCTTCTCTTCTTCAT
This sequence comes from Ceratonia siliqua, assembly GCA_034509205.1. Lineage (NCBI taxonomy): Eukaryota > Viridiplantae > Streptophyta > Magnoliopsida > Fabales > Fabaceae > Ceratonia > Ceratonia siliqua. Next base: position 5,832,481 of record JASKGM010000014.1, read on the forward strand.
CCAAGATAAGCATGAGCCTGAGAACCGGTATCGTTGGCCTCCCTAACGTCGGAAAATCAACCCTCTTCAACGCCGTTGTAAGCAGACATTTCCTTCTCGTACTTTGTCATTGTGTCATGTGCTGCATAAATTGAGAAGTAACTAAAAAAGCTCTTATTTTGAACATTTGGGTATTCCTTGAAATGAAGGGACTGTGTTCTCTTTGTCTGAATCTACAATTTTTAATTTTTCCATCTAGACAAAATATGGGTCTTTGAGTATAACCTCATTAGCGGTTTTTTTTTTTTTTTTTTTTTACTATTTATGTATAGCTCATAAGCTACTTTAGTCCACCAGGTTTGGGCAATTGAATGAATAGAAGAAACTATCTTTGACCAGACTTTACTACTTTCTCCTCAGCTAGCTGGATAATCAGCGACAGGTTTCCTAATCATATGAGCTGTGTGCCTGTGTTGGTTTTCCATAATGCAGAAGGGATTCTTGTACATTCAGACTGATTGATGGTTGTCGTCTTAAATTGAGGATACTTTTATGGAAATTCAGCGTAGGTGATTCATTATATAGATGCTTTGGAACTGCACTAATCTGGAGGAGCAAGATGAAAAAATAAAAGTAGTATATAATAATTGACAATAGTCGAGTGCGGATGGTACACCTTTAGTTAAAGAAGAAAGACAAAAGAGATAGAAATATATCCCTAGAGGTCTAGTGAAAAAGGAATGAGATAGAAATGGGGGAAGATAGAAAATTATGTCAAGCAATTTCTCAACCAGCAAAGCAAGAACGAGGATGCATGTGTAACATTTAAGTTCCTGTAGGCCCCACTATCTCTCCTTTTTCTGGGTTCAATTCGGCTGCCTGTGTTACCCTGTTAGGCTCATATTTGTAGGCCCTATACAGCAATTTCTCCTGACATGTGTGTGATGTGTAGTGCTAGTTCAGAAACTTTGTCTTCGGACTAATCTTTTTGGTATTTTTGGAGAAAATTGAGTATGTCCTAGTACTTTGGAGCTGTTCTTTTTATTTGGCTTCCAATGTTTTGGTAACAAGAAGGAAGATAAAGTTTGTGGCAATGTGCGGTGTTTGAATTCTTTGGTTTGTTTGGTTGGAGAGGAATGCTTCCATCTTCAAGGGCATAACTTCGCCCTTACATGTGTTTTGGGACAGAATTGTTCGTATGGTGTCCCTTTGGAGTTCTGCACATGGATTTTCTAGGGAAGTCATGATAATAGAAAAGAGATTGGGCTGCCCTATTACATCTTTAAGCTTTGCCGGGACTTTGTTTTTCATTTTGTTCTTTGTTTTTTAGCTCTTTCTTGCTTGAGGATTTCTTATCCTCCAACAAGCTGTAATTTCCTTTCTCTCTAATAAAATTTCTTCTTTTATCCAAAAAAATTACATGTTCTCATAAAATAGCTCTGATACTTGTATTACAAACACTGATAATAATTACTGCAATACTTCTCCATTGTTCTTTGGAAAATCCCATCAACATATTCTTTCATAAGTCTCTTAGCTGTCAAGTATCATTGATTGTATGATTTATACAGATGTTTCTTCTGATTTGTTTGTTTATGTGAAAGAGTACCCAATGTTAGGTACCTGATTTATACAGATGTTTCTTATGATATTCACACATGCATATTTTTGGTGTGAAAATAATGCACGTGCATTTGGTTAATATTGTGACATAAATTCTCTGCTCGTGATTCTTTGACAATAAGTATGTACTTAGGTAAAGTTCTTCTAACAAATAAAAAAAAAAAATAAAGTTGCAGGTTTACTTTTTGTTTATGTCCTTTTTATATCATCCAAGACTTTTAATGTACCAGAGTAATGCATCTATGTCAAGGAATCCTTTACGCAATGCAAATTTTACAATCAACTACTATATTGATATATTGTTCTTCATTCTCAATGCCCTACAACTTTGTGTGCAAATGCTCTTTATGAGAGATCAGTCTTCTAGCTTGGTGTCTCAGCAGTTGCAGATGCCCTGAAAGATTGAAAAGAGGTTGTTGAAGTTGGGCCTATCTGCAAAAGAGATCTAGGCTTATACCTTGGTTATGCTATTTTAGGTAGATGGATAATTTATCTTAGAATTTTTGAATATTTTATCTAAAAAAAATACCCAAGGACAATAATGATGCTTAGTTATATAAGCAATTTGCTGGCTATGATTTGTCCGTCTTTATATAATCAACTAGCTAACAAAGTTTTTTTATGACTTTTTAAAAAAAAAAAATTTAATTTCTTCAATTTGTGGTCACAGTTTTGGCTGATTGTTGTATCGATGTTCTGTGTATATATCTCTCTCTAGTTCTGAATGCTATCTTAATTATCAAATCATGATATATTGTGATCTTATATGTCTAGGTTGAAAATGGAAAGGCGCAAGCAGCTAATTTTCCTTTTTGTACAATAGAGCCAAATGTAGGGATTGTTGCTGTTCCAGATCCTCGTCTCAGTGTGCTTTCTGATCTCACTAAATCTCAGCGGGCAGTCCCGGCATCTATAGAATTCGTAGATATTGCTGGGCTTGTCAAAGGTGCAAGTCAAGGAGAGGTATTTATAATTTCTATCTCCTTGTGTAGTTTATGTGTCATCAAACACATGTTTTAGATCTTATTTGCCATAATTGCTCTGGATTTTGTTTTGGGTGAAGAAAGTTATATATGTGTTGCTTTGATCTCATGTCTTATTTCAACCGTTGCAGGGGCTGGGTAATAAGTTCTTGTCACATATTCGTGAGGTGGACTCTATACTTCAGGTGCTTGTCTATTACCATACCCTTGTCATCAATATCTTACATCATCATCATCACTACCACTACAACTACTCTAGTTGTTCTGTTAACTATCTTCCCTTCTGTAGATGAATTTTAGTTATCTACATATTGCTAATCATAAATGGAGTACGGCAAATCGAGTGTATCTTTGTTCAATGCAGGTTTTTATTTATTTTTCCTGATTTTATGTTGCCATGGATCTATTGATTATTACATTAGGTTGTACGATGTTTTGAAGATAATGACATTGTTCATGTGAATGGAAAAGTTGACCCCAAGACTGATATTGATGTTATCAACTTGGAGCTTGTTTTCTCAGATTTGGACCAGGTCAGTTTATGAGATCTCATTCTACACAATTTTACTATCTTTCTATAACTTTAGGATTAATTTTTATCATTCAAAATCATATTGTTGGCACCTAAATAAGTTGATCGTTTTTATCTTGATTGTATTATTTACCTTCCACCTTTTCTGGGATAAATTCTTTTGGATTTTGGCAGTCTGTGTGTATGCAAACTTAACATATTATTGCGTGCTAAGATGAAATTAACTATAGAACTAAGATATGCCTTATTCCAAGAAATGCAGATTGATAAAAGAATCGAGAAACTAAAGAAAGGCAAGGCAAGGGATTCTCAATCTAAACTCAAGGTGTCTTTGAGTGCTTCTATCTCTTGTAACCTTTCCTGTCCTTTTGGTTGATGAGATTGAAATATAATACTAGAGTTAGTTCTAAAATTTTTGATTTTAGGAGGAGGCAGAAAAGACTGCACTGGAAAAGATTCAGGAAGCACTCATGGATGGAAAACCTGCAAGATCTGTGACCTTAACAGATTTTGAAAGGGATGCTGTAAAGCATCTCTGCTTGCTCACCATGAAACCTGTCATATATGTAGCTAATGTTGCAGAATCTGATCTAGCTGATCCTTTAAACAATAACCACGTCAAGGAAGTCAAGAATCTGGCATCTGAATATCAGTCAGGAATTGTGACAGTTTCAGCACAGGTATGCATATAAAAGGGAACTTTGTAATTTATTACTATTGTTTGGAGTTCATGTGAGCCTGTCCATTTGTTTGAAAGTATGACAGGGAATTTATCTAATGTCAACTTTTGCTAGTGCAGTGGTTTGTATGTATCTCAATCTCCGACATTAATGAAAAAAATTAAAAAACAAGCTTGACTTTCTTGTTATTGTCAGTTTGTCACCACAGACAAGCAAATAAGATGGGGTTATTTGTCCTTGCAGGTTGAGGCAGAGCTTACTGAACTACTAACCGAAGAAAGACAAGAATATCTGAAATCTCTTGGTGTTAGTGAGAGTGGTCTTGGGAATCTAATTAGGGAAACCTATGGCCTCTTGGGGCTCCGAACTTACTTTACTTCTGGTGAGAAGGTAAGACAAGCGCTCAAAAAATTTAAATTGATATCATATCATATTTCTTCTTTAAACTGATTTTTAAAAATGTGTACACAGGAAACAAAGGCATGGACAATACTTGCAGGTTAGTTTTTGTCTAGATGTGAGCATATTAAATTGCATAATGGAACACCATTACTGTGATTGGGGTTCGGCCTTGTGTAAGCGTCATATTCTAATACTTGAGCATATATAATTTGGACTGGTTGTTAATGTGGAATTTATTTGATCTACGGATGGGCAATGAATAGATACTATCTAATTTTTTTCATTTCCTGACTAATTGTTTTTGTTTAGATGGCCTCTTTTTTTTAGTTAAGATCATAGATGGCTCATATTTGTTATAGAGTAACCTGAGATGGACTAAACAGCATTAGTAATAATATATAGACACTGCTTAGATTGGATTGCTGCTTTTCTGATTTCTAAGCTCTGTTGTACTAGGAATGACTGCACCTCAAGCTGCTGGAGTCATTCACTCTGACTTTGAGAAGGGTTTTATTCGAGCAGAGACAGTAAGCATCAAGGATATAATTCTGAACTCAGATTTATAATATAATTAGAATATGTGATTTACAACAAAAAGTCTTGGTATTTTTGTTCTCCCAACATTATATTAATACTTCAAAAAATGGAAGTGGTGTGATTGTGATTTTCAGGATACTAGATGCATACATCCATAGACTATACTTGACAAACTTTAATAGTAAGAGTAGTAAGTTTTTGTCAGAAGGTTAAATTTAAACAAGACCAATCTGTTTGTGAGTACCATTTCACAAAAAATCGTTGAATAACTGCATTTTCATTTTTATTAGTTCGAAGTAAGTAGGTTCCACTAATTATCTCAGTATTAGTTTTATTTCCATCCTTTTATACAATAATTAGTATCTTCAAACTCTTTTAAGGGTGTAAGCTTTATTGTTTAATCACTTGTTCCACATTTGTATATCATGCCAACTATCAATGCCAAGATGAAATACAGAAAAACAGAGTAAAAGAAGAAAAGGAAAGGAAAAACAAAACAACAACACTATCTGGTATAAGTTCAGCTGCTTTTTGTAACCAAAGTTATCAGCCATTAGTTTGAGTTGTAAGATAGAAGGGACAATGTATGTCAGGATTGAAGCCCACCCTGCTCCCAACTTGTTACTTGACTGCCTTTCAGTGGGCTTGCTCTTGCTTGGAAATTGACTTTTTCTTTCAGTTGATAGCTATTAGAGAACCTGTTTTAATTAGACCAATTAAATTTCTCTTCTAAATATCTTGGAGTACAGCTTTCCGTACTCATCGTTCTAATTTATACTGCATTAGGTAAGACAAAATGAAAGCTGGTTCTCACTAGACATAGGCAACTGAATGAAATGGGATATGGGACCCTGAAATTTCATTTATAACTTCTTACATGCGTGAGCTTTTTTATTTTGAGCATTTTCCAGAGCTTTGGGGAAAAATCATTCCATTTGCTGCATGTTTATTCTACATTAACACCTTTTTTTTCCTAATTTTAAATTAGGTGTCTTATGAAGACTTTGTTGCTGCTGGTTCACTTGCTGTAGCAAGAGAGAAAGGACTTGTAAGTTGCCTTCTTTTTTTTCATCCTCCTCCCTTTTTCCCAAAATAAACTAGGTTTACTTTAACATGCATGGATATCTTTATAGCTTTAACAAAACGTTTACCTACTGCTCCCTAATGTATTCAATTTTGTCTGCATCCCATGAACACAAAATTATAAGATGTGATTTGGTGATTGCTTAGTTGGCGTTTTGTTTTAAAATATCATAAATCCAATGGTTTAATCAATCAATATGCTGTTTTTTTTCCTCCTTTTATATTTTTGGTCTTTTAGGGTATGTTTGGGAGTTGGGAGGGGAAGGGTAAGGAAGAATCCAAAGAAAAAAAGAGAGGAGAGAGAATGGAATGGAAGGGAATGTTAGATGATGATTTCCCTTCCTCTTGTTTAAATGTTTAAATCTAACAAGGAAAAGAAAATAAAAGAAAATGATTGATTATAATATTTTTATAATTTATTATTTATTATAATTTAATTATAAAGATAAGTGTCATAATAGTGAAATTGTAGAAAATAATGAATTGTATAATAGTAAATAATTAGATCCTCCTTCAAAATCCTCCAAACTGAAGGAACTGGGCAATATAAAGGAGGGAGGAATTTGGAGAGTTACATGAATTCTTCCATTCCCTTACCCTCCATTATCCATCATCTATATATTACCCTTAAGATATAATTTTAACTATTCCTTGGCATACAAACCAGTTTGATTAGTTCAATCTTCTGCATGTCATCCTTGCACCTATGAAGATGATTGGATACAAGACACTGGTCCATGTACTTAAACTTTTATCAAGGCTTCTATTCTTAGATTTTCTATAATAACCATCAAACTTTAGGGATGTGGTACCACTTCTGAAGCTTACATGCCCGTAAGGGATGAATATTGGGGTAAGGCAGAGCAGTTTTCCCCAAATCATCACTGTAGAGTGCAATTGTGTTTCAGCATAACTCAACCTCCGTCATTTCCCCATCCACTGTAGGGACAGTACAAATTTATGAACAGGAAATTATTTTCTATTCTCCTGGAAAATTGTTCTATTCTTTGTTTTTTTTTTTTTGGATATATCTGGCTCCAAATGAGGTTCGAATTTGTAACTCAATCAGAGAGACGACTCTAGTATCACGGATCCAAATAGCTTGTTGATGAATATTGTTCTAATTTATCTAACTATATTTGCAGTTGAGATCTGAGGGCAAAGACTACATTGTACGAGAAGGAGATGTCATGTTGTTTCGTTTCAATGTTTAATAGCACTTACCGCTTCCGATTGGGAATCAGCAAAGAAGTTGAGATATTATTTATGACTACAGATCACGAATTTTTTCAGCCAATTGCTGAATATAGTTTTGAAAAGCATTCTTTTGTTGTATTATGGCAAAATTCTAAACTTTTTCATGTAAGAGTAGATTAATAGCAGAATACATCTATAAAAATACACATGCCTAATGCAAATTTTTAGCTTAGAATAAGAAGTTATGGTTTATGGATAGTTGTTTCTTGTTTGAGGTTTCAAATTCTCTTTATTCTTAACATAAAAATAAAATGACAAAGTAAATTGACATTCATAAAAGTAGGTGTTATTACACTTGTTTATAAATTGCATTTATAATTATGATCCTATGTGTAATAAGAAAAGAGTAACGTTATTTACATAAGTCAAAATTTCTGAGGTTGTTGTGTTTAAATTTAAGTGATTTTATTTGAAGTTTTTTTCTGTTAAACTCATACATCTATTTCAATAGTTTGTGCATATTGGTTCTGAAATTTGAATAAAGTAGATCAAGTTTATTTATGATTAATTTAATCTACTTATTTTTAATAAACTGATGATATATGACCATCAAGCTAGGCTGAGGTTGGTCATGAATGATGCTTTCGAATACAAAGGTTGTAGAGGACAGCAAATACATGATGTGCTAGATGTTAAAGATGAGATGTTGTTTCCGGATTGGAAGGTATTATTTAAGGTTACCAGTTGTGTTTATTTTGCCTTCTTATGGGGCAGGCTTCTGTGATTTCCCTTTGCTGATGTGATGATGGACAGCTATTTTGCTTCTAAGTAAATGAAAATCCTTCCTGCTACTCCCTAACCCCATTATTATTCTGGAGAATAATTTTATTTAGTATTTTTAGAGATTTTATATTTTAGAATAGTGTTTAATAAATTTTTTTTTAATGTCTTAAATTATTTTATAATAATATACCTCATAATGATATATTACATAGAAAAATAAAATCTCATATATAAAATAGGCTCATGAAATATATTATCTGTAGACTTTTGAAGGCACCTAATAGTAGTTTATTCTTTATTTTTGGCATAACTGAAAATTTGGCAATCCTATGACTTGAAATCTAAGCTTAAGTGGAGGTTTATTATATCTTGCATGCTTAAGCAGGATTAGCTGGTGGCTGGGTCCTATTTCATTGTCGTTAATATCAGTGTCCCAGATGCTATGCTTATGCTGTGGGTCCTGCTAAGTCTATTCATTTGAGAAATTCTTAAATAAATCAAGTTTATAAAAGATATGTAGATTAAGTCAATTAGGTAAAAACATATATTACATGTCAGATGTGTCTTTATATTTGGACGGTCACGATGTTTGATTATATGTAATAAAAATAAAGAGTTATATGTAATCAAATCGTGATTGTTCAAAAGTAAATAAATGATCAGGATGGATCGAAAATGACAAAAAATAACTGAAGATAAAAGTATTGGATCCATTTCTAACCGTCTATTTTTGGCTCTGTTTGCTTAACAGCAACTTTGTTTGTTTCCACACTTAAGGGCATTAATGAAGACATTGACTGGTAATTATAATGCCTTGTTATTTGTTAGAATATGTTATTATTAATTAGTAGAATATATTGCACCAATAATTATGGGTTGCTTTGCCAAGATTAGTTATAAGCAACTACAAAGTTGGTGCTATAACACATGTTTTCTCTCTCTCTCTCTCTCTCTCTCTCTCTCTCTCTCTCTCTATATATATATATATATATATATAATTAATTAATTAATTAATTTTGATTCATAGAGAAGTGGTAGGGCAGGAAATGGAAGAGGTGAGCAGAAGAAGCGGATAATGTGGAAGAGGTTTGGGTGTAGGACAAAATAGTCCACGTGCATTATTTTTGTCTCTTACCATTTCTGAAATGGCATTACCAGTGGGACTCTTCTGCTTTTGCCTCTTCTCTTCAAAAACTATGTGCTTCCACCATATGTAACCATGCCTGCTTCTCTCATCCAATTCTAAACACTTGTTCTTATTTGCAAACCTCTAAGTATCAGTCACATAACACCAAGCACTTACTCAAGCTTCCATTCCTGTGCCACGTTTCTAATTCTAGATGAAATCATGGTTTTAGATTTGATTTGGCTAAGGTTAGAGAAATGTTATGTGTATAAATTTTATCTTTCACAAACTTAATTAGCCTAAATTATATGAAAACAAGCCACAAAAGAGCTCAATTAGCCCAAATCATAAGGTTTATTCTTATCTTAAAACCTGATGTTATATAATATGTCTTGAGCTCATCTGGCTTAAGATCTCTGA
>JASKGM010000014.1:5841925-5857130 GCA_034509205.1 Ceratonia siliqua
AAATTGCATAATTCTGTATAAATTGGATATACAGTCCATGAAGGACCTTTTACTGTTTTTCTGTTAAGCCACTGAGGCTTCTGGTTGATGGTGGGCATGTCCATCTTGTTATTTTACAGATTTGTACCCTGAGATAATCCATATTTCAGGGGAAATTTTGCCGAAAGTTTTAATAAAATTTAGACTTAGAATTGTTTTTATGAAATGGTATTTCAATTTTATTACTCATTTAAAAATAATTATGAATGTCATTATTTGCATTAGTATTTTAGGCTGGTAGGTAATTACCTGAAGGGTAATTCCCTACGCCAGTCACGTGTCCTAAACTGAGGCGTGACAGAATATTTTCTAGAAATAAGAAAGAAAGTCTCTTTGTAGTCAATTCCTTCATTTTGTGAGAATTTTTTAATAACGGGTCTAGCCTTGTATCTTTTAACGTTGCCTAATGAATCTTTCTTGGTTTTAAAGACTTATTTACAACTAATGGCCTTCACCCCATTAAGCACTTAACAATATTCCAAACTCGATTATTTGCTATAGAATTCATCTCATCCTTCATGGCATCATAATGCTAAGCTTACCTATATAAGATAAATTAAAAGTAAATACAAATCAATATGTCATTAAAATCTATATTTGGGTAAAGATTTTAATACAAAGTTGACTCACTAACTTTATGATGAAACTTAGTAAATTATGAACATTTCTTAATATATGTGGGTTAATTAAGAAATTAATATAATTTTCTATTCTATCATAATTAAAGATGCTATGGATACTTTTTAATAATTAAATACATACTAATTACATGACATCAATGATGTGTGTAAATTAAGACACAGATATTGATAAGAATATAAGCATAACATAAAGTAAAATAATTAATTTATTGTGCTAATAATGTTTTAATTTAATAAAATTAGACAATTTTGAACTAAGTAAATTTCTTTATGACTAAATAAATAGTTCAACCCATTGTTCAAAATATAATAATAGGCTACAACAAATAAGATTACATTTATCATTAAAAATTTAAATTTTATTTTAATTAAAGGAATTATCTAAATTTGAAACTTATAGAGATGCAAGTAATACAAGACTAAATTTCTTTATGAACTTAAATAAATACTTTAAACCAATAATTATAAAATAAGCACATTATAATTATTTTAAGGTATAATAAGCCCATTCACAACATGTAACCTTTGAGAACAAAGTTCAAAGAAAATTGGTCCAATAATAACAGAGTCCAAAATGACTAAAACAAAATTAGGTCAGCATTCTAACATAAACATAAACCTAAATATTCAATAAACAAAAGACCCAATATCACATAACATGAAATCCTTAGTTCATGCTACAAATTTTTGGACCACACTATACCAGCATTAGAAGCCCATAATATAATAAAATAATTTAAAATTTTTGGCTAACTTTTAAATCATTTGAATAATATTTTATAAATCTTAAATGTGAGTTATTAAAACAAATTGACCCATTATATTAAGGTTATAAATATTAAAAATTATAAAATTAAAATAACCCAAGAGGAAAATTATCATGGTATCCAAACTCTTATAGTCCAAAACCTTAAAGGTCATAACCAGAAACCAATTATATAAATAAGGGCTTACTCCCTTACCGCTCACTATGCAGTAGGGGAGTTTTAATATTTTTTTATATTTTCTTTATTTTAATTTTTTTTACTTTTTAAAATTAATTAAGTATTTTTTATATTATGCATTTTTTTGAGAATTTTTTAAGATGTTTTTTTTGTTTTTTAAAAATTTTTTAACTTACAAATGAATAGTAAAAAAAGTTATGGATGAATAGTACCAAAAAAAAAGAGTTATGGATGAATAGTATCAAGAATACAACAAAAAATAAAAAAAAATTAAAATATGTTAAAAAATTCTTTAAAAAAATATTATATAAAAAGTAATTAATTAATTTTAAAAAGTAAAAAAGCAAAATTTTGGGTGTGGCTGTAGGATAGCCACACCTTATAAATAAATGGTTTATAATAATCTTTTGAGTTAACATATTAAAACATAAGCCTAGAAACAAAAAAAACAAGCAATTACATTGGGAAAATACTATGCACCCATAAAAGGAATGTCTATAGGCTTTGCAATCAATAATAGAAATTGCTCAAGACTTTAATCACTAGCAAGGAAAAACTAAAGCTTTCAACTAATTTATAATCAATATTAATGCTAACTCATTTTAAGATTTTAAATTAAAATCAAAATCGCAAAACCAATTTGCCTAACAATTATTAACGAGCAATCATTAAAACATATTTGATTTACCAATCAGGCCTTGTCTAGGTTAGGCATTCCTTGGGCAAATTCTATGTATTTCTTATATATTTTAAAATTTGAGCCATTTAACTTCTCAATAATAACAGTATTATTGTTCAAACCAAAAATAAATTAATTCTGTAAATCATCCCCTTTGAGTAGATAGGTTCTCAAAATTAACCTACTTTCCAATAATTCCTTAACAATAGCAGTATTATTGTTCAAACCAAAAGAAATTGTGTCATAAAAATATACAATATGTCAGTTATAAGACAAATCACATACGCTTTTAATATTACAAGCCATAAACCGGAGTCCCAAAACACATTACCACATCTCTCTTTTGGGCAGAGTATGTAGAATATGTAAGGTATTCCCAAATGAATGAAGTTAACCAAAAATAAATTAATTCTGAATATGAAAATTAACTTGCTTCTCAATCTGAAAATGCTTCCATGCCCCTTCCTAAACTAAAACATACAAATAATCCCTTTGGGCAGGTAATTGTATGCAATAACTAATAATTATTCCAAAAATAAATGCTACAAATTTAATATGAATAAAATCACTTTGGCGATAATATATTCATACAAACTTATAGAACTCAAATTCAGAACCTTAAATGCCCAATCAACCAGCACACAAATTAGCATGCTCATAAATAAAACTCTTAGAATGAAGTACTACACACCAAGTACCTCTACTGGTCTATACTAACTGACATAATTGTAACAAAATCACAATCTCAGTGACCATCACAAAAAGAAGAACAATAGGTTAAAAATTAGGAAAAATTAGAGCTGCCTGTGAGCTACAAGCACCACCACACGCATGTGGGGAAGAGTTCACATAGAGGAAACAATCATAAGTTCAATAGGTTTCAAATTGATATTTTTGAAAAGTTTTTTTTATGTCCAGACTAGTCTTGATAATTAAGGCATAAAGTTTTCTCTAGAAGTCCAAATAACTTAATTTTTGTGGCTATGGAAAGATAATTAAAAACTCCACAATTTTATATCTCACGAAAAAATGCAAATTCGGACGTTATGGATGTCGAAAGTGAGTTGGACGTTGAGACTATATAAGGAAACTATTTCTTTGACAAGCTCTGGTAATTTAGGCATAAAAGTTTCTATACAAATGTGATTGATACAGTTCTTGAAGCTTTGGAAAGATAAGAGATAGAGCTAAAATTATTATGTTGACTACATTTCCTAATTCAATTAGGAGCAGGGCATAACTTGAGTATCAAATTAGCTAGTCAACAAAGAATTCCTTGTGGCACAAGGAAATTACAGTCTCACAAAGTCTTGCAATCCTAATGGCAATAAGAGAAGGGAAACTATTAACCCAACTCTATGAAAGCTTGAAACCAAGCTCCCTAGCGTCTTTTCAATTGTTTTTCAATGTGGTTTCAATCTTAAATGAGTCTTGAAGCAAATCAAAAAATTAACCCCTATTAAAAAAATGAATTTAAACTACAAATTTGTGTTAAATCCGTTGAAAAAATTGCAACTGATATAAGGTAGTTAGGGTTTTAAAATACTACCAATTTTTTTTGTACAATTACAACTAAATATCCACCACAAGAGTATAATCAATACAAAAGTATATATGAATTGAATAAAAGCATCCACCAATTCTTCAAAATTTTAATAAAATATAACCCACAAAAATGGCCCTTTTGAAATACCAAACACATCAATGCCACTGAGGCATTTAAAGTCTAGAAACACAGTTATCACAATATGAACTTTAATTATCTCTCAATAAATTTATAATCAGTCAATTTTATTAAATCATAAAACCTTCAATTAATGAGAGCCACAATAGAAAAATTCTAACAAAGGAACCATTTGGCACAATGCAATTTTTTGTCCAGATGATTTTATTATTTTTTAAGACTTTTCCCTTTTTCTTCTAATTTCATGCTGCTCATTTTAAGAATTGCACCATTGCTTGATATCCAAGCGCATTGATTTGATACAAACTTTTGATCATTATCCATATCAATCATAAGAATTTGTAATATGAGTAGATGACTATTATAAGAAATATAGAGCAGATGTTTTGCTCAGTGTTAATAATTATAGAAATTTAAATATCATTATAAAAGTCTAAATTGGCATAATCTTTATACATCATGATAGTTTGGATGAGTTTGTATTTTTTAGCAGACGTTTTAAATAAAAATAATTTTTTAAAAAGACAAGTATTTAGTGTTTGGATGTAATTACGCAGAAGTAATCTTACTAAAAAAAGTAAATGTCTTGCATTTGCATATAAAAATATAAAAGTATATTTTTAGTATGTAAAATTATTAAAAATAATACATAAAAATATAGTTTAGAAAATTTATGAAATATTTTACGAATATATTTATCTATAAAACTTTTTCTCTATTCCATTAGACCTAATTATTTTTTAAGCGACATTTTCTTACTTAAAAAATAAACAACATTTCTGCTTATTTTTAAGATAAATACTTCCAAAAATAATCTCATACAAATAATTAAAATAAAAAAATACTTATTTAAAAAAAATCAACTTTTGGGATAGCAAGCTGTCTCAAACGTCCCCTAGGATGGATACCCGGTCAAATTAAAATTCCTTTAAGAGTTAAAGGATGTGTAAGCATATATTACATAATTTTATGGAGGTGTCTGTGGGTTCTCATATAGAACTAAAGTTTTCATAGTAAATATTTTTAATTAATTATTGTTTGGTTTGTTGTAGGTGTTCATACTGTGAATGAAGGATAACTTATATAATTACTATACCAGATTATAGTATTCTCTCATTAAATGTTTATGTAAGGCACTCTAGGGTCCGTTCATTTTTTTGTTGAGAGAAAGTTTTTTTTAATAAAAAAATATTTTGATAAAATTTAAACTGTTGATATTTTTTTTTAAAAGGAGAAGTTGAAATAAATAAATTTTTTAACTTTAAAAAAAAATTTTTTTTATTTTTTAATAAAAAAATTATCAAAAGAAGAAAAAAGACATCCAAACATGCCTGTGTAAGGAGTTAAAAAGGCATTATCTATAATAGCCTGACGGAGTAAAGTTTTGATTCTTGTTGAATTTTGATGTATAAAGAATTCACTTTGCGGTAGGAAGGACCACGATACCTCTCCTTTTTGCAGTCGTGGAGGGCCATCATAGACAGCTGACAGATAAAATTTTCTGGCTACATGTCAGCTTAGGAATACCGTGAATTCAACTACATTATATAATCTCAAAATCCATATCATCCTTCCTCATCAAGCCAAATCTGTATTATTAGAGATTCTGTTGAGGCTGGGTGGGTGCGCAGCAAAATCAATTCCATGCCCACAAGTTCATATGTTGATCATAGAGAAATATTCCTCACATCAAATTATTTCTTACAAAATTCACAAAATATTTTTTTGTTAATTATTATAATTTATTTCATTTCTTTTACATCATTTCACTACATGCTAATTGGTTAAAAAAAAATTTGTGTTTTATAAAAAATATTTTTATGAGAGAAATATTTTTCTTCATTATATACCGCAATTTATCTAATAAAAAATAAAAAAATGAATGATTAAGTTAATATTTAAATTACAAGTAAATTATACTCTTTTCTCTTTAACTAGAATAAAAGACAAAAACCTCAAATCTTGTAAAACATTAACACTATTCCATTGACCTCTCTTACTAATGGTCAAACTAATGGTATTTATGAAATATGCTAATATTATAATATTTCCTACCCTTCTAAGTCAATCTAATTGGGCACTAAAAAAATTGAAAAATAAATAAATAATGGATTTAATTAAAGAAAAACCAATTGATTAAATTTATTTTAATTTAGCATGTGTGCCTTTCTCTTTATTGACTCAATTTGAGGGCATCTAATTTGGGTCGCCTATATGAAAATTGACGGAACAATATGAATTGAAAAAATATATATAGCAAGTATACTCACTTTGAAAGATATGCCCTGACTCAATTTTATTGTTGTGCGTTTACTTTTGGATGATTATTATTTAACTGTACCACATTTAGTCAATTGAACGAGATTTGGATTCATTAGTGTCCATATCATGATGAACAATTTGCCTCCACAACCTAAAGATGTAGTTGCTCGTTATTTCTCCCTAGAAAATAAAAATAGCTAAAGAAAAAAAGAAGGAAAGATAAGTATATTTAGTGTTTTGTGATTGCCAAGTTTATGGGCATTGAAATTCTTTGGCTTTCTCGTTTAAAATACTCTTAAACAGAGTTTCTTTCTTTGGCTATCTTAGAACCTTTTAAAAGTTAGAAATTGAAAGTCCTTTGAAAATTGTTATTAATTTGACGGTGAGTAAGTGAGGCCAATGGAATTAGGATGTTCATTTTACCAATACTTAATGAGTATCCGTAAAATTTATTTGTTAAGTTTAAGGGTCTTGGAAAAATGAATGACTTTTATAAAATGATAAATGTGTTTTAAAAAAAGAATATATTTTAATATAATAAAAAATTATTTTGTGTTTAAATGCAGTAATAAGAATGACTTTTAAATAAAAAAATTGTTCGGTTACAAAATTATAAAATAATTTTTTGTTGATAAAATTATTGAAAATAACATGTATAAATAATTTAAAATTAACAAGTGTTAATGGGTCAAAATTATATTTTTAATTTAAAAATAATAAAATGAATATATACATGAATAATTTTTTTAAAATAAAATAACAATTTTAATATAACAATTATGTAAAAATAATTATAACCAAAAACAACTAAATTAAAGAAATAATAAAATTATATTAAAAAAATATTTAAATAAGAAAATATTTTTTTACAAAATATATATACTTAAAATGAATTTTTAATCAAATATATTTTTTAATATTTAAAATATTTATAAAGATGAGTATTGGGGAGGGGCACGAGGGGAGAGAGAATTCCTTCTCATTTGATTTTTCTCATTTTACAAAAGAAGCTGGAAAATTTATCTTTCAATTAGAGAAATTTTTCATTCTCCTTCTCTTCTTAGTATATTTAAATTACATCCGAACACCTTTTAATTTAACAGAATATATTTTATTTTAAAAAGAATCCCTTCTCTCCTACAAGAAGGAGATCTGAATGACCTCCAAGTATGGGAATCAAAAAATGAATATGAGTATAAATTTAAATATTTTTCAAAATATTTTATAGGTCTCAATACTATAGTACTCACCTCCTCCCAAATTCATAGTATATATATAACTATAATATTAATAGATTATAATATAATATAATGTCACTCATTCATTAATACTTTATAGTTGCACTACATCAAAAATTTGAATCCAAAAACAACTACTTTTTAATTTTTTTTTATTAAACCCAAAGACTACCAATTATCCCAATTCCAAAATGCCAAAACACATTTTTAGCAAACTTCGAGAGTGACTTCACATGTTTAACTTTGAGTTTGACAAGATTTTCAACTTGTAATCCTTTTGAGTATTTGTTGTGTTTAGGATGGTTGAGAACAATGTATAAGATTTTAGTTAATTATACAAAAATGAGATTGTTGACATTAATCTTTGAATTTTGAAAATTGTAACACTTTAATTGTTGTTTGAATCATCTTAATTGTTGTTTGAAATATTTATTTTTTTATTGTAGTTTTATATAGATAAATTTTAGGTAAAACAAGATTAAATATGAAAAAAAATAATATATTTTGAAATTTCTACAAGTAAACGGTCTGGGTTCAAGTATTTGAGGATTTAATAAGAATAAGGATAAGTCTTGAAATTGCTACCCGTCCGGGTATGAAGATAATATTATTTTATGAGTCTAGGTATGGTACCCTACCCATGACTATTCTTAAATGAGATGGAGTGTTCATTTTTAGCTAAATTATTTATTTTGGTCTCTTAATTTTATTTTTTAATTTATTTTGATCTCTTATATTTCTTCTTTTTTGTTTTAATTAGGTCTTCGAACTTCCTAAATGTTCCACAAAGCCCTAAAGTGTTAGCTCCACCAACCCAATTAACAAATTAAACACGTAAGCATCAATACCAATGTTAACAAGATTGATGAGGCCAACAATTTAAAGCTCATTTAGAACATTGAAGAAGTTGGAAGACCAAAGTGGAACAAAAAAGGATAAAGGATCAAAGTTCAACCGAAAAATAAAGTTAAAGGACTAAACTAGTATTTATAATCCTAAACTTTACAAGTTTTAGTTTTATGGCAATGTTCATAGTTTAAGGGAGAACAGTAAAATTTACTCTTCAAATTAGAGAAAAATCATATTTTGCTCCACTAAAGATTGGTTCAATATCAATTAACTCCTCAAATATTTTTTGTATCAATTAGCTCCACCAAGTACTAATTTTGCATCATATTCATCCTAATTGAAAGAGTTAATTGACTCAAATAATTTTTGTGGGAGTCAATTGATAAAAAAAAGATCTAATTGATACAAAAGTCTTTAAAAATTTAATTAATATTATATCTATATTTAAAAGAGAAAAATAAAATTTGTTTAAAAATTAATATAAGTGGACCATCATAAATTAGATTTATTTATTTTATTAAAATCTGAATTAATGAGAATATCAAATTGTTTAAAGCATTGGTTGGATCCATTTAGAAACTTGTGATCATTTTATTTCTTGTTATTTCTACTCTATTCTACACTCTATCCACACTCTAATTTTTTTATTATTTTTTTGGCTCTTCTTTTTCCCCCTCCCTTTTCTTCTCCTCTTTCCTGTTTCCTTTGCCGAGTCGTGTGGTTATGGAGGATCTGGACAGTTAGTGGGAGGGAAGACGGAGATCCCAAACGTGAAGACAAATATAGAGGAGTAGGAGCTTGGGAGGTTCTTGGTGGCGGAGTATAATCGGAGTCTAAAGCTATGGGTGAACGAGAGTGGAGAGCAAGTGGAGTTCAAGGGGGTGGTGGAGGCGCAGAAGCAAGTAGTGGCGGGGATAAAGTATTACCTGAAGATTTCGGCCATAGAGAATGGGACTCAGAACTCAAATTTTGTAACTATTTGCAAAGAGAAAAGGGAAGAGAGAGAAGAAAAACTGAAAGAGGGAAGAAGAAGAGGATATGTGAGTAAAAAGGAAAAAGAAATAGGAAAGAGGGAAAGAAAAGGAAAAGAGAAAAAGAAGAGTCACATCAGAAGAAACAATAAAAAATTAAAATATAAATAAAATGTGAAGTACAAACGTGTGAAAATAACGTTTATCATTTATTTAGGCCTCCTTTAGTACTTACATGCTAAGCAAGCATGTGAATTTTGTGGATGGACTGTTTATGATGGAAAAGACAACCTATTGGATATAAGGCACAAAGAGAGGTCTATGATGGGAATTGATGATGGGCAAGACACCCTATTTTCATCTATATAGGTGTACTAGTTGCTCAACTAAAATAGCATTGTTAGAAGGATGTGGCTATCCTACTGTGCATACAAGAAAGAAGATAGTTACTCTCTAAGCATACACATATTTTTCCTCTGACCGTATACTGTGCATCTGCAGGATAACCTTCAATATATGATGAAAATCTTTGACACCCCAAGTACTTCATTTGACATCCCAAGTACTTCATTAATAATTAAAGTCATGAGATTATATATTTATATGCAATTAGTTAATTGATTATGGCGATCGAATGGATAACCATGTTATTATAATTAGAAAATTTTATTAGTGCCAAGTTTTTCTTGACCTATTAGGATAATTTGCTAATTAGAAGTTCAAAATTGGTTGGGATTATTTATAAATAAATAAAACTAGACAATATATTAGACTCATTTAGTTAAACACTTCAAGTTTATAATATAATGATTGACTAGTTAAGCACGCAATTAATTTTAGTAAAGTAGTATAATTTTATATACACATTTTGTATACGTACGATTTTATGAAAACTGAAAGATAAACACACAATTTTTTACGTCATTGAAAATTTGTTGAGTAAAAATATGGAGTATGAGTGTAATTTTTTAAAAACTTAAAAGCAATGAACTTAATTTACTTAAAACTATGATGTATATTTTTCAAAATTTTCTTATATACACACACATACATGATAAATTTGATTTGATCTATTATGTGTATATAAATATATATAACACAATTGTTAAATTCTTTGAGCCTCTTTATTAAACGAGTTGAGGTTTATTATAATTTTTTATTTTACAATTTTTAAGAGATAATATTTATTATATTACCATCTTATATATTACAATATCTTGAATACAATAATATAAGATATTAATGTATAAGATATTATGATATTTAATATTTTTATGTTCGGTATAATAATTAAAAAATTTTAAGGCAAGATATAATTATATTTTTAACAATTTTTAAAATTAAAAATAATATGATATGAGATTTTTATAATTTTTATATGAAAATATCACCCAAAATAAAATTATCTTATAACATCATAGTTTTTAAACGACTCTAATATCCTAAATAATAACATACATTGTATGTTTGTATCAAACAAAAATATCTAGAATCTATGATATTACGTAAGATACTCAAATTAATATCATAACATACTAAATGCCTCCTAAATTTGCTCGAGGTCAATTCCAATTCAATCTGTTTTAAATAAATAAGCTTTGATTATTTTAGGTTGCGTTCAATAATAGCCATAGGGACAGGCTATGATTGCGGTTGATGCGCATGAGATAAGTCCACAGGTCACGCGGGTCTTTGTGGACCTCCTAGCCCATTGTCGGCTGCTGTGTCTTCAATTCTTCAAATCTTGTTTGGTGTGTGTTTTCAATCTCAAATCTTATCGCCGCTAAAGAAAAATAAAACTCCCAAGATTACAATATTAATCACTGTCTATAAATAATATAATTTCTTACAATAGAAACTAACTTATAAAATGACCAAAGTGGATCCCTGAATGTCTCTTGTATATTTTACCTTAAAATTAAAACAACATATTTTCTTCTTAATTTTTTTTACCCAAAAAAGACAGCATAAAATATGGAAAAGTCTACCATTGTATTGCATTGTATGCAAATGGACATGTGGCAAAATCCTAAGAACTCTATAAGATCCGATGGTGACGAAGGAGTTATTATATTTGTACACATCTTTTTTTATATTATTTTATTATTATTTATTATGTGTTATCCTCTATTATTATTATTATTTTATATTAAATAAATAATTAAAAATAAATAGTGTATAATAATGCAAGTTTATTGCCTTATTGGTATACAAGCAACCTGTTGAGCTGGTGAAAATGAAAAAGTTGAGAACATTATTATTGGACCCTAAATTTACAAAATTATATTTTAATCCAAAATGTAAAATAATAAAATATTAGTAAACTTGTCCTACCACTAAAAAAAACCAAGAGCATCCAATGTAAATTTAATAGTCTCCTACACTTTCACGTTTGAGGCTTTATTTATAAATTTTTAATGTGAAACATTTATTTTGTACTTGCAAATTTGAGTTGTAGCAATGTTAATAAAAAAAAATTATTTAATCATTTATCTTCATATATTTTACAAATAAAAAGTAATAAAGTGTACTCAATGAATTGGGTAGCTAAAAACCTGAGTAGATTATTTTGACAAGGCATTTGAGTGCGAAAATATTTAAAGATACTATCTAAAAATTTAATTTTTATTTTTAGCTGCTAGGTCTTTTGATAAAGAATAAAAATTTTACGTCATCAGGTGCAAATACATTCAACACTAGAAAGTTACCATATCACATGGCAACTCCTCATTGGTGTAGCTTTACGGGGCATAGTAATTGGGCATGAGAGCTACTTTACAAGAAACAATATATCTATATCAACTTGCCTTATTCCAACCATTAGTAAGGCCAAGTACTAGTAATACTACATAGCAAAACATCCTATTATACTGGGGGGAGGAGAGGCAGAAGAAAATTTCTAATGATGCTGGAAAAAGAAATAATGAGTATGTATTATCATAGAGTCCTCTGCCACTCATTAATCTTCCAAACCAAGATCTCCCCATCTTACATTGTGCCTTGCAGCAAGATAATGTGCTCCAACTGGTCCTCTGCTACCATATGGATAGAGCTCTGGAGCAATCTTCTTATTCTCAAGTTCTTTTAGCAATGGAGTGAATAGTGCCCAAGCAGCATCAAGCTCATCACTTCTAATGAACAATCTTCTCTCCCCTCCTATCGCATCTAAGAGTAACCTCTCATATGCATCCGGTATTTCTCTTGGATACCTTCACATAAATCAAAAGTCTTGTAATAATGCCCTCGTAGGAAATAGCAAAAAGTAGGTATAATTGAGACTGAATAAATAGCAAAACATGTTTTGTATCTCTTCCAACACCATGTTAATTATTAGCCGATGGATTGCTTTCAGATTTTTAGGTGACATTTTTACAAGCAAGAGTTGTCCAAGTATAATATGAAGCAGCAAATGTCAAAGACAGAAAGACAAATAATTTACAAGGGTCAAAGAGAATGGTTTCTAAGGAACAACCTTCATACCAACATGTTGCAGCTAAGGTAAGATCATACCCCCAGAGAAGCTTGAAAACTCAGATCAACACAATAACTTTTAAGAATGATACTTTAATGTTTTCAAAACGGCTAATAAGAATGCTAGCATCGATAACAACCTCCAAAAACACCTTCAGAATCTTTTGAATAAAAGTAATGATTGATTTCAAACTAATCTTTTAGAAAACAGGGAAGTGCTTTTTTCTTTAAATTACCCTCACGTCAACTACATTACCTATTCTCTGGTCAAATGGAGGCATGATTTCAGCTTCAAGAAAAACTAATAAAGATATTTTATCATTAGCATGCAAATCCATGGGAGGTGGAAATATTTTACTCCAAAATAGAACTCTTTAAGCCCTAACTCTTAAACTAGATTACTAATTAATTTTCACATGTAAATTAATTAGTATATGGCTAAATTAGTAATTATAAATAATCTACAACTCTTACATTTGAAGTTAATTCAATTAACTCTGCAGTATATATTTGGGAAATCTTATACCTTGCTCGGTAAAGCAAATTTAGATCACTTCTGTCTAATCTCATTCCCAGACCAGGAACTTTGTTATTGATCTTCAAATATATAGCTTCATCAGGCTGTACACGAAGCACAAGCTCATTTGTTGCCTTGTCCAGATCAGTTCCAAAATTCCGCTTGTACAAGTTACCTGGGACATGTCGGAACTGTACTCTGATTTCTGCACTGGTTACATTTTTGGGATTTTTTTTAACTATAACTTCAAAGCATACATGGAAAATTCAAAGACACGATCCACCTAAAGAAAGCAGAGATATCCATACCGCTTAGTATGGAGAGCCTTGCCAGCTTTCATAAGGAAAGGTACCCCATCCCATCTGGCATTGTCAATAAAAAGAGCTGCTGCTGCAAATGTTGGAGTAAGACTACCATTTGGAACAGTTGGGTCATCTGTGTAACCAGGATATGATTTACCGCCCTTGCTATGGCCCTTATATTGGCCAACAACAACATCTTCAAGTTGCAGTGGTCTCATTGATCTCAGAACCTTCACCTGCATTAAGAAAATTCTCAGTCATCACTAACCCTTACTATATTTTATGAAGTCTTTTGGTGAGATTCTAGGGTATTTTGGGGGACTGACTTGAAGAAGTGATAAAATATATGCAGCAATGCATGAAGGGCCATACTCTAGAGAGTTAAACCAAAATCCAGAAGGGAAAGATATTCAGAAAAGACGCAGTTACCTTTTCATTTCTGATGTCCTCAGCATCCAAGCTGACAGGTGTTTCCATTGCAAATAGTGCTAGTATTTGCAGAAGATGATTTTGCATTATATCTCGGATTATTCCATAGTTATCAAAATAACTAAGAAAAGCACATATATATAGTAAGATTAGTCATTTGAAGTGTGTCACGTTCTTTTCTTTTTCGTTTTTTTTTCTATGAAATACCACCAAGAAACATATATGACTTACCCCCCTCTTCCCTCTGTTCCAAAATCTTCGGAAAATATTAGCTGCACATTGCGAATGTAGTTCCGGGACCATAGAGGCTCAAAAACAAGATTTGAAAAGCGAAGAACGGATAGATTCTCCACAAGCTCCTTACCCAAGTAATGGTCAATCCTAAACAATTTTCAATGAGTTCAAACTTTTCTCTCTAGCTTGTCAAGATACAGAGAACCAAATGCACCTGAATATTTGGTCTTCAGTGAGGTATTGCTTCAAACATCTTGTGAGCTCACTAGATGATTCCAAGTCACGACCAAATGGCTTTTCAACAATAACCCTTGTCCAGCCATTTTTTGAAGAAGCTTTATGGCTGGCACATCTCACCGCATCTACAAATACGTTTGGAGGTACTGACAAATAAAACAACCTGTTTGAGAGTTTTCCACCCTGGAAGAGACCACTTTCAGATATTAGCACGCTAAAAGAGTCTCAAATTCAATGATTAGGTAGGCACCTATTACGTAAACTCCAAATTTTTGTTTGTTAATGAATCCCTAGATTGAATTGTGCCACATAGACAATGCTGTAAACTTTATTATTGATTTTGGTACACCATCATTCTGATTTTCAAATTGCAATCTGCACTCTTGTCGAAAAAGAAAAGAGATAACAGAATCCTGCACTTTAGTTTTGAGGGAATATTGAACTTTATGAGGAAGTTATTAGAGCTGCTTTTTCTGGGGCCAGTTCAACATCCACATCCTACTGTGAGAAAATAAGCAATGGCTTGCAGAAGAAATCTAGGTTCAGAACTACATAGGTTTAACAAATAGGGATGTTAAAATAGAGAAAAAAATATATAATGAAAGAAAACATAGTATTGATTACTGTTACACTTTCTTAAGCCTTATAATATATTTAGTGGTCCAAGTACCAATTAATTTTACTCTCTTCAAACTTTTTGGTGAAGTG
>JASKGM010000014.1:5881397-5893935 GCA_034509205.1 Ceratonia siliqua
GATTTTTCTTTCTGATCTGTTGTACTGAAGTCTGAAGAAAGAACACATACAACCTAATCAATAGGATACTGGCAGCAAGTTTTATCTCACTTCAAGCTTGTGTTTTCCTTGTCATTAATGGTATCACTGTTATTGTTGATATCTGTTCCCATTTGTTTCCTGTCACCACTCACCAGGGGTTTAAATTAGTTGGACATTTTGTTGTCTTGGTGTATTCACATCTGAGTCATATCTTGTGTCCATGTTAGTGTTCATGCTTCTGAGGTTACATTAATGGCTAATGAAATAGAACCTTTAATCAATGCAAGGGCCAAGCTGTAAGTATTTTACCCTTCAATATACTGTTATGCATGACCCACTATCAGATTTTTCATCTTCTTTTAGGAGATACCAGCAGGAGGATGCTCATGAATTTATGCAGTGTCGTAGATAAACTTGAAGGATGTTTTCTAGATTTAAAGGAAAAAGAGAGTTCTGAACTTCAGAGCAAGTTGACAACCTAGTAGAGAAAATATTTGGAGGTCACCTCATTAGCAAAGTATGACAAAGAAGTCCATTTGTTTATAATTGTTACTGCTTGCTCAATAATAGTGCTAAATAATTGGTACTGTCTCCTTTATGGTTCAAAATGTTTCAGTTGCTAATTTTTTCCACTTCTTGATGTTTGCATTTCAGCTTCAATGACAGTATAAAAATAGTCAAGTCCAACTGCTCGGCTTGGAGAGAAGAGTAGAAATATTACAGTAGGAAGTGCTGTCTGAAAAGCTGAAAGCCCAATCCTTTCTCCCATTACTATGTAAGCAAGCTTCTTTTTCCTCTTCATCTTAACTTTTCCCATCAATTTCTATACTTTTTCTCAATCTAAAGATTTTTTTTATGGTATTAAGCTTTATTTATTTTCCTTCTATGATTTATTCTGAGTAATCTGTGTTGGGTTTGTTTTGAATTTCTGTGACAGTGGAAGAGGCAGCAATGACTTCAAATTCCAAAACTTTTACTTTTGAGGAGGTGGCCAAACACAATCATAAAAAAGATTGCTGGATTATAATCCATGGAAAGGTTAGTTTCGTGGCCTTACTTCAGTGCCACATCAGATTCTTCTTCAGTGGTTTTCTATAGTTAATCTGCTTCAATTTTTGCTGGATGAGTCTGGTTTGGGCTAAACTCTGATACAATAGTATATTCAAAATACTACTGGATTGAAGACCTTTTAGTACTAGATTTGACTGATTCAATTTAGTTTGAAGCTTGCTTCAAAATAATCTTTTACATTTTGAAGTTAATATAATGCCCAAGTAACGAATGCAAACATTGTATCCAAATCAAAAAATGAAAAGTGAGAAGCTAATACATTGAAATAGGGAAAAAACATTACTTTATAAGGTATCGTATTTGGACAAGACAGAATCTGCTATTGAAATAAAAAAAGAAAGGGTGAGAAATACTTGTTGTGTCCAATGCAGTAGCATGCATACCTTTATTTTATAAATTAGAAATTCTCCAGTACAATATATTAAGTTTATCAAGTTTTATTGTGCCGAAAAAGCGTGCCTAAAGCCAACACATTTTATAATATATATATATATATATGGATGTAACTGTGGTCAATTTGGCGGGTTGACCCACTACCCGCCAGAGGGCGGGGCAGGCTAGTGGATGATGAGCCCGCCCTGCCCCGTTGTGAGAGCGGGTCAATCCAATAAAGGGCGGACCCGCCCCGTTTAACAGGTCTATTGCCTACGCTCTTTTGTTTCATATGAATGTTCCTAAAGTTTTCTAGGCCAATGTTATCTATATGGCTTTTTGTTTTATTAATTGTTTACCCTCCTCTATGTTAGATGGTCAGTCCTCCTACTCTGTTTTACGTCTGTCTCACTCTTTGTTCCCACTTCCTCCTCGTATCTTTGGTTGTACTTGCTTTGTTCATGATGTGCATCCCCGTGTGTCCAAGCTTGATCCTGGCTCTCTAAAGTGTATTTTTCTTGGGTATTCTCGGTCTTAAAAGGGGTATCATTGTTTCTCTCATGACTTAGGTCGATGCGTTGTCTCTGCCAATGTCACTTTTTCTGAGTCCACCTCCTTTCAGTCTGAGTTGCCTACATCCTATGCTTCCACTGATGATTTTCTTGTCTATCAGGTCCATTCCTTCAAACCTATCCTTTAGGCCCCCGCCCCTTGTCCTCTAATTACTCGGGTCTATTCGTGTTGACCTCGCTTTTCTGAACCTACCTAGACACTTGTACCGCTGGACATATCGGTCGTATCTCCTGAGACTCTTGAATCCCAGTCTCTAAT
This sequence comes from Ceratonia siliqua, assembly GCA_034509205.1. NCBI lineage: Eukaryota > Viridiplantae > Streptophyta > Magnoliopsida > Fabales > Fabaceae > Ceratonia > Ceratonia siliqua. The sequence goes on from JASKGM010000014.1 coordinate 5,883,693, forward strand.
GCCATCCTCATTTCCGAACCCGAGTTTCGACCTACCTATTGCCCTTCAGAAAGGTAAACATTCTTTCACCTACCCCAATTGTTCCTTTATATACTATGACCATTTGTCTTATGTTTCTCAGTCTTTTGTTACCTTCCTTAATTCTGTTCCTATACCTAAAACTATGCGGGAAGCTCTTCCTCATGATGGATGGACCTTGGCTATGAAGGACGAAATGTCTGATCTTGACTAGAATCATACTTGGGGCCTTGTTTTTCTCCCCATCGATAAATAGGTTGTGGGTTGTAAGTGGTATATATAGTGAAGGTTAATCCTGATGGTTTAGTCGCTCGTCTCAAAGCCTAGATAAGTTGGCATTGATGCACTTATGAGTTTCCTTCAATCTAAATTCCAAAGTAAAGATTTATGCCACCTAAAATATTTTTTAGAGATTGAAGTAAGTCACAACAAGAAGGGTATCCTTTTGTCATAGAGGAAATATTTTATGGATTTGTTGACTGAGACAGGATTACTTGGAGCTAAACCATGTGAAACTCCTCTAGCCCTAAACTTGAAACTCACAACAGATGATGGTGAATTATTGTCTGATCCAGGAAGATATCAAAGACTAGTTGGGAAGTTAAACTATCTCATTGTTACTCGCCCTGACATTTCCGTCGTAATCAGTATTGTGAGTCAGTTCATGGGATCTCCTCGTACTGTTTACTGGGACGCAGTATAGAGAATTTTACAGTATGTGAAGAATGCGCCTAAACGTGGGCTTCTTTATAGTGATCATAGGCATTGCAGAATTGAAGGTTTCTCCGATGCTGATTGGGCTGGGTCACCTGTTGATAGGAGATTCACGTCTGGATATTGTGTATTTGTGGGAGGAAATCTTGTATCTTGGAAAAGTAAGAAGCAAAATGCGGTGGCGCGATCGAGTACAGCGTCCGAATACCAATCCATGGCCTAAGCAATGTGTGAACTCTTGTGAGTATTTCAATTGTTGGATGAAGTAAGCTTTTGGAATTATGATTTTATAATGTGATAACTAAGCAGCTATTCATATTGCCTCGAATCTAATTTTTCATGAAATGACAAAACATATAGAGGCTGATTATCATTTTATTCGAGAGAAGATCCAGCTTAGCTAGATTTCCATGAGCCATATTAAAACTGGAGAACAATTTGCTGATGTCTTTACTAAGGCACTTAATGGTTCCCGTGTTCAATATATTTGTAACAAGCTAGGCCTGATCGATATATATGCTCCAGCTTGAGGGGGAGTGTTATGAATTATTATATGTTGCCTTAGTGAGCTTGGGCCTTCAATTAAGTGTGACCTAATATTTTATTATAAATAGACACACAGGAACCTGACTAAACACAAGTCAGTAATCCCATTCTCATTCTTTCTTTATTTGCTTTACTTTGTTACAGATAGATTCAAACCTTCACAATCTGGAGATGGCTATGAAAGATTCATGGAGCAATTTGAACTCATTTCTGCGATGTTACGTGATGCTTCATAGGATCTTCTGATAGGGTTTTTTTTAGATGTGGCTTGAAGGAAGAGATAGGAGCCGAAGTCAGGTTGGATCGACTTGTATCCCTTAAGCAATTAATGGACTTGGCCTAAAAAATTGAAGAGAGGAACTTGATTTTGAACAAGGCCAAAGAACGAAGGAAAATAGGCTAAATTGATGGAATTGCCTAGTCCATATTGGCTCCAGATGGTTCTAAATGAATCGCAAATGGAGTTTCTTGAAATGAGGTTAAGCCGACGCTCTTTCACGACTTAGCTCCCGACGCATTGGACATCACAGTAGCTCGAAGGTGAGAAGGAACGGAAGGGACCAGTCGACGCCGGTAATGGTGGAATCTCGCTCCTGGCAGCAACGAGCAAGATGAATAGGGAAGAAGGAGTACCCAACTGCAGAAATGCAAATTTCCAGCGAATCTTGGAGGCCAAAGTAGCTAACCGGCTAGAGCAAGGTCTTTGCTTCCACTGTGAAGAGAAGTTTGGCCTAGGACATATATGTAAAAATCATTAGTTGAGTGTTATGATTTTAGAAGAAGAAGAAGAAGATGGGAACGGGGAGGTTGAACGTACTGTGGCAAAAAACCTAACCGTGACGGAAAACAATGACTATGGTTAGGAATTGTTTTTCATCTTCATCTTGGAGACAATGTGAAAGCAAAAGGGGGTAATGTTAGATACCAGGGGTACTTAGGAAGTTCAATGGGGGTATTTTGAACAATGGTAGTTATTTGGGAGTTGTAATAGAAGTTATGTAGAGTAGCAGTTATTTAGGGAAGTTATTTTAGGAGAAATGCATAAATTAGAGTGAAAGGTATGAAAGGAGGTCATTTTGAAATTAGAACTGTAGGATTGGAAATTAGGAGATCCTTAGTGTCGCGAAAACTAGGATTTGGGAGTCACTCTAGCCACTCGAAGTGCTAGAACCTGTGTTTTATGTTGTATAATTATTTACCTATGAGTAAATGTCAGATTGTGTTGTTATGTATTTTTTGTATTAGTGTTGCTATTTTAGTGAAATTTTCTGTTTCTGGAGTGTTTGTAGTCTTTGTACTATTATCAGTTAATTCTGTCAATAAGATCAATTTTATTTCCTACAAATCTCTACTACTGTGTGGGTTTCTATCAGTTTCAAAGGTAAACATGTATTGGTTTACAATCTATAAAATTAATAATCATAGGCAACAATATGCACAAAAGGTTGTGCGAGAATATTCTTCTTTTTCAGGATTAATGCTTATCACGAAAGACAACATTTTAAAGTTTACATACTGGAACCATGATTACAGGGAAAATTTTGCTGGAGGCAGATGAGTCCAGAAGGCAAATCACTGCAAAAGAAAATCTATGCATCAGTCCAGAAAAACGGAAATGGCTTTCAATATTATCTATGTTAGTCAATGTGTTTTGAAGTCAGCGGATATTTTCCCTGATATTTTTCATGTAATTAATCTGATTTGTTTCTTGTAATTAGCATGATTTATTAGCATTTTAGGGATGTTATCTTACTGTAATTATGTAATTATAAGGCTATAATTAGGAAAGATATTAGGCTAATTATAGGCTGTAATTTAAGATTCTTTGGGCTAAATATTGAAGAACAATCCTCTATTTTGAGGCATTCAAATCAAACTTGAATTTGTGTCATGGTAACAGAGCCCCAATAATATGAGGGTTGCCTTGGTTCTTTTGAGTTGTGTCATAGTCATGGAGTTTTGTTGGAGAATTTTCATCTCCTCATCGATAGCTTCTGGTGGTAGAGGAAGAGGCATCTACTGCTTCTCTTGCCGCCGTTTTCTGGTTCAATTGTCGACATTTTTTGGTTCATTACCAGTGTCTTCTGCATTCGTTGAGGGCTTCTTCTAATTAAACGAAGGGTTGTCGTTGTTTTCTGGTTCAACAGGAAGGGTTGTTGATGTCTCCTGGTTTCGTTGCCAGTGTTCTATGGTCTTGTTATTGGCATCTTCTGCCATTTTGGTTCTCTCATCAGTTTTGGCATTCTCTGATCTTGTTGTCAGCGTCTTATGTCTTTTTGGTTCTCTCGTCAGTTTCTTGTGGGTCTATTTCAAGGAGCATCTTATTCTGGTATTCTTTTTTCGAGTATCCTATAGTGTGGCTTTTTAATTTCTTTTCGTGGGTCTTCAGTCTCTTTAATTATTTGGGCCTTTACTTCACTGGACTCTTAAGATTACTTATTTACTGGTGGGTTTGGTTCATTGGACTTTTATCTTGGTTAGGCTAGTGGATTTATTAAAAAAGATTTATTAGGCTTTTCTTTAATTGGGATGTGATCAATTATTTCCTGTGCTCATTTCTTGGTTAAGCTTGTTAAATTTGAAATCATTATGGTTAAAGACAAAATCAATTTTATAGATCAATTTAATGGAAAAAATTATACAAGTTGAGAATTTCAATTTAGAATGTTTATCAAAGGAAAATAATTGTGGAGTCATTTGGATAGATCTTCCATTCCTCCCACTGATGATCCTAGAGGACATGAACAATAGGAAAGCAAGGATGCCAGAATTGTTTATTGGCTCCTGGGTTATATTGAACCACACATGGTTAATAATTTTTGCTCGTTCACCACTGCTAATGACATGTGGGATTATCGTAAAAGAATTTATTATAAAGATAATTCTGCACGTAAATTTCAATCAGAGCTGGAAATTGACAAAATCTTTTAGGGGAGTCAATCAATCGAATAATTTTACACGGCATTTATGAATTTATGGAGTGATTATTTTGGGATAGTGCAGTCTAAAGTTCCTAGAGAAGCTCTTGATGCTTTACAAGAAATCCATTCTGAGACTCAACGGGATCAATTTCTGATGAAGCTACGCCAGAGTTTGAAAGTGTTCATGCTAGGTTGATAAACAGACTCGGTACCTTCTTTGAATATCTGTTATCATTGCACGGAAATTAGGCATCTTGCGAAACAGTGCAATAAGAAAATGTTATTATTACAAGGAAGACCATATTATGGCGGATTGTCGTGTGTGCCCACATAATTTTTAGGCTTTGCCTTTCATAACATTGTTTAGTCTAATATGGTCACCACTCATACAGGTCCAATAATGTTATTTTATCTCGCCTTATGAAACATGGCTATTTGAATAATTCAAACGTTGTTTCTTCGTCCTTTGATTGTGCTTAATGTAAAATTGGTAAAAGTAAATTATTACCTTTTCTTTCGGAAGGTAGCTGTGCTTCACAATGTTTTGACATTATTCACATTGATGTTTGGGGTATAAGCCTTGTTCTTTCACATGCTCAGTACTGATATTTTGTGACCTTTACTAATAACTATAACCGTTTTACTTGGGTCTATTTCTTTCGTTCCAAAGCTTGTGTTTTCTACTTTTCAAGCTTTTATTGACTATGTAGAAACACAATTTTCTGCCTGTATTAAGATCTTACACTCTGATTCTGGGGGAGTATATAAGTCTCATGATTTTCAAACTTTTCTTCAAAAGGAAGATATTATTTCTCAACAATCCTGCCCTTACACTCTTGAGCAAAATGGTGTTGCTGAGTGTAAGAATAACCATCTTTTAGATGTTGTCCGTACCTTGTTAATTGAATCTTCTATTCCCTTTCGTTTTTAAGTGGAAGCCTTCTCTACTGATGTTTATTTGATTAATCATCTTCCTTCTCAGATTTTGTAGTTCAACTCTCCTCATTTTCGCTTGTTTGGCGTCTCCCCAGATTATCACTCTCTTCATGTTTTTGGCTCCATCTGTTTTGTTTACTTACTTCCTCATGAACATCACAAACTTGCTGCTCAAGCTGTTCAATGTGCTTTTCTTGGCTACAGTAATGCTTATAAAGGTTTTGTGTATTATGATGGGGATGCTGATAAACTTCATATTTCTCGTAATGTAGTTTTCTTTGATCATCCGTATTATTTTCCTAATCGTCCTATTCATGTTCCTTCCTCTGTTTTCCATCCTTCTTTTGATGATGCCTCGAGGTCTATCACTCATTTTAAGCCAAGTGTGGTGTAACAATGTTGCCACCTCCCGCCTCTTCCGCCACATACACCGCCATCTGATCCTGACTTTCTTGCACCTCGCCAGTCTTCTCGAATTTCCAAGCCCCCAGAAAGGTATAAGTTTCCTACTACTGCTCTTCAGGCCACTACATATACTGTTTTTGTTACTAAGATTTATTCTCAAGCTTCTCTGCATGAGTGTTGGTGGCAAACTAGGCAGGAGAAACTTCAAGATAATCATACATGGGACATTGTTTCGTGTCCGTCCAGAGTCAAACCTATTGGAAGTAAATGGATCTACATTATAAAGCTCGTCTAGTGACTCTTGGAAACTATCAACAATATAGTATTGATTATGAGAAAACATTTGCCCTTGTGGCTAAAATGACTACTATTCATACTATATTGGCTATTACCGCTTCAAAAGCGTGGTTCTTTTATTAGATGGATGTGAAGAATATTCTTACATGGTGACTTAAAAGAAGAAATCTTTATGACTCCTCTTCCTGGTCTTTTTCCTGCTTCTTCTAATGAGGTTTGTCGCTTTAGGTGCTCTTTATATGGTTTAAAGCAGGCACCACGAGCGTGGTTTGAAAAGTTTTATACTACTCTTCTAGCATTCCCTTTTACCCAGAGCAACTATGACTCATCACTCTTTCTCCATTAGAATGATACTGGGTTTGTTGCTCTTCTTGTCTATGTTGATGACCTTGTAATCACTAGCTCCGATTTGCAACTAATTACATAACTCAAACAGCATCTCAGAAGCTTATTTCCTTAGGTGGGCTTCAGGATTGTAATTTGTCTCTTACTCCTATGGAGGTCAATTTGAAACTTCACCAGGATAGTGGCAATCCTTTATCTAATCCATCCATGTATCGACAACTTGTAGGGAGTCTAAATTATTTGACTATTACTCATCCTAACATCTCTTTTGCAGTTTAGTAAGTCAGTCAGTTTATGCAAATTCCTTGTCAATCTCATTTGGCTACTGTTCATCGTCTAATTTCGATATCTTAAGGGGACTTCTGGTCGTGGGATATTCTTTCCATCTGAGAACTCTTGTCAGTTGATTGGTTATAATAATGGCGATTGGACTGGCTATTCCACAACTCGCCATTTTGTTACGGGTTGGTGCATGTTTCTTGGGAATGCTCTTATCTCTTGGAAAAGTAAGAAGCAGGATAGGGTTTCTAAATCATCCACCAAGTCAAAATATTGAGCCAATTCAGCCGCTTGCTCTGACTTTCCTAAGTTACTGCTACATCTTTACATGCTGATAATACGAGTGCTATTCAGATTGCTACGAATCCTGTTTTTCATGAGCACACCAAGCATATTGAGGTTGATTGTCATTTTAGTCGTGAAGCCCTCTCTTGTCAGGAACTTGTTCTTCCTCATATTTCCACTGAACACCAAACTACTGACATTTTTACTAAAGCTGTATCTCGATATCGACTTCAATTCATGATTGACAAATTGATGCTTCTTGATCAACCAGCATCAATTTGAGGGGGGATGTTAGTCTATGTGTTTTGTAGTCAACAGTTATTTTTCCCTAATATTTTTCCTATAATTAATCTGATTTGTTTCCTGTAATTAGCATGATTTATTAGCATTTATAGGGCTGTTATCTTGCTGTAATTATGTAATTATAGGGCTGTAATTATGAAAGATATTAGGCTAATTATAGGCTGTAATTTAGGATTCTTTGTGCTATATATTAAAGAACAATCCTCTGTTTTGAGGCATTCAAATCAAACTTGAATTTGTGTCAATCTATGGTTAGTTATAGTAGCATTTATTTAATATCTGCAAACAAGGAATTGGCTTTAAACTCTTTTAACGAAAAAATTTCTTGATGTAAGTGAAACAGTTCAAGTAGAGCCCATCTAAAAAATGCTATGCGAATAAATTTCCAAGCAAAAGCAGAGACCAGGAGCTTTAATTTCATAAATCATATTATTGCTAAGGCTTTTACTTCTCATCACCAAACTGAAAAATATATAAAAATAGAAAAATTAAACCTTTTAAAGTATCTCAATCCATCTCAAAAAAATTTTGTTAAAAACTAATTCCTCCCAAAACTTTAATTAGAAGAAAGTCAATGAATGATTTTATTAATATCTTTAACACGTCGTCTCACTCGAAGCCCTTTGGGAAGCAGGGAGAACTAGAGGGCCACGAAACCTAGTCCTGAAATTAATTTAATTAGGAGAATGGGGATGACAAGGATTGAACTCCTGGTAAGGAATTGATACCATGTTAAGAACCTATTCATCTTAAAAGCTTAAGCTATTAGGAGAAGGTCCAAGAATGTTTTATTAATATATTTAACATTCTTATATATATGAAACCAGGACTGACATTTGACCATATCAAGCTTGTAGAGATGATAAAAAATATCAAGTGAAGACTACAACCTTGCATTGATTAAACAAATTGTAAGGTGCAGTTTGAAATTGCAGATCTTTAAAACTGTGGAGTCACGTTTAGCAGCTAGCAATAGCAATGCACTTGCAAGATCTATTTTCAAAAGTAAATCTGCATAAATTTCTTTTCTTTTCTTACACTTACTCCCATTCACTGCTACAAAATGTACAGCCTATCAACGAAGGGATTAAGGGACCATATCAAATAAGCATGTGGTATGCCAAGATAACATTCAAAGACATGTAATCAGGGATCATTGTCATAAATATATAGGACACCATCAAAGTCAACAGCAATGTCATAATTATGGTAAAACTATGAGTAAATCACGGCTCTTAGTGATAGCAAATAAGATAAATTGCTTTATGCTTGAATGAACTAATTTTAAACGGTTGAGAAGATTGTCAAAATCTTCAACGACAAAAAAAAAAAGGAATGCAAACAGCCAATAATTCATGATTTAACAACGGACAAAATATGATCAAGAGTCACGTGATTGCCCCCAAAAAAAAATGGTGATATCCAGAAAGTTTCAAAGAGAAACTTAAAGATCATCATTAAAAAAGAGCATAAAATTACCTGCTATGTAAACTTTCTGTCGTCAAGTTGTTAGCAATCAAATTGCTGCATATCATACCCCATAAAAATCCCAATGTTAGATTCACCATTAAAAGAAAGAGCAATCAAATCTAAAAAGGTATTAATATATATCATATATAGAGCTAAACCTCAACCAAGTTTTTATCTATATAAAAAATAGATATAATTTATAACTTTCAAAGAATATTAAAATATAAAATCTTAGAAAATATTTATGTATATAAAAAATGTTTTAAGTTTCACAGGTGCTTTACTAGTTGCAAAGTAAAGCTAGGAACATTTAAAACTAAAGAAAATTTACATGTAAAAAGTGAGGGAAAAGTGGGGAAAAAAATACCAAACTACTTACAGTTGTAAATTTTGTTGGTTTACCCAAGAAGGGAGGCTTCCTGATAGACTGTTGTACGACAAGTCTCTGCAAGCGTTCATCACTAGCATGTTAAGAACATGCCATGTAAAGGACAGACAATACTTAAAGAATTAAGGGTTCCAATAGAAATTAGTGTATAATCAATAGCTCAAGTTGAACATTAACATGATTAGACTAATTCCTCTGTTCACAACTTCCCTAATACTGAACCCATAGGTAGTAATCTAATGAGGATAGACGGATGCAGAATTAGCATATTATTATGTGAGAGCATAGGAAGATACACAGCCATCCTCTAGGTAAGAAAACAGTAACAATAGTAGAATTTAGTACTTGGAATGAGATATAAAGTTTGTCAAGCATATAAATATATATACACACACACATTAATGCACTATGATGCTGCAGAGTCCATTTATGTCAAGCATACTCACATATTGAGAAGAGATGGACTTATCTCGGTAGGGATAGTACCATTAAGTTTGTTATTTCCAAGAAACCTGAAATTGGAGAAAAACAAATCATGCTTTAATCCAATTATCAAAGCATGCCAGGAAATCCATAATTTAATTACTTGGGATGCCATATTACAAGGAAGAGAGTGAACTCATATTGAAAAGTGATCTTGGAATCTGTCCTGTGATATTATTGAAGCTTAAATCCCTGCAAAAACCAGCATGCAAATATAATAATATGCTCTTAAGACAGAAACACAATTCAAGACCATTGATCATTATATTTTTTTTCTCAAAAAAAAAAAATAATAATAATCATATCTGAATGAAACATGAGATGGAAAGTTGACTCAAACTATCTTTCTGCCACATAAAATAGTTAATAATAAAAGTAAATTAAGACAAATGAATATGGAGAGTGTTGAAGAACATTGGTAATCTAGCAAACAAACTTTATTTCATAGATAGTTGGCATGTATTACATAAACAGGTGATACTCACAGCAGGGTCAAATTTTGAAATTCACCAATATTGGATGGAATTGAATCAGAAATATTGTTATTCCTCAGTACTCTGCAAGATTGTAACCAATTGTTACGCTACATAATGGAAAGCAAAAAGACAAGCAAAGATTTAAATCTATTTGACAGATTGTGAATTATTAGGAGAGCTGTTTCCTTACAAGTCAGTCAAAGACTTCATATTGCTTATAAATGCCAGTGAGGAGCCCCCATTAGATAAGTCACCTATTGTCCTACATTTGAATTATGCATCATATAGTTAGCTTTTATCAATTCTGCAGAATCCTTGCAAGTAAGTAGTGACGGCACTCACAACTCTGTCAGAGAAGTCAAATTGGAAAATGATGA
>JASKGM010000014.1:5894035-5907083 GCA_034509205.1 Ceratonia siliqua
CCCTTATATCCAATCCTACTTAACCAATCTTAGCCGATGTGGGACTTACGGATATTCACCTAAGGGGCAACTCCCCTAAGGGCCCCAAGGGCCTTCCAGCTAAGGATGCTCCCGCATCAATGGTATTTAGGTTTGAATTCAACATGTTCAATGCCTCACCATGCTGTCCCTTTTTCCAACCTAGGTCACTACACCAAAACTAGAGTGAACCCATGCAAGAAATCTAAGAAGTAACAGACAAATAGTTGAAAGGAAACTAGGGAGTCAATTGCTTATTTCAAGAACTAAATGCCAAGTTCCAAGCGAATATGTCAAGCAGCATTACAGAAAAAAAGAGAAACCTCTTAAAGGAAAAACTTTGACAGGCATATACTTACCTTACTCTTTTGCACTCTTACACGAACCCTAACACCAATTTCTTCATCGCCTTTAGCCTAAAAGGAAATGGAATGCACATAGTAGTGCCTCAGAAATCAATTATGCTATAATAATTAAAAGAGATATAAAATTAATTCATGGCAGATGCATTGTACTTACAGACTTTATCTTCCCTGTAGAACGTATTTCAAGCCGAACTGAGGCAAAAAATTTCAAAGCAATTCCCCCGCTTGTCACTTCTGGGTTTCCATAATAGACACCAATCTACAGAAGTAAACATGAAGTTAAGCCATATTAGCAAAGCTTTTGGCGATGCTATAAAGCTTGACATCTATTATCAAAAGAACTCAGAAGATTAACTAGAAGTACCTTGTATCTTATTTGGTTTAAAAATATAAGAGTACAACCAGCTTTAGAGGCATTCCCAGACATCTTACGCAAAGCTTGGCTCATGAGACGAGCTTGCAATCCCATTTGCTGCATCCCAATCTCACCCTATATATTCATATGAAAAATTAGAAGAATTAGAAATGCCATGCAATCCCCTAATTTATTAAAAACATAATATAAAAAAAGGAGCCAAAAAGAAGAAAAGTGATTGTATACTTCAATTTCTGCTCGTGGAGTAAGAGCTGAGACAGAATCCACACAAATGAGATCTATGGCACCAGATCTACACATACGATCTGCAACTGTAATAGTGAAAGCTCAATCAATTTATAGACACCATAAAGCACCCTCCTGTTGCAACATGGACTATGCCAAAATTATTATATCGATTCCAAGTTCCAACACAACCACATGAAGAGCAAAGACAGTATTACTCTCAAGAGCCATCTCTCCATGATCAGGTTGGCAGACAATCAAATTTTCTACATCTACTCCTAATGCTTTAGAATATGCGGGATCAAACGCGTGCTCGGCATCAACAAGCATTGCATTGCCTCCTAACTTCTGCACATTATAATCAGAGAATTGCACATTGGTCCCATAACATATTTTACATCAAGTGAACCTTCATGCTAAGGAATTAATGATCAGAGAAGAATCCAGATAGATGAATTACCTGCACTTCTGCAATAGCATGAAGTGCTAGGGTGGTCTTCCCACTGCTTTCTGGTCCAAATATCTGGAAAGAGATAGGGCAGATAATGCCAGTTTGTTAAAAACAGGTCAAATTTGTTAAGTAAAAGGTTAAAATAGCTAGTATTTCCATCACATCCTGCAAAATAAGCACCATATATGAAACCCAAAAATGTATATAAAAACACAGAATGAAAGAAAGAAATAAAAGCAAAGACACAAAGTCAATACCTCCACAATTCTTCCTTTTGGAAGACCACCACCTAAAGCACAGTCTAATGTCAAACAGCCACTGGGAAAAGTTTCACTGCAATGTACAATGCGTTTAAGAATCTGTCATGTATCATCTGATCTACATCACAGAAGATAGTGGGAAGCACAATTTGACAATTTTCAAAAATTCAATACAATTGAGAGGAGGTGATAGGTCAGAAGTGGTGACAGAGAATGTAAAGAAGATACATACACCAAAGCTCCACCAGCACTGCCCAATCTTGTAACACTTCCCTTTCCAAATGAGTTATTTATATCGTTCATGGCAGCTTCCAATGCTTTTTGCTTAAAAACAAATTTCATTGTCAGATTCAACATACTTTTGAATTAGCTCTCAAGATTCGAAGAGAGCAACAAAGCTTTCAAATCTCTGCATATTAGAAATGGAAACTCCCTTAAAACACTCAATGTTCACCAAGAACTCCAAAAAAAAAGATAAATCCAAAGGAAAGTAGCCACGCGTTTATATTAAAATTTTCAGAACTAGATCTGCACATAACACACATATTAGGAGATAGACCCATGTGGGCCCATCAAATTCATAATATGTCATTTGTAATAACCCTATTTAGAATACTTGACTTTGGAAGGAGCTTTAATATAAACGAGCATCTTAAACTTCTTCTCAAAAAGTTCTGCAGAACCTATATTTTGTGCATTTGCTGTTAATACTGTGCCAAATATTCAGTGTATATCCAGAATAACAACACATATGGAACTGGGATTTAAACAAAATAATAGAAGTTCAGGTTTCATGAATATCATAGCTACAGAAAAAACATAAAACTCTCATTTAGGGTAACTATGAACTGACTACAAGAAACAATGCAATCTTCACCTCTCTCCATTCCGTCAAGAATCAACATTACCACATGGAGGGTAACCCAGCAAAGAAAAAGAATCGTAAAACTGACACCTTTGTAAACCGAATTACGCCAAAACGGGAAAAGGATAATGGGTAAAATAATAACACCCCGGTAGACAGATAAAGCAATATATGCATACCCGGTCAAGGAAGCGGGGGTCAAAGTCCCCGGAAAGAGCGCCATTCACTTTCCCCTCGAACTCGCACTGAATTCTAACCTGCTTAGAGGCAGATTGAGAAGTGAAGCGTGGACGACAAGACTGGAACTTGACAGGAAAAGGAAGGAAGAGGGATGAGAGTGGTTTGAGATAGACATTATGGGGTTTCAGAGGGAACAGCAAATCCATTACAATAGGAATGGCCCCACTATGATAAAAGACTAACTAGTAGAAGATGAAAATACAAGACTAAGATATGTTGCAGCTAAGAGAGTAACAGATAGTAGAAGAAGAAGAAGAAGAAGCAGCGTGGGAAACCCAAGAGAATGAAAAGAGGAAGAAATGAGCGCGGTATCTGATACTGAATACTGATGAATATGCCTTTTTCCTCACCCGCACGCCAAAAAATCTTTACTCTTGTTGGCGCTTGATCGGGTCGGATCAGGTTGTGCCCAAATTTGTGGGGAGTAGGGCTGTCAGGACCCGGCCGGCCTCAACCCACTTTTACGCTGGACGGGACGGGTCTCCTGAGTTGGCAGATTAATCAGCTAACCCGTTAAAAAAATTAGAATTAGAATTATGATTTATTTTTTATAAAAAATAAGGTTAATTAATATAATATCATCAATATAATTTTTTTATAGCAAATGAGATTGATTAATAAATATGTATTAATTATGATAATTTTTATTTTATAATTAAATAATTTATAAAAAAATTTATTAATATAATTAGATAAGATTTAAAGAAAATTATTAATATAAAAATAATATAAAATAATATCAATTAGTTAGATGTAAAAGTATGAAGTACATTACTTATATATAATATTACATCTTAGGAAATTATCAAATTAATAATAACTAATAAGAAACAAATGAGGAAGAAAAAAAAAAGAGAATAAGATTATATGTTAATTTGTTATTATCATAGAGACATGAATTCTTTAATAATATCAAATTTATTAAGTTTAGTTAAGTGTCATAATAAATCAATAATATACATATAAATTAATAAATTAACGGCAGTCAATTAGTATATATATTTTTTAACTAAAATTTATTTAGTTTATATCAAATTTATTGAATTTAATATTAAGAAATTTTATAAGTATTTATTTGTAATGATATATTTATAAAGATAAATAATTACATAATATAATTATATTATTATAAGTAAGAAGAGAAGAAATTAAATAATTAAAAATAAAATAAATTGGTTTTAAATTTTTAATTTAAGAAAAAATATATAAAATTAATATGTAGAATAAAAATAATAATTAGCTACTCTGTCCCATCCTACCAAAATAACGAGTTAAGAAAATTAAACTCACTACATTTGTAAGGTTAGGTAGAGTAGCAGTCCTACGTAGAATTACTGTAATATGTACCCAAAGAAATTTACAAGAAGAGAATCCCAGTTGCAATCTTTTACCCAAATCCTCCTCTCCACAAATTTGTAGGAGAAAGAGAACACAACTATTATGTGTCATTGATTTGAGAAATTATTTCATAGACTTCTATTCACAAAAGTGCTTATGCCTATTTGAGTTATGTGATTATATTTAAATTAATTGTTAAACTCAAATACACTTTTAAATAAGTGTAATTTATATTAAAAAAATGTGTTTGATATATCTAGAAGTACCGGTATTTACAAGTGTTTTTTATTTTATTTATTTATAATTTTTTAAAAAAAAATAAAAAAATTCAAGAAAAAATTAAAAAAAAAAAGAGAGTAAGAATTAAAAGAAACAATTAAAGAAAGAAAAAAAATACTCAGAGCCACCAATGCCTTCGAATTAACTTGGAAAACATCATAAAAATATTAGTCAAGCATAATTTATAAAATTTAAATATAGAATTAGAAGAACTATTATTATTCTTTTCTTTTCTCTTCTTTTGTTCTGTTTTGACTTTCCTCGAAAATGGGTTAGTTATGGGCCACTATAGAACTTGCAATGGTAACCTAGAAATTGAGTGAAATAGCGAAGCCCAGATTGTAATATTTACATCATGTGCAATCTCATAAGATATGGGCTTCATGTCCAAACCAGAGAAGAGAATGGGGCTTACAATTTGAACTCTTCCTTGTCAGAAAAAATAAAAACGAAAGCAAAACTTATCATACAAATATTTTTAGTATTATTATAATATAAATATTTTTTTTATTTTATCATATAATATATTTTTAAATTATAATTAAGTTAATTATTAAAATTTAAGAAATAATTTTTTATATATTAAAATATTTATAATAATAATATTCAATTTTTTAATATTACTTAGTCTCGAAAAGTAAGGAGCACTTATATAAGATTTTTCATCTGATTAGCTTCTTCTAAGTAGTATCATGTAATGTATTATTATGTATGTGATTCACTCTTCATAATTTGACTTTTCTTTTCCCTAAAAGCTTATGATTAATAAATTATATAACATAAACAATCATGTGAATGAAATAATTTCACACTTACATCTACATTGACTAGGGACTTTTCATACCTAAAAGATTTATATTGTGACTTTGAATTTGTTGATCAACAAGTTGGGACTATTCCCCTCCCTATATCATGGGGCACAATCCCTTGGGCCTTGGAATATAAATAATTTTTTATAAAATCTTACAAAAGTTTATCCCACTACTCATCAAATAGTGAGGAAATATAAATTAAGTGAAATGAGTGGTGATAATTGGTTAGAGAGTTAATCATAAGTCAAACTCTGAACTTAATTATTAAAATTTTTAAAAAAACTAACCCAAAATTTAATAAATTTTTATATAAAATAAAGATGTAAGTAAATTGAAGATTTGGTCTAAGTTTGAAGGGGGCTCAAAAGTAAAGTTTGGGAGGAGTAGAGTTTGTTATCAAATTTGTATTTGCTGCATATAATAATAATAATTATGGAATTGGAGTTAGGTTATTAGTTGCTTTCAAGAATATATAAAAAAGAAGGCAGATATTGTAGTTAGACTTTGAGCTCCACATACCAAATCTAATCTTTACTTTCCACATTGTCTTACTAATTAACTTACTATTGCTTATTCATACTATCCTTAATTGTTTCATATGAAAATCATACTACCAATCGTGTGCATTGAAAAGGAAACTTACCTAAACTCTCATTCGTCAAAGTTTGTGGGAAAAATCTCATGTTGTTGAGAAATTTTTACACAAATATATTGTATTATGTTATTTATAAAATACTCAATAAATATAAATTAGGTGTATGTTTTAAATAAGGTATAATTAATAATGCATTGTAAAATTTATATGGGACCTATTCTATCTCATTTAACATATACACATAATTCTTATTTATTAAATATTACATAAATAACGTGATAATGTGCGTAAAATTTTCTCTAAATTAGACAATATTGACTCAATAAGATTAAGCTGCCTCAATTCAAAAGATTTTTATTTGATTTTAGCCAATAATTCTTTGTTGATAAACATATACAACAATTACATTGCACTTAACTTAGAGTTATAACTTATAACAACTTATATACCTTTAACTTTTTTTGTAATAAAAAAATTGTGCGATTTTAGATATAAGTGCTACAGTCACTTAATGTTAATTTATTGCTTAGTAATTTTTTCATGAATGTATTTTTTGGTTGTATTGTAATAATATTTTTAGGTTAGTTTTTATGTGAATTGTGATCATGTTCCTTTTTGAACAATCTTAAGTACATAATTTATATAGGCTTAATGTATTTAAAAGTAAATATTTTTACATATTGATTTCAAGTTTTAAATTAAAAAAATTAAAGCAGAGAATAAGATTTTAAGATATATAAACTAATTATTAATCATGAAAGGTTAGAAATAATTTTTTTCTTAATAATTTTCTTATTTTCCTAAGATTTGAACACAAGATGTATCACATTTTCATAATTACTTAAGTGATAGCTAGATTTCAAAAAATTTGGCTGGAAAATATGGAAAGTCAAGGGATTGAATATTTATATTGAGGACTTGTTTAACTAATTAGAAGTCTAACTTGTCGGTGAACTTGATAAGGAAATTAAAAGATGAAGAACTCAAGTGAAATTTAATTACTTTTTTTTTATACTTGACAAAATGTCTAAACAGAATGATGAGTGAATCCATTCAACCGTCAAGTTAACATGTGTCTTAAATATAATTTTAAAGTAATGAGAGTAATTCAAAATGATTAAGTTAATTATCTCATTCCAATACATATTATAATTATATAATATGACTTTCCAAGGCAAGCAACTATTTCATTTATAGTAAAAAAAAAGGTTAATATGGTTTTTGATATTACAATTTCACTCATTTTTCACTTTGATCCATATAGTTTAATTTCGTTCAATTGAATCCTTATAATTTTAATAACTTTCACTTGAGTCCCTATAGTTTAATTTTGTTCAATTGAATACTTATAATTTTAATAACTTTCACTTTGATCTTTATTATCAAATATTCATTTAACACAATTAATATAATTGCTGAAGTGGCAAAAAATTAATCACATGATATGCCAACGTATGAATGTGTCTTGTAATTAATTTTTGACTAGTTTAATAATGATATTAACGATGTTAAGTGAATATTTGACGATAAAGATCAAAGTAAAAATTATTGAAACTGTAGGGACTCAATTAAACAAAATTAAACTATAAGGACTAAAATAAAATTTATTGAATCTGTAAATACTCAATTTGACAAAATTAAACTATAAAAACTAAAGTAAAATATGAGTGAAATTATAACGACCAAAGTTAAAGTTGAGTAAAATTATAGGAATCAAAGTGAAAGTTGAATAAAATTATAAAAACCAAAGTGAACATTAAGTGAGATTATATGAACCAAAATTTTGTAGAAGCATAAGACCAAATGCTGCCTTAAAAATAAAGTCAGCGAATCCAGGAGATGAGATCATATTAGATTTAGTCTCCTCTCATTGCAATTGTCTCTTCCTATATTAGTTACCCAAGTGAAAGTGACAGATATGAATTAAGACCATAAAACAACACCAAATTGTTTCCTTCTAAATCCCAACTAATTTGTTCCCTTTAATTTGTTGTCTTCTGTTTGACACTATACTCGCTGTACATGCATTTCCCCCCTAAAAGAAGAAAAAGTGTAAGAAACTAAGAACATTCAATGGATCATCAAACCCAACAATGTCCCAACTGTCTACGTGCAAACATAGACAGCCTAAAAAGATAATCACATCACCCTGCATTTATAATTTAGACAAAAGAAATACATTAATTTAAATTGATACTTTCTATTGATTTTAGTAGTCAATTATTGCCTTGGTTGTGGGGAATTTATTTATTTATTTTTTAAAAAATTATGGCATATTCTTATATCGTCTATCAAGTGAGTGTCGATATTATGATTTTTTTTTTAAAGAACAGGAAACATTTGTTTGATTAAGTAGCCATCCTCATATTTTGATATTAGTATAATTTCGGTTTATGTATGAATTTAAACTGTGATGAGAAACTCTCCAACTTTAGAAGTGGATACATGATGTAAGATATCATCAAGTTTAACATGAAAAGTTCCATTCACTAAACTAAATTAACTACAAATTTTTTATAAATTTTCAATTACAAGTCCCATTTTGCTAATATATGGGACATATGATATGATGGATATATATTAAGTAATAGCTAAGATAATGGGAAAATTCTAGAACTCACCATTACTTAAAACAATGGTTCTTCTCTTCCCCATCTTTTCTTTTTCTTTTTCTTTTTCTTGTGGGTTAATTCCTGTTATGGGAGAAGGAGCTTTAATTTTGGGCATCAAATTAGTAATTGTTCCACAAATTGGGCACACCCACTTCATATAAGTAACTCTCTGAACTTCCTTCTCCAAAGCTTGGCGACCCTTTGAGGCTTGGGTTATGTTGGTTTGTTTCCATCTTTGTGAGCTCACTCAAAACAACTTTTAGTACCTTTCTGTCACAGGAGAAAGGGTCTAAGCAAGAACCCAAATAGGATATTGGTGTTCCTCCTCCATATGTGGTTGCATTAGTCTTGGCAGGTAAGTTTGGCTCCACTGTGGTTATGTGGTTGAAAATAGGGTTGGTTTGGTTTTGAGAGAAAATGGAGAAGCAGGGCACTTGCTCATTATATTCATCTACATGGGTTTGAGGTTGGTCAAAACTGATGTAAGAGTCCATTAATGCAGGAAGAGATGAAGAGCCCGTGTCATCGTAGCAGCTTCCCATGCTAGGTTTGGCAGCAGCTTCTCTGTTTTTGTAGAACACCCTACACAAAACCCAGTCTTCCTGTATATAGAGAAGGGGCAAATTCTATCTTAGATGAAACCAAGGTCTTCAATTTCAATGGTTGAAGCAAAAGGTACGAAAATCAGGGACATAATTATGATTGCTTCTATAATCCTTTGGCTGCTCTCCCTTGTAAATTTCTCTCTCTCTCTCTCTCTTTACAGCTAAGAAATTTGGATATGTACTTCATAGGCTTACATAAGGTGTTTGATAAAATATCAAAGAAAGATATTCTTAGGTCAGCTACCCTAGTTACATTCTAGCCAATGGTCACAAGTGCGACAAATTTAGTTTTGATAAAGAGCAAAAACATATCCTGCAAAGTCAAAATCTTGAATATTTTGTTAGCAATCACAACTTGCCTCCATTATTTATGAATAAGAAAAGAAAAGGAAAGATAAATAAAGGACAGAACCATTAAAAAAGGAGATGCGGAGGAATATGCTATGAAGATTCAAAATTGTCAATTGTCAATTGTCAAAACTTGACCAATTCTTGTGAATGGAAAAACAAATTAAATACCCCTTTTATCTGAAACTCAAAAAGAAATGTCTAGTCACATTAAAACAAAAGAGAAACTAACACAAATTAAACCCATATAATTGAAATACTATGTACTAAAGTTCATACCTTGGTTGAAGAAAATTTAGGAGGGCCAAGGGGACCTTCAAGGCGAAACTCATGCATGACCCATTCGGTCTTTCTCCCTTTGGGTGCCCTTCCTTGATAGAACACCAAAGTCTTCCTCATACCAACAAGGGTGCCCTTGCGAAGGATAGGCCTGTCCTTCCCAGTGGCCTTCCAATAGCCTGAGGCAGTGGCACGATTTGTGCGTAGGCCAGTGGCATACTTGCGGTCTCGCTGTGTATAGAAATACCAGTCCTTCCCTCCTACACATGCTGTTTCTGCAAAACCATTCATCACCATCAAATTATACAGTAGGAAATTAGTGCTTATGATTTTATCATCACTAAATTACACATCACTATTCATTGAAAGAGAGTGAGTTAAGTGTCAAGCAGAAAAATGGGTGCTATCTGATTTATGAGATAATCTGCTTTACTGTAAAATGACAGGTAAACACAGTGAGTTAATTGAAATGCTCACTTGCTTTTCTTTGACTAACTAGAATTTATAATATTGATTGTAGCAGTTCAAGAGGGAGAAATTTAAAGGTTATATGAGTCTACTATTATATCATAGAGTTTGAGATTAATTTCAGAAAATGCATGACCTTTAGCAGCGGTAGAATTATAGTTTACCAGAAAAAGAAAAACTAGTTAGGAATATTGTATTGTTTGGAATCAATTATTGCATCTGATTAACATTTATATAGGCCCCATCACTGTAGCTTCTAATCCACTAATTGTTATTGTTTTTTCTGAGTTGTCTATCATTATCGTTTTCAATTCTGATATGACATTTTTATATAAAATTCTGTGTTGTCTATCATTATGCTTATTTCATTATCAAACGGTCTTAATATCCCTAAGTAATATAAATTCTGTGAACACGTAGCCAAGCACACCAAAGCATTAATGTTGACACATATCTCTGGCTAAAATATTGTATCCATAGATGAAGAATTATATAGAAGGAATTAATATTGCTTATTTTCTAAGGCACCCTTTGAAGAAGTCATTAAAAGAAAAATAAAAAGAGAGAAAAATAAAAATAAAAATAAAAAACTGCATATTCTTATTCTAGGAGTGAGAAGTTAATTCCTTTTTATATGAAATGCAGTACCTGATGGAGAATAGGTATAAGACTTGGTTGGATATGGCTAGGATGAAAGTGAGTGAGACTTGAGAGCTCAATTCCTTTCATATGAAAGTTAACATGTTCATGTACACGCGTGTGGTTGCAATGAAACTGTATTGCATTATTATGAAATTCACTATCAGACACTTTAGTTCAAATGTGTCAATTTATTCAAAAAGCTTTGAAGGCGATGTACATATCTGCTAACCTAAACTGTGTGAAATTCCTTTCCAAGGTGAATATGCAAATATCTATATGCCCACATATATATAAACATTTTATAATATTTTTAACTACATAAAAAGTTTGAAAATAAATTATCAAAAAAAAAAGTTTGAAAATAATGTTTTCAATACAATTATCCTTTATTAGAAATTGACCGATACCACTTGTATATAAATCTATTTGGAACTGAAATAGAAAAAGAGAAGTTTATGTCAATTGTCAAAGGAGCTTAGCCTGTAGATTTTACGTGCTTATAAATTATTCTACAGCGGAGAATAAACATATATATGTAATTGTTAGCATATAAAATAAGTTTCACATATTCTTAAAGATAATAAATTTCATCATACAAGAAAAATAGAATATGTAAATCGGTAAATCATCAGTACAGTTCAATTGATCCCACACAGAAAGGAAAAGATGAAAGTTACCATTTAGATTTTAAGGCAGGCTAAGTATATTAATTTCCATCTCTTTCATTATTGGCATATAGCCAGATATATTGCTGGTAAACTCCTAGAAGGTAGAGACTGGCTGTAATGATCTAAATTAAGGATTCTTTACATGCTTTATAACTTTAGGGATTGCCTTCTGGTATGGACAATGGAATTTAAAACTGAAAAATAAAATTTTTTAATTGAATAACGAAAACCTTTGGAAAATCCTGCTTTGTATATCTTTAGTCACAGTTGCAGGTATCATTTCCCTATCAACCACGTAAATGGAGCACAGAACTACAAGTGAACGTATAGAATGGGATCTATTATAGCCATTCCAGTTGCTATCGCCTCACCCACACATCCCAAGAAATAAAGAAAATTTCCCTTCTACCCTAATTTGAAAGGGAAAGACTAGAAAATAGCTGAAAGCCTGAAAGTAACAACTCCATTAATTTGTACTTTACCAACCAGAATAGCAAAAACTTAAATGGATCAAACAAGTCCATTAGCAGCGTGTGGGTTATCTAGAGTGAAATGAAGAATAAATAGGAAATCTTTAGGAAACTTTGATTCACTTTCAGACCCTCCTTTGGTTTATGAGAGATCAATATTTGGCCACGGCAACTCAGGTAAAAACCTCTAAATGAATGAATATGCAGAAGAATCATGTATATGAGGCAAGAGAATAATATCTGAGATCATGATGATGAGGGAAGGGAGAAAGAAAGAGTACTCACCCGGAATGTCCCATGGTTCGCACTTGTTAAGGTCAACATCAATCATGAGAGGGGAGTCACAGTGTGTCACCTTCTTCATTAAGTAATCACATACAAGTTCTTCATCTCTGGGATGAAACCTGAACCCAGGTGGCAACTTTGCCTCTACTATGCTGATATTACTCATTTTCTTTGAACAGAGAAAGATAGAGTTAGAGAAAGAGGCAGAGAGGTATGGGAAGCTCAAGTGAGAAATGCGAGAGATCTTAGAAAATTAAGGAGGCCAAGCGAGGTGGATATATAAATAGAGGAAATACAAAGGGGGTAAGTCAACTGGTAATTACCTGCAAGGAGGGATCGGCAAGCACTCTACTCTCCTATAGTCACAAAAAAGAATTTTAAGATTTTTTAAAATATTTTTTTAATATTTTTTATTTTATAAAATTAATTAATTATATATTTATATAATGTATTTTTATTAAAATTTTTTAAAATTTTTTTATATATTTTTAAAATTTTTTAAATTACAAATAAATAATAAAAAAATTATAGATAAATAATAAAAAAAATTTAAGAAAAAATTTAAAAACATCTTAAAAAATTTTAAAAAAAATACATAAAATAAAAAATAATTAATTAATTTTAAAAAATAAAAAAATTTAAAAAAAAGAATAGGATGTAAGATATTATTTCGGCTACCTCTAGAAATCGTAAAAACCCAACACTTTTCCTGATCCGGATCCGGACCCGTTTCAATATTAAAGAAATCGTACGGGAATCACGCCCGAATAGGAGGAGTGGAGGACAAAGGAATCAATCAATTTAAAGAAGAAAAAAATTCAATGGCAAGATACGCACATTGTTTCCA
>JASKGM010000014.1:5913203-5925471 GCA_034509205.1 Ceratonia siliqua
GATAAAAAATTAATATAAATAGATATAGATATAAATTAATATAAATAGATATAAATTTAAAGATAAGTTATTTAATTTATATATTATTTATGATATAAAAATTAAAAAAATTATTAAAAAAAATTGAGCCAACGGGCTAAGCCGGCCCTCCTCGGGCTAAACCCTTATTGGCCCGACCCTTATAGGCGTGAATTTAAAATTAAGGCCTGAGCCTGACTCTAACCCTCAAAAAATGAACTGACTTATCGGGTCAGACTTAAAATTGATAGTGTTATGTAAGTAGAATGGAATGAGTAGTGATCATAAACTAAGAAAGCTTTTAGTAAGAATTGTGAGAGAATTTTTATAATAGGAGTATTTCTCATTTTAAAGTTGTTAATTTAATATAATTTTTTAACTGATTTTTTTATTTATTAAATTTCAGTAATTTGAAAATCTTAAAGTAATCCCATATTTAAATTTAAAATGCATAGTATCTTTATTATTAAACTTTGATAACTTATTCTTATATTACAGTTTATTTTCTATTTTATTTTTGTTCATTTGGTTTTGATTTGGATTTAAATTTGCAATTTTTAACTTTTGACATGACTGTAGTACCATTGAGCTATAGGTTTATTTGTGTTTATTTTCTAATTTATTTTAGTTATAATAATTTTTTCATTATATATATATATATATTATTCTTATATTACTCAATGTTTTTTTCCTTTCTTTAAGAGATAGTAGATAATTAGTCAATATTATTTTTATATTATTTTTTTTAATTTTTTAAGAAAGTGTATAATTAAAATTTTAAATTTTTATTTAAAAAATAAATTGACATACATGTATGGTGTGAATCTTAAGGTAATATAGTAATTATGTGTGAGAAAAAAATAATTTTTTTATATAAATACAATATTATGAAACATATCTAATAAGATAAATGATTTTATGTGAAAAGTGAGAGGTTAAAAAATTAATAATTATTTTTTAATAAATAATTCACAATTAAGATTAAAACAAAAAGTATTAATGTTAAAATTAAGGAAAATTATTTTTAACACTCATAAATAAGTTATAATTAATTTGTTTTAATCTTTATTGTTATCAATTAATTAATTAATTTTTATTTTATTTTTTATGTTTTAAAATAAAATTGTTTTAAAAATTTTAGTTTGTTTTAAATTATCTGTCATTTTATATTATCAATGAAATAATGGTTATTAATTTTTTAATTTTATCATTATTTATTATTATCTTCAATAGAAGAGTAATAAGAGTTTAAATTGATTTTAATAAAAGTAATTTAGTCTAGTGCAACTATTTTTTATTAAAATTAAGACTATTTAATAGCTTACTTCGTTTCAAATTATATATCTTTGAAGATAATGACACAAGAATTAAAAAATCTATTAAATAGTTTTGATTGTAACAATAAATAACTGTATTAGACTAAATTAATTTTACTAAAGTCAATTTAAATTTTAGTTACTTCATTGAACATAATAATAAATAATAACAAAATTTTAAAAAAATAAAATTTTATTAATAATATAAAATGATAAATAATTTAAAAAAATAAAATTCTTAAAATAACAAATAATTTAAAATTAAAATAATATTTAATTTTTATGTCATTACTTTACACATTAAATAAATAGTAATCATTAATTTTTCACTTGTCACGTAAAACTACTTTCTGGCTGAATATGTTCCTTACAATATTATCGTATCCTTTTATTGATTTAATCCTATAAGGTAAGAATAAATACGGACATGGAACATAAGAGAAATTTAAGTAGTTTGTAAAAGAACTTGATAAAAAATTGGGAAGTTGCTGTTGCGAGCATATCTCGAGGCTTGTGGTTTTAGTCATTTACTCATTACTTTTCTGGGTAAAATATTTTCTTTCTGTTTTCAACAAAATCTTTGGTGTCACCTGCATGGCTCTGAGGCTATATATACCTTATAAAGCTTACACGAGGATTCCATTGCTTCCTCCCGTCTTCTCTCACTATCTCTTCCTACTCTTTTCCTATCTCTTTTTCTGTCTCTAATTCTCTCACTCTAGCCTTGCTGTTCACTTACTGTTGAAGCACCGCCGGAGATTGACTTATTGAACCAGAAACAGGTGATGACCCCAGTTTTTCCGGACAGAATTGTCTCTTGGTTTAACTGTCCGCTGATTTTCTAGGTAACTCCTATGTTGGCGTTGGACTTGTTCCTGTAAATTTTTGTGTTTTGGCAACTTTAGGACTTGATTAAAGTTTCTGCATCAGACGGGCAGTGTTCTTACTCTTCGACTTCTTTCAATACTTTCTTTCATACAATGTGCTTGTTGTTTCATCTGAGTATTGAGTTTTTCTTGACTTTGTACTTCATCAAATAATCCCTTAATTCCCCTATCTACTCTGTGGCCATTGTTCTGCTTTTGTTTTTCTGTATTTAATTTATGAAAGTGAAATTTCCAAGTCATTGGTCCAAGTAACGAGGCACCGACTGAGCCCATCCAGCCCTTGTAATCCTGTGGAGCGTGCTCTTTCTTTCTTCTCCATCTCTCCTAATATTATTCAGTGCCACAGGAATACTCTGTCCTCTTTTGATTCTTCATTTTCTTGTCCCTTTTCTTCTTTGAAAACTTTATATTACTCTGAATTAAGATCCACTACTATTATACCACGTTATATTTGTAACTAATACGGGGATGTTTCAGAATTTTGTTTGCCTACTTTATTTCATAAAAATGTAATCTACTTATCAAAATGCAGGGGAGGAAGTTGCTCCAAGGCCTTGGGTACTGGAGAAATTGATATTCAACGGTTAGCTTCCAGAGTGAGCGTATGCCTGGGAATAAGTATAACGGTAATTCTAATCATATTCCAGGTCGTGTTGAACGACTTTTAAGAGAAAGAGAGCTTAGAAAAAGCAGCAGGGCTTCTCATTTGAATGAGTCAACTGACAATAATAATAGGGTTACTGAACCTTTTGAGCATGACCAGCGTTTAAGAGAAGATAATAACTCAGGTGCTTCCCATGTTGAACAATTCCTGGAAGGGGCTGCAAGGGCGCTTAGTGAGGGAAGTCAAGGACAAGATGGGAGGCCTTTTAGACAACGACTTTTGGTGGTGGCCAACAGGCTGCCAGTCTCAGCAGTCAGGAGAGGTGAAGACTCATGGTCTCTGGAGATAAGTGCCGGTGGTCTAGTGAGTGCTCTTTTAGGTAAGTGGTGATAAATAAGGAATTTTTATTTTCTTCCTTTCGGTAACACCATTTTTCAAAGTGGGTTGTATCTTCTCAAGTTTGCCTTTGATTCTACAATTCTTGGTTTAAGGTGGGTTCTAAAGTTCAAGGTTGTAACAATTTGAACTGAAGTTGTTCTCCTTGTCTACAAAAACGTATCTAACATGACTGCCTTATCTGACAAAGGTGTGAAGGAGTTTGAGGCACGGTGGATAGGTTGGGCCGGTGTCAATGTTCCTGACGAGATTGGACAGAAGGCACTTACTAAAGCTTTGGCTGAAAAGGTATAAAGCCTCTCACGACCTCTCAAAATTAACTTCTGCAATTGTTAATATGCCATAGCCATACATTCCTCCGCATTGTTTATCAGGTATATATTTTATGAATTTTGTTCTCCTCTGCCTGCTTGTTACCTATTGCAGAGGTGTATCCCAGTATTTCTTGACGAAGAGATTGTTCACCAATATTATAATGGCTACTGCAACAACATTTTGTGGCCCCTTTTTCATTACCTTGGACTACCACAAGAAGATCGCCTAGCTACCACACGAAGTTTCCAGTCTCAGTTTGCAGCGTATAAGAAAGCAAATCAAATGTTTGCTGATGTAGTGAACAAGCACTATGAAGAGGGTGATGTTGTTTGGTGCCATGATTACCATCTTATGTTTCTTCCAAAATGCTTAAAGGAATATAACAGCAAAATGAAAGTTGGCTGGTTTCTTCATACCCCATTTCCATCTTCTGAAATTCATAGGACGTTACCATCTCGTACAGAGCTTCTGCATTCTGTTCTTGCAGCTGATTTAGTTGGGTAAGTTGCAATTTGCTCATCCATTTAGGAATCAGGTTTTTAAAATCATTTCTCTAATTTTGTTTTCTGGACTTTGCATACTTAAATGAATTGTCATTAATATGGGCATGCTTCTCTTGGAATAAGACTGGTTTTTTAGACCCTTTGAGTCTTTGACAATTTGGGAAGTTATACTATCTGTCGTCCTTCAAATTCTACCTATTTTAACAAGTATGAATTTTTACCAATGATGAATTTACCGTTGGGTGAAGTCATAACCCACTAGTTGAGCATATATCAAGTGGCAGGCAACCATCTAACCCATGCCTTGATTTTGCTGGCATAACTGCAGCTAACGGAAAATCTAGTTCCTCTGTAATTCAGATAGAGTCTGGTCCTGTACCACACTACATCTTGTCTATACTCTGCATCTGAAAAACAAGGGGCCTTTAGTTCCTGCTTTTAACCCTTTCATGCAAATATCATCAACTTCCTTGAATCTGCATTATAGAATATTTTGCAATATAATGAAATTTCATGTGAACTAAACATTTGTATAGAATTTGTGCATACTGATCAGAGTCCTCTTCTCTAGTTAATTGATGTTTTAATATATTCTTTTACAATTGAAACATGATCCTCTATGAGCCATGGCGATATTCTTAAGTCATGGAGCATTGGTTCATTGTCAATTTCTTTTCTGACTAATAGGTCAATACACATGAAAATTTAAGGGCAATGACGTGATTCTTGCCCCAATTAATGGGTCAAAAACCTAATGACTGGAGTCTAAATATTAACAGTTTTCTTGTAGGCTAATGGTCAAAGTCGCCCAAAAGTGAATTGAATGAAAACAGTTTGACGAATCTGATTGGATTTTAAACTAGTGCATCTCATGGCGCATATCCTCAATACATACTTGATTCTGCCTAAAAGAAAAGTATGTTGAAATGACTGTACTATGCTTGCCTGTATAGACGTTTCCATTTTAGTTTGACATTCTCTCCCTTCTCTATCATTTAGGTTCTAAACCTTGGACTCTACCATCTCTTGTGATCATATTTTATAATTAATTAACTAATTTCTTCCCTTTATGCTATATTATTTTTCTTCTCTTTTTTTATTATTGTTGTTGCTTCTGACTTGGATAAGTGTAATTTTTTTAATGCAGTTTTCACACCTATGATTATGCACGCCATTTTGTTAGTGCCTGTACTCGCATTCTTGGACTTGAGGGCACGCCTGAAGGGGTTGAGGATCAAGGGAGGCTGACTCGAGTTGCTGCAGTATGTGTCCTTATAATTTTTCCATAAGATTACCCTTGCTTTGTCTTATGAACAGTAATATAACATTACTTATTGAAATTTCCACACCAAATTTTACCTATTAAATGATTAAAAAAATGGAAAAAGAAAGAAAAACTTTTTAAATGAAACTGTTCATCTTTAGGTTTGATGAGTGTAAAATCAAAACTGCTTGCTTATTTACTTGTTTCGCTCTTGAATTCTAGTTTCCAATTGGGATAGACTCAGATCGATTCAGACGTGCGCTTGAGCTTCCTCAAGTCCAGGATCACATCAAAGAATTACAAGAAAGATTTGAAGGTAGACAGGTACATGTTTTACTTTGTAGGGGCCACTTCCTTTTAAGGTATTGTACATGTTGATGTACTTGTTCATCCTATTAAGTTTGAAAACTTTTTGAATTATTTTTCTTACTTGTTCATTCTTTTATAAATTATGGATTTTAGAGTCATGGCAATGTTGAAAAATTAAACTCCATTGATGATTTTACACATAAATCTGTTAGAGTAAATTAGTATGAACTGAAATACATTAGATAGAGAATAAGGTGTTAAGAACCTGGCAATAACCATTGCCACTATCTGTATAATTTATTATCAAAGCATAGGAACTTATGTGACCTCAGAATCCTCTTTCTCTAAACATCATAGAAGTATTATGCTGAGCCATATTACTCATCATTATTGAACTATAGTGTCACTTCCTTCAACTATTTAATATGGCTTTAATTTATTATTAATACGCTCAAGATATACTCAATTAGATAAATTTTGGAGCCCAATTTCTGAGGTATCTGGATACAGCAGTTTTAACTTTTATTGTTTGCTCGGTTCAATATTTTAATCATTTATTGTTATTGTTAATCAAAGAGGGCTAAAAGGTTAGCAGGAAATCTGTTATCTTTCATTTCTTAATCAGTCCTTCTAGTCTGTCTGTAGAAAGTTGTCACTATCAAGCTGTGGCAAGTATATACCAAATTTATGACCGCACGATTCTCAATACGGAATTTTTTAAAACTGATTTGAAAATGACTCTTCTAAATTTATGTTGCTTTCTTCCAGTGGTCGGGCACGTGTTTAGGACATTTTGTTTGTAAAGATGTTGCTTTCACTATATAAGTTGCATTTGTTTGGTTTGAAAGTTCACAATATTCTTCTTTTGAGCAACGTGCTAATTTGATTTAGTTTGTTCATTTGACTTATCAATTAACATTTTCCTGGAATGACAGGTAATGTTAGGCGTTGATCGCCTTGATATGATTAAAGGAATTCCTCAGAAAATTCTAGCATTTGAAAAATTTTTGGAAGAGAATGCTTATTGGCGCGATAAAGTAGTTTTGCTTCAGATCGCTGTGCCAACAAGAACAGATGTTCCTGAGTGTATGTTACTTACATTACATTGTCTTGTTCTTGTGCTTTCTAAAGAATAGTGGACTGCAAAATAGACTTCTCCTTAACAGTTTTTCTGATGTTTCTACAAGTGGAAGATCAAATATTTTTTTTACTTTTTGTTCAATAACACATTGAAGATATGTTATGACACTGAATCTAAGTACATAAACATTTCTGATAAGATTGACAAACTAAGACTTAGTTGAAAGTCAATACATACTGAAATGGGTGTGATGCTATCTTTTGTGAACTCACTGATCTGCTGGCGTATACAATAATGAATTTGATTTGTACTAAAGATATATGCTGGTTATGTTTCAAGCAGTTTTTATATTTGTTGTTTGAACAACATGTTATATAACTTTAAACACCATTTTTAAACAGTCAGTTGCATCACTTAAATCCATTGCTTTTGAAGGATTTTAATTATTTTGTTGTTGAAACAATAGTATAAAGATGTTTTCAGCTTGCTTCTTCTAACAATAATTGAAGATTTTACAATTATGAATCAACATACTTTACATCACCTCTCAGAATTGTTAACTTACTAAAATCTCCTTTGAAGACTGATGAGTGATAGTTTCTCAGTGATGGCTGAAATCTCTGGAATATGCTACTATAGGATTCAGTGACTCTTCGTAATTATTGTTTAGTTGTCTATTCTTTTCTGAAAGACACGATTATATGGAATAGCATACTGATTATTATGTGGATATGACTGGAGCTTGGGTATTTTCTTAACTTAACATGTTACATACACATTTTTACTGCAATTTTTCACTACTATTTTGGAATTATATCTTGGACAAAAGTCAAAGTCTTTTGTACTTGAAAAGCAAATAATAAAAGAAAAATTATTTGAGTGCTCTTCTGGTATTCTATTCTATGCAGGCTGAAGAGGGTTGTTTGTGTTTTAATTTTCAAATTTGTGTACAAAACTTTTGTTCTTGATGTTAAAAAAAAAAACTTACACTTTTTTGAAAATTGAGTTTACAATCAATAAAATTATTCATTGTACTCTTATTGTGCTATTTCATTCACTCTGCACCTTGTGTACTTGTCGTTTATGTTGTGGGTCTTTCTATTGGTTTTTCTTTCCTCATTTGATTTGTGTGAGATAGCGTTTCTGTGGAAGCATGTTTAACCGGATTGTCGAGTTCTCACTTTTCTTTTCATGAGTATGGTATTAATTTTGTCTTCTGGATCATAAATCAACTTCATTTCTTGCATTTTCACAGATCAAAAGCTCACAAGCCAGGTTCATGAAATTGTTGGTCGCATTAATGGCAGATTTGGAACATTGACTGCTGTTCCTATACATCACCTGGTACGGTTTTAACCCAGTGATCATCTGATAAACATTATATTTATATTCCTATTGTTGAAGAGTTAATAGACTGATGTCAATACCCAATATCTGATTTAGGAGAAGGAAAAGTAAAGACCAAGTTTATCCTAGATAAAACATTATTCATTGGTTATAGGACTTCTGTAAACTAACCCTCCAGCAGTCTTTGTGTCTTCTGTTGTGAAAGAAGAAAATTGGCTTAGTAGAACGCTAAGAATCTAAAAATCATATACTAGGGTTGTTTGGCTTATTGACTGTTCTTTGGTGCAAAAGCAGTACCTTTTCAGATTTGGGTGTGGTGCATATTATGCACTTTCAACTAATTTGGTGTCCAATTATTGACTGTAAAACATAATTATATAATCCACATGGGTAATACTTAACTATTGACAGGACTGATTACACAATTGTCTTTCTTTTTGTCATTGTATTTGTACATTGAATCCAACACAGTGGGTGTTTGAACCGAGCAATGACTGAGGCTACTCATAACTTTGAGCTTTTAATGTTAGACAAGTTATGATATCTAAATGAACTAGTTATTTGTATTATATTTTATGCTTACTCTGATGATTGATCTACATCCTTTATTTATTATTAATCTTGAATTCATGGAAGACAATGCTAGAAAATCTAATGCATTTATTCTGTCTGCAGGATCGTTCTCTCGACTTTCATGCACTATGTGCTTTGTATGCAGTTACTGGTACACTTTTTGTGCTTTTAAATTCTTGTTCTTTTTTGTATTTTTCTTTGATTGAGAGCTTTCCTATGAAATTTCCTTTAAATATGGGTTTCTCCACCTTTATGAGTTGTGTATCCTGAACAACGATGCTTTCTGAATCTCTAAGCTTGTCAAAATGTCAGTCATCAGCAAATATAAAGTTCTAATGCTTATTTCTTCACCTAAAGTGGAAAGTTCGGATTTTACAGCCTGCTTTCAGGAATATGATTCTTAAGGCACCTTTATATTACATGAAATTAAAGTGGACATTCAGGGGACATCATTTTTTTCTTGTTTAAGCTCCAAAAAAGAATTAGAAAATGGTGTATTTCTTCTTCTGTTTTTCTTTTTATTCCCCCTATTGTGCCCTTAATGTATGCATTTACCTGGCACATCTGTAAAAGATTCAAGATAGCTTTGAGAGGTTGCACTTTGGTTGCTCCAGCACCTATATGGCTATATTGTGGCTTGTTATA
Organism: Ceratonia siliqua; assembly: GCA_034509205.1. Taxonomy (NCBI): domain Eukaryota; kingdom Viridiplantae; phylum Streptophyta; class Magnoliopsida; order Fabales; family Fabaceae; genus Ceratonia; species Ceratonia siliqua. Next base: position 5,922,462 of record JASKGM010000014.1, read on the forward strand.
TATGTTTAATCTGCTACTTGCCTTGATCAGCATGAATGTCTTCTTTGCTAATGAAATAATTTTTTTACTAAGTTATGACATTTTATCTTCACTGTTTGGCACATAGTTATGCTCATTTCTTTTATGAAAAGGTAACTTTAATATTATCAGTGCTTTCCAGTGTTTGATGCCTTGCTAATCTTTAAAAATACTAATGGTTTATATAAAATAACCATATAAATAACATATAACAAGATGAAAGCCATTTTACTGAATGAACTCAAGCCAGACATCCACCACCTATGACCAATTTACTATCAAACATCTGCTGCCACTGCCTATACTGCTTTTAGAATTTGTCCGTTTGGCAAAAATTATGAATTACACCTACTGTTCATTTGCCTCTGATCATTTGTTATATGTGTACACCTAGTACTGGAAATTTGTATTAATTTTCAATGAACTGAAGTGAGGCTTTCAGGTAGTTTGGGACAATATATTTTTGGAATAGATGTAAGTATGTCCAATGTGTCTAGGGCACTGCCCGAAGTCATTTAACCTACTTAATTGATTGCACACTTCCCCTGAATTCTCAATTGTCTTTGTAGCTTTAAGCCTTGAAAATTTTATTGCTGATTTTGAAGTTTTTATTGTACTACTAATGGTGTATTCCTACTCTACTTTTTTTCTTACACAGATGTAGCACTGGTCACATCTTTGAGAGATGGGATGAATCTTGTGAGTTATGAATTTGTGGCCTGCCAGGAGAAAAAGAAAGGGGTTCTCATTCTTAGTGAAGTAATTACAGAAACTTATTAGTGAACTTATTCTTGATTTTAGTTTTTTTTAATGCATGTCAACCATAAATTGTTGTTTAGCAGATAATAAAGTCAAAACACAAAAGTAGGAAGATGAAACTCTCTAACCTCCTTGGGCTTGACCAGTAACCATTTTTATACTGAAACACTTGATAGGCATTCTCTAATTTTACCGTGCTACAAAACAGCCATACTAACTCACACCATTATTGTTACATGCCGTCATGCCCATCATAATCAATTTGACAAATCACCAATAAAAATGCTTTTAATTCCAATTCATGCCTCTTGCAATGGTCTTCGCTTCTCAAACTTCTTCCATTAAAAAGAGCTTGAATAGATTATTAATATTGACATTTCTTCTCTTTTTATTCATGTTATGATAATAGAATTAGAGTCATAATCTTGGTTGATGGTAAGGTCTCATCTCTGGTATATTTAAATTATCTTTTGCATATCTCTTCCATGTAACTAGATATATGTCCTGTTGATCTTATGCCTGAAACTTGTTGTATTTGTAGTTTGCTGGTGCTGCACAGTCTCTGGGAGCTGGAGCAATTCTGGTTAACCCATGGAACATCACAGAAGTTGCTGCTGCAATTGCCCAGGCTCTGAAGATGTCATCTGGGGAAAGAGAGAAACGACATAAGCATAACTATATACACGTAACAACCCACACTGCTCAGGAATGGGCAGAAACTTTTGTAAGGTATACACATTTGTGTTCTGAATACCCATTCTGAATTAATATAAGTTTGCCCATTTATGTGTGATTATGTGAGGCATAACTTCTTAGAGCATGTTAATTTTATAAACACTGAATTCACAAGTCAGTCTGAAGTGGAGACTCTTGACCATTATTTTTAAATCTACCGGCAGCTATTTACTTTCTCCTGTTACCTAATAATAATCCTAGCCTATCTTAAAGCATCTTTTGCTAGTGACAAATCTGCAAAGATATGCATAGCATCATACTTAAGGGTGCTGCTATGCTAGAACCCCCTTTTGATGCAATTCTCATATAGCATTTTTTTGTTTTTACCTCCCGTTATCCATTTTTTTGGTTTTCTCTTTACTTTTTTTCATTTTGTATTATTTGAGTTATTTTCTATCTTTGGTAATTTTTTGGAATTTTTTACTTCTCCTTTAAACAATAGTTTTGAATAATACTTTTGAAACAACAACATTAGAATTTTTTACTGTTAAAAAAAAAAAGTAAAACATTTCAAAAATTATCAAACATAAAAAATAACTAAATAATACCAAATAAAAAAAAGTAAAGAAAAAATAAAAAAAGGGTGGCGATAAGTAAAAACAGAAAGTACTATATGGGAACTGGAAGAGTGTTGTAGCACAGTAAGACCCCATACTTAAATATGATAATTATTTTCTTTGAGTTGTCACTATTTTATCTTTAGGGATAGTACAAAAAACATCCAGATGGGATTTTATTTCACTAACCAAAATACGTCATTAGATAATACATTTCTTGTTTGTATTTTTAGGATAGATCAACACTGGTGAGAACTTACTTTAAATACTTTGCAGCGAATTAAATGACACTGTTGTTGAGGCACAACTAAGAACAAGACAAGTCCCACCTCCGCTTCCGACCAAGACAACAATTGAACGCTATCTGCAGTCAACTAATCGATTGCTTATTTTGGTACGCTGTCTCAACATGAAGCTTATGAATTTTCTGAATACTGTTCTTTTATAAAACTTCTTAAATCTTCTTCTTCTGTTCTTGTTGGCATCTTGTTTTTTAATACTTTTTTAATGTTCCCTACTAACCACTCATTGCATAATTTCCTAGATGTAGTGAGAATGAGGGAAAAAGTTGGGGTGTCTCAGGACCAAAGTGCCAAATCGGGGCCTAATGTAGTGAGAAGTAGTGAAGGCGTGACGAGTTGATCAATATTTTGGTCTCTTTTTGTCTTTTAGTTAGGTTAAGCAAGCTTCTTCCTCCATAGGAATTTCCCTTCTCACTGCACATCCTTGCCTTTTTAGTGTTCTTAACCCCTCCCCTTTTGTTTTAGGTATTCTTTTTCTTGTCTCTTGTGCTGAATCTGCTGATAGTGCTCCAATTATTTGATTGGTCCTAAAACTGTCATGCTGAAATTATGGAATAAGCTTGCGAATGATTACTTAGTTGAATACCTATTACACTACTAGTCATATTCAATTGGGGGGGGGGGGGGGGGGGGGGGGGG
>JASKGM010000014.1:5925481-5938677 GCA_034509205.1 Ceratonia siliqua
AATTCCCCCCCCCCCCCCCCCCCCCGGGGCCCCTCCACCCCTTTTCTGTGTTTTTTAAAGTTAGTGACTCAGAGTATTGCCAAGCGAGTCATGTAATTGGGGGTCTTGGTGCCCTAAGGAAACTTTTTTTTTAGAATAGTAATTAGAAGTGAGAATATCACTTGATTGATTTAATAGTTGGTCCCAGAACTAACTAATACATTTTCTCACCAAGAATAAAACTAAGAAGGCTGTAATAGAGGCTAGATTTGAAGCATGTAACTAGAATGAGTTATCAGTTGACTTAAGCCATTCTCCACTAATATCTAACAAATCGCATGATCTCCTCCTATTTTAAAATATCAAAGTAAGCAACCAAATAGTGAATCTTGTTATTAAGAACAATCATTCCATTATGAAATTGGACTTCTCTCTAGTTTTTTACCTTTAAAATTAGGACATTTTTAATTTCACCAAATTCTGGGAAGGCTAGTGTAATTTACTTGTACTATAGATTTCGAGTTACAAGCAATTAGCAATATCAAGCTCCATTAAGTGCATAAAAATGATGATTATAGAACTTTGGTTAAAGATTATGAGAGTTACCAGAGATGGAATGGAAGAGTTACTTTAATGAGTTGAGCAGAGGCCATTGAGGAAATTATCAAGGGCTTGGCCTTGATATTCTTATTTAGGATAGAAGCATATGTTTATGAAACATCTTCTGACCATGAACCAATGCAGAAGATGAAGGCAGGAGGTATTGTAGGACCTGTCCAATTTCTCATTGAGATTCTGAATATATTATATGAGGTGTGGACTACATGCTTAATCGTTTTAGCCAAGTTTGAAGACCAATAAGATGCCTAACAAGTGAGGGAGAATATTTTGCTGTCATACCTTGGTCATGAATTCATGAACACAAGCAGCATTCAAAGTTGTAAAATCAGTCAAGGAATCAAGCTGAAAAGTCGTAAGATGATTCTTTGTGAAAGACTGATTGAGCATGTTAAGACTTGAGATAACAGTCTTAGGGAGTCTGTTGGTCTATTACCAGAGAGCTGCCATGGGAGCTATATTATTGTTGAACATGTTTTTTCAAATATTCATGTAGCTACATATTTATGAATGTGTTGGATGCACAGAAGTTATAAGAAGACTTTCTCCAGAAATGTGTTTAATGCCAAAGTTTGAGTTTCCATTATTTTTGGCTGCCTCCAAATCAGAATCATTGGAAAAACTGGATTTTTTTTGTTCTGTTTTACAATGCTTCACTACCATTAAATCGTGAACTCTAGCATCCATTATGATTATTTTATTAACATTTTCTGTTGATTCTGGTGATACACACCATAGGGATTCAATGCAACTTTAACTGAACCAGTTGAAAAAAAAGGTGATCAGATTAAAGAAATGGAACTCAAGGTGCATCCAGAATTAAAGCGACCCTTGACAGCACTTTGCAGTGACCCAAAGACCACAATTGTTGTGCTTAGTGGAAGCGGTAGAGATGTCCTATATCATGTAAATCTCGATGCTCTCCTTCCTTTATTTGTGAACTGCTTGATCCACTTTTTAACTAAGTGGTATTACAGAACTTTAGGGAATATGACATGTGGTTGGCAGCAGAGAATGGGATGTTTTTACGACCTGCAAAGGGAGAATGGATGACAACGATGCCAGAGCATCTGAATATGGAATGGTTTGACAGTGTGAAGGTGCTCATATTGAAGTTTCAATTTTTTTGTTATTATTATTGTCCATTTCCTTCATGCTTTCAACTTAAAATGCTGACACTGTGTTCTCAGCATGTTTTTGAGTACTTCACAGAAAGAACACCGAGGTCACATTTTGATTTTGAAGAACGGGAAACTTCACTTGTATGGAATTATAAATATGCAGGTGCTTTATTTATTTTGTTTATTTATTTATTTTAGAGACTTTAGTTTTCCTGCTATCTTTTCACTTCTTATCTTCTCATCGCAATTGTAGATGTTGAGTTTGGAAGAGTTCAAGCAAGAGACATGTTGCAGCATCTCTGGACAGGTCCAATCTCCAATGCATCAGTTGATGTTGTCCAAGGTAGTCGATCTGTTGAGGTGCGAGCTGTTGGTGTTACAAAGGTGACCTCTTGTTTCTAATTTGATATGTGTTGATTAGGTTATCACCCGGGATTCTTAAAGTGATATAAATTTCTCCTCCAATCAGGGAGCCGCTATTGACCGCATCCTGGGTGAGATAGTTCACAGTAAATCCATGACAGCACCAATCGATTATGTCCTGTGTATAGGACATTTTCTGTCGAAGGTGATTTATATTTTAATATTATATCTGTTGCAGTTATTTTTATTATCTTGTTTATATGTCTAGTATGAAAAATTGTGATTTTTTGTCCTCCTTAAAGCATGATTCCATTACCAATTTTTTTATTGTGAACGGTTCCATAACATCAAGACTATTTAGCATCTGCTTGCAAATCAGAATCTCAACCATTATGATATTACTTTGGTCAAGTAACATTGTAACAAACTATAAGTCAGTGTGCAATGCATCCTCAATGACTACTGATTTTGCAAATTTACATTAATAAGCTTTATGCTGCTCAAAGTCGTCTTGTGTATCAATAGAAAACATGAAGCTTAAAATGTGGTGGACATGCTACTGATGAAATTTAAACAAAAGCTTTCTTGAGAAAGATCCCACCATATCTCTCAAGTGCACATAATTCAACCCTCAAATGAAGATTATGAAGTCTTGATTGTTTCAAGTGCTACATACCTCAATCACTGTCAAAAAAACTGTTTCTGTGGTATACATCTTCATATTTTTACCCACGCTTCTAATTCACTTGTTAGGCAACATTTTTAATTGTAACATAATTCTGTGCGCTATATGATGAAATATTTAACAATTAAGATGTTAGACGTGCAAAGCAAAGTGGCTAAGTTAAATTTATTTCTTTGCCACTGTTGGTAATGAATGTTGCTGTTGACAAAGTATGTTTGATCTCATTCACTCCTAGCTTATTCTTCCAAATCCTATTTGTAGTTGAATCTATTGAAGGCTGAGAATAAGATTCCAGACGGTTTACATAAAGTAGTCTTAATTTTAAATGTATTTACATATGGCCAAGTCTGGTGCTGAGAATAAGATTCCAGACGGTTTACATAAAGTAGTCTTAATTTTAAATGTATTTACATATGGCCAAGTCTGGTGCTCATATCTGTTTTCTTTATTCTTCATTCTTTGCAATTGTCTAATGAATATTTGAAAGGAACAATGGGATTGATAATGTACATTTCTTCTAGACATCAAACAAAGCAAGAATTTGATCAATTAACATTTCTTCATTTACTTACTTTTGTCTATGATGATTTTTGGTGCAACCTCATTTGACCTTATTATTGATTACAGCAGGATGAAGATGTTTATACCTTTTTCGAGCCAGAGCTTCCTTCTGCTGGTGTGGGTGTTCCACGAGCCAAGGTAACAGATGGGGTTAAGTTTCCTGTTGAGAGAAGACCGTCTTTGAAGATTCCATCCAGTAAAAGTGGACCAAAATCATCTCAAAGTAAGGCCCAACGTCCTCTGTCAAATTCTGAGAAGAAAACCCCCAATCATATCTGTAGTACAGCACGGCGACCAGCACCAGAGAAGATCTCATGGAATGTCCTTGACCTCAAGAAGGAGAATTACTTCTCTTGTGCTGTTGGGCGAACTCGAACAAATGCTCGGTATACACTTGGATCATCGGATGATGTTATCGCATTTCTCAATGAACTATCCTATGCATCTTCTTCAAACTAATTATCATATAGTTAAAAATTATGCTCTTGCTCCATGGAATGCTTCCATTTTCTAAATTTGACACATCCTGATATCTATTCCTACTTCCTTCGAAAAACAGAAATTGATGTTTACCACTTGGAAGATAAAGAATGTAAATCTTAGTCTCACTATTCCTTGTACGTATATTTTCATTCATATGCTTCATTGTAGCTTATTTATTTTCTGTAGTCTTCATAAGAGATAGCCTTTCAGGTAGACAAGCTCGTTTTTGAAAATTTCTTAGATTTATTAAGGATTTTAATTAATCCCAAATATGTAAGCTAACTCTTTCGTATAAAATATTATTTTAATCCCAAACTTTTAATAGTATTCTAGTACAAAGTCTTTTAAAAAGAATTTCACACCTTTCATTTTCATATTATTTAACTTCTTCTCTTGGGATATTATTTAGCACATTAACAAAAATGCTTATTTGTTCATAATATGACAACTTAAAATATCGAGTCAAACCTAAATAACTCATTTTGTCCTTAACGTTTATGTATGTTTTCAGTTTAGTCACTAAATTTGATTAGTTTAGAAGTTTTTTGTTTTCATTTTCATTAAAAACGAGAAATAAAAGTAAAAATGTGTTTGATTATAAATTTAGGAAATGTTTTTTTTTTTGAAAAGGTTTCTAAAATTTCTTGAAAATTTGAAAATAACAACAAATTGTTTTCATTATTTCTTGTTAAAAATTTTGAAAAATGAAAATAAGGATTTTGAAAATGCAGTGCCAATATTATAATTAAGTTGAAAATAATGAAAAAGTGATGACAATTTCGTAAATAGTAAAAAAATGGATAACAAAAAGAAAAATAATAAAAAATTAGTTTTTATTTTTTGAAAACAAGATTTAACATTACATATCAAGCATATTTTCATAATTTTTATTTTTTGAAAACAAGAAATAAAAATAAAAACTAAACATGTTTTTTGAAATTTAAAAATTTAAAAATAAAAATTATTTTTAAGAAATGAAAATAGAAAATGTTTTCACAAACCAAATGTACCCTAAGTTTTGTGTGTTTTCAATTTATTCATTGACTTTTGTGCATAAATTTAACTTACTTATATAATATTTCATAAATCACAAGTAAAACTACAAGTGTATCTATATTTATAAAATTTAAGATATTAAAGTTTTTTTTTACTAATAGAATTATCTATTCATGTTCCTCATGTAAACTTATTAACATTAAAAAAATATATTTTTTATAAAAAAATTTAATAGGCAATTAAAAATAATAAAAGTTTTAAGTTTTAATAATAAATTAAAACTGAGTTGAGAAGTAAAATTATTAATATTAATAAAAAATTTAAACAACAATTAATTATATTTTTAAATTATTAAAAATATTTTAACAAACAAAATTTTCAAAATCAATTATTATTTTTTATACCTAATTTCTATAATAAATTCAATCTCAATCTTTTTCACGTATTACTATACTTTTTAAAATTGACAAAACATCATGGCGGTCCAACGGGGTGCAGTTGGAAACCTAAGTGCATGGCATCCCATTCCATAAGCTCGCCCTATAAAAATATCAGTGTTCGGTGAGGCATCCCACTTAATGTGATTTAAGCAGGTGAGCTTACACATATCACTAACTGAACCAACTCCCATCCTGCAATCTAGAACCTTCTTCTATAAGAAAAATGTAAACAGTAATGTTATGAATATAATTGACAATTTTTTACTTTTATTTGCTCCTAATTATGTTTAGACTCATAACTTTGGATATAATTTTAATGGAGTTTGTTACGCTTTTATTTCGCTGTGTGAGGTAGTAGTCAGCTACACATAAAATGGGTGAATTCCGCATTTATAATGGTGGACTACATACACATTGTGCGCACAAAGCCCAACACATTGTGTGTAGCTGTAGCCGTTCCATAATTAAAAATGTAAAATAGCAAACACTAATTCTAATACCAGCAAACTCATTAATCATAATTGATAATTTTAATATTATATTTATAAGAAAGTATTAGTTATGAGCTGTAATATTGGATATTATAAAATAAAATAATATATTAAGGTATAAGATTTTTATGTTTGACATGATAATTAAAATTAATAAAAAAATATAATTTACATTTAAATATGATGTAATGTGAAATATTTGTAGTTTTTGAGTAATATGAGAGATTATCCAAAATAATATAATTTTATGATGTCTTTTTATCTTAGATGTCGTCTGCCATCGCATATTAAATATTACCTGTCATATAAAATATCCAAATCAAAATGTCAATATACCAAACTCTTCCTTGGTTCAATTGATGAAAATTTTCACGGTAATCATAAAATTAGAGTTCAAAATTTCATCGTCAATAAAAGATGATTTAAGAAAAAAAGTATTTATCACTGCAATTTTTAAACTAATTTCACTAAGTTTTGGTAGTTTTGTGTAATTTTTTATTATAAGTAAATTAATTATGTAAGGAGTATGATTGTCTAATGTTAAAAAAACAAATTTGATTGTAAGGAGTATACTATCATCAAATTTGTTTTTTTAACATCAGACGACGATCATAAATTGATACATTGTTGAACCAAAGAACATATTAAGTTAACTTACATTTCTAAAGATATGTGCTTCCAATTTGTCCAACAAAGGGACATTTTTAATTTCGTAACAGAGGGGTTGTCACAACAGAATTTCTCAAAAAGTTCTCATGAAACACCCAAATCATTAAGCAGTAAGCACTGAAATTCTTCTTTAGTGGTTCCTATTTAAATTCCATTAAGAACAAATAAAATAGACTTATCAATAAGATGGGCAGATCCATAACAGAAGAATAATTCCTTAAAACACTTATTACATGAAATTAGCACTTTACAATGTTTAAAGAAAATAATGATTTGAAGGTAAACAGGAGAACAAAATAATGCTCAAAGAAAACATATCACAGCATTTAACAGTTGACAAGAAGTGATGGGTAATAACTAATAAGAGCCAAATTGATATATTGCTGTAACACTTGTATTTTACATGAGGTCAGTGTTCTACAACACTAAACGTTTACTCAACTGCAGGAAATAAAATGAGTATCTCAATTGCATCCATTTCATGGCATATAAAATGCAAAGAGGATACAAGTATAGCCCACAAAATTGATATAGCTGAGCAATAAAAGAATACAAGTCTTACAGGATGCAAGAATTGGTCCCTACTACCTTGAAGATAAGCTATAAAGCCTCTATCTAAGGCTTCTCCTAGTAGAGGACACTAGGACTACAATAAAGCTGTAGGAATGAAAACGAAACAACCATACCTAACACAACTAGAATACTTGTCACCCTCTTCACAGAGTAATTGAATGGAACTAACAATGAACTAATGAGGTAATCTAACTAAACACAACGTAGCCCAACACAAATGCAGGGAACAACTGGATGTCTAAAACATGGAGCTTCTTATTTTTTATTGGTTTTCCTGTTTGGTTCAAAGACATACTTAAGCAGTGATTCCTTGATGGAAAGCAAGTCTGGGAACTCTTTCTTCAATTTGGATGCATCCATCTCATTGTTGCTTCGTGGAGCAATGATCACCTTGGCTTGCTCTTCAAGTGTGAAGTTAACCCACTTAAAGTTGGGGTCAATGTAATCCCTGTACATCTCGAGGATCTCGTTATGGCTCACAGCCCCAGGATTTGTGAAGTTCCAGATGCCACTCAAGTTTCGCTTTGCCATTTCAATTGAAATGGGCAAAAGTTCATCCAAGATAGTCATGCTGTTTGGAATGTTAACCACCTTGTTATAACGTGTAATCTTAGTAATGAAGTTGCGTGGGTTATTCAGATCAGATGAAATTGGCATGCGAACTCTGAGGGTGCACACATTGTCATATTCTTTCAAAAGCTCTTCAACCTGGTCAAAATTCAAAGTCTAGTTATTGTTTGGGATTTCATAATGGAATGGGAATAATATATATATACATAATGTAAGCGAACTTACCATAGCTTTAGTTTTGGAATAGAAAGAGCCAATGAAATTGGGTTTGTCTTCCTCCTTAAAACCAACGCCAGAACCCTCTGGATGTGCCGCATCATACTCAAATATACATCCAGTAGCATAATTTATCATCAAGAGCCCCTGCTCTCTGCAGACATCAGCCAATGTTAAAGTGCCAGCAACATTGGCGCGAATGGTTTCCGTTTTATGAGACTCGCACCAGTCAACATTGGGTCTGCCAGTCACTCCTGCAGCATTAAAAACATGGGTAGGCTTCACACTCTGGATATCTGCCAAGAGAGATGAGCGATCCTCTAGGCGCCCTTTTCCATATTCAAATGGAATCCCTTGTTTCTCACTGAGTTTCCCCAGTACACCCCCTATCCAACCTGTTCTACCATAGATCAAGAACTTAAAAGGATATTTCTGCTGAGTGCCAGTGTTCTTGGATGATGGAACCACCATTCGAGTATTAGTTGAGGCATAGGATGCAGGCTTTTCTTCTTCAGGGCCTTCAAAATGTCTCTCCAGCCCACCAGGCATCATCAGCATCCTTGGATGAGGAAGCAATGCCCCACTGACATCACCCCACCAATCAGGATTTTTGGTATACCACTCTATGGTTTTCTTCAGCCCCTCTTCCCAAGTGGTCCTCTCAGACCAACCCAAGTTCTTCAGCTTTTGATCATCAAGAAAGTATCTCTGGTCATTAAATGGTCTGTTCTCTACAAATTTTATACTAGCATCTGGGTTCATTGAGAAAAGTCTGCATATATCTTTGGCTACATCAATAACTCTCCTTTCCTTCGTAGTCCCAATATTGTAAACATGACCAACCTCTCCCTTGTGAAGGATAACTTCAAAAGCCTCTGCAACATCTTCGCAATATAAATAACTCCTCACATTAGAACCATCCCCATGAATCGGAAGAGGCTTGCCTTGCATAGCCAAGAGGATGAACTTTGGAATTAATTTCTCAGGAAACTGATTAGGCCCATAAACATTATTTCCACGTGTGGTGATCACCGGTAACCCATATGACCTTCCATATGCCATGACAAGCATTTCTGCTCCAGCTTTTGTTGCAGAGTAAGGATTTGTGGGAAGAAGTTGAGAAGCTTCATGGTTTCCAAAAACAGCATCCTCATCCGTCTCCCCATAGACCTCATCTGTACTCACATGGATGAATCTCCTGATCTGGCCAGTAACCTTGCAGGCTTCTAATAGGACATGAGTACCATATATGTTGTTCTTGGTGAACTCAAAGCTATTACCAAATGAGTTGTCAACATGGGTCTGCGCAGCAAAGTGCATAATGGTGTCAATGGACTCAGTGATGAGAAGGTAATTGACAAGGTCAGCACTTCCAATATCCCCCTTCACGAACTTGAAGTTGGGAGATGATTTAGAAGGAAGGAGGTTCTTCAGATCAGAACAGTAATCAAGTTTGTCAAGCACAACAATTTTGTAGTCAGAGTAGTTCCGGATAAGCCGGTTGGCAACATGAGAAGCAATAAATCCAGCCGCCCCAGTTATGAGGATATTCTTTGGGGTATAAGTAGCCATGTCAAGCAACTTCTGCAATAGAAACAACGACAAATCAGAATAAATCAAATTCAGACCCACAAGCAGCAGATGTCATGTTACCAAATAATGACATAAAGCAAAATTAAAAAAATGCAGAACAACGTAGCCTTGACAGCTGCAAATCTAATTATAAACACTAAACAGCACAACCCCCAATTAAGTCAAGTTGAAGTACGGAGAAGTTAACTGTACAGAACTGTGAGCAAATTGTCAATGAGTAGGTAAATGATCAAAAGATCGTTCTTCCAATGCCCACTAAAATTCCGAGAGAAAAAAAAAAGGAAACAAAGCACCAGATTTTTCTTGAAAAAAGAAAAAGAGTTATTACATCATTATGCAATGAATTGCAGGAAGAAGTAACCTTCAACATCTAAGAAAACAAACAATTAAATATGTAAAGCTTCTGTTTTTCTCTCTATTTCCGATCTTCCTAAGAAATGGAATGGACAAAAATCATCATAAAAAGGAGGAAAACACAGAATCAGAACTCAAGATTCCGCACAAACACCGCAAAATGCAACAAACTATACATAACCAAACACATAAACCAGCTTCAGGCATACGGAGGAACTTAGAATTACATATCCAACCCATATCAAGATAGACATACAGATCTGATTTTTCACTAGTTTCAGTTGAAATGTTCACAAGGAACAAGATCAAAATGGCATGACCAACAACGATCATCTTCACAATTATAACAGATCTAACAAAATTGAGCAATACCCAGATAATAAATAGTTCCCATTAGCCCAAATGTCATTGATTTTCAGGAAAGAAAAATACAAGGGGAAATGAACAATACCCAGAATATAATAAGTAGTCATAACTAGAGTTTTTCAGGAAGAGAAACTGGTTCAACTTACAAATTGGTCTCAGATCCACTCCTGTGATCCGAGAAAGATTGGGCAAGAGAGAAGAAGAAATAACTAGACAAGAAAGAGACTTTTCAGACAAAAATGGAAGAAGCAACCTCACAAATATGGAGCCTCCTGGGAGAGGGAAACGAAGGGCTGTATATATACGCCTCTGTCGTAAATTAACTGAGACAGTTAAGGGGGCATGGAAATAAAATTAAATGACTTAAATGTCCTCGCTTGTTGACAAAATTACGTAGTCACTCGGTTACCGGGGGCCACTCCATTTAAAGTAGGCAATTTATAAGCGTCTGATTGTGTCATTTTGCCATAATGAAAAACGTTCGATCTCCTGAGGTCGAGATCATGGCAAACCTTGCTCCACCTACATCTTATTGGATCACTGACTTAGAGGAGAAAATTCATTGCAATCATTAGCCAACCCAATAACTTTCTTGGGTGTGTTATTGAGAAAATTTTGAATGATTTATAAAAAAAAAATTATTAAATTTAAATTTAAAAATTATTTTTTAAAATTGTAATTGATAAAACAAAAAACTAAGAATAAGTTTAAGATATATATTTTTTTATTCTCAAATTTTATTGAAAACACAAAGAGCACATTAGTAAAATGATGTTTATTAATAACAAAGTTGTAAATATGTGTTCTTAAATGAAAATTGTCTTCTTAAATGTAAATATGTGTTTTAAAAAATTATTTTTAAAATTTACATTCAAACAAATTTTTTATTTTTTGTTCTACAAAAACTAATTTATTTTTTTTAAAAAATGTATTTTTTGAAAAACAATAAAAAAAACACTTCCAAACAGGACCAAGACCCTAAGCTATATATATATATATATGCAACTCATATTTTAGAAAATACTCATTCTAAAAGTAAGAAAATAACATTCACAATAGAAAACACAACAATAAGTGAAATCAAACATAACTCAATTTTTATATGATATTAATTGCACTATAAATAAAAACAAATAAGCGAAGTTCTTTTTTCAATTTAGGGAGAGGAGAGATTATTTCATTTCAAAATTAGGACATGTAACAAATTTCAATGAAGGCTATTTACTAAGAAAAATTATTAACAACAAAAGTCAAACTTCCTTTCAATTAAAGTACTAACTAAACCAAAACTTGGCTGGAGAAGTTTTTCACCATGAAAATAATAGCACCAAACATTCAACTTTTTCTTTTGGGCTCTACTAATAAGTATATATATGTATGATAGGCCTTGTATACATATTATTTAAATAAAAAAGACTTTTAAATTATGATCATTCTAAATATTGGATGAAGAAGTATTATTCTTCTCAATGTGAAGTTATATTATTCTTGTATACTTATACTTTTGAAAAAACACTCTTTTTTCACACTCTTTTTATATTCTAATTTTTTATTATTTATGTCATTTTCTCTCTTTCTTCTTCCCTCTATCCTCTTCCCCCTTTCATTTTTCATGAGGAAGTGGGATCTCTTGAGGATCTCTTGAGGATCGACTCCAGCATTTAGAAATTGGTTAATCGACAAAGATACATGTACTTGATGCCCCGCCCAAGAAACAGACCGAGTCCCTCTCTATCCGGGTCTTCACCCTTGACTAGCAAGCATTTAGAAATTTTTATATTTTTTTATATTATTCATCCATAATTTTTTCATATAAATAAATTTAAAAAAATATATGGCATAAATAATAATTTATTAATATTAAAAATTAAAAAAAATAAAAAACTAAATAGATTTACCTTAACAAATAATAATAATAAATTAGAGTATAAAAAATATAAATGGATAGTATTATGCTACTATCTTATTTTTGGAACAATAATATAATTTTTGTTATTTTTTATTTTATTTATTATTTTTTAATATTAATTAATTATTGTTTATATCATATAATTTTTTAAAAAATTTTTTTAAAAAAATTTATACTATTTATTCTTAATTTTTTTAATATTATTTATTCATAAGTTAATAAATTTTAAAAAAATATATGATATAAATAATAATTTATTAATATTAAAAAATAATAAAATAAATAAAGAAACTATGCTACTGCTACTGTTTATACCAATAGCATAGTTAAAACCGAAAAAAATTCAGTACTCCGGGAGTACCGTGCTCCCTCCGTCCGATGAGTGCCACGTGGCGCTTTTTACATTTAAAGCGCCACGTGGCACTCATCGAACGGATGGAGCACGGTACTCCCGAGAGTACTGAAAATACGCTCGTTAAAACCAATATAAATATAATCATCCTAGCCTTTGTGCTGAATTTTTTTCCAGTCAAAGAGGGTTTTTTTTTTGTTTCAAAAAAAAATTTAAGACTGTTTCAAACGGTTCAAATTTTAAGAGAAGTTAAAAAAAATCTTAATCCAATTCAAGTCCGTAAATATCATTTCATTTTTAAGGTTAAAATATTAAATTTGTTGTAATTAAGTTCAATCACATCAGTTTCTAATTAAATACTTTAAATATCTTTGATATTTAGTCAAACTAATACTTTATAATTGAAACCAAAACCCCAACACTTTTGCAACCAAAAATATATGGAAAAGAACAAACACCATACCTTAGGACCACCTTTGATTATTGTACTTTCTTTACACTATTAAATTCAGATCTACGTTTATTATATCTTAAATTAATAATAAAAAGGGGCTTTTTGGGCGGTAGCATAACTATATCTAAATTTTATATTTTTTTAATTTTTTGTCTTAATTTTTTTTATTTTTTAATATTAATTAATTATTATCCATATCATATAATTTTTTAAAAATTTTTTTAAAAATTTTTTAAATATTTTTAAATTTTTTATATCTTTTATATATTATTCATCTATAATTTTTTTATACTATTTATTTATAAATAAAAATATTTTTAAAAAATATAAAAAATTTTTTAAAAAAATATATGATATAAATAATAATCTATTAATATAAAAAAATTAAAAAAATTAAAAAAAT
>JASKGM010000014.1:5945516-5961486 GCA_034509205.1 Ceratonia siliqua
TTTTTAAAAAATTTTTATATTTTTTTTACTATTTATTCATAATTTTTTTTACTATTCATTTGTAACTTAAAAAATTTTATAAAAAATACAAAAATATTTTAAAAAATTCTGAAACAAATTCATGTTATAAAAAATATTTAATTATTTTTAAAAAATAAAAAAATTAAAAAAAACTTAAAATATATAAAAAAAAATTATAAAACTCCCTGCTTCCCAATAATATATGTACACACAATTGTCAGTTAACTAAAGAGTGCATCATAGTAACAAAAAGGAAAGCATCACAGTGAATCAAAAAGGATAGCCCAGCCAACTCCTAAGTCCTACCCTCGCCATTGTCTACGTTGAATTAATTTCCTTACAAATAACGTCACTCTTGCTCTTATAAAAGCATATAAAATTGTTTCAATACCACATAAGAGGCCACCATTGCACACATATCCACTACGGAACTGCCACGTTTCACTGTGCCACTTGTCACCGGCTTCCTCGCCTTTAGCCCTGCAACTGCAAATGGATACGTACACGCCTCGTAACCTGCCGCCCAACACCACCGTCACACTTCAATTCCATCCCTTTCCGTAAATTATTTTTTGGCATAAATTACATGAATAAACTTGAATTGTATAAGTTTTAAAAATATAAATATAAATATAAATTGTGTAAATTTTAAAAATTTTGAGAAAAATATAATTTAATCTATTTTTAATCTATTTTGAGATTATTTTATAATTATTTAAAGAAAAAATAACGTTTCCAACTCTCCAGATACACTGTCCTCCAATATAATGTTTAAATGTTTCTATATGCACTTGACTCAAATTATATCTTTTTTAATTAAAAATTTAAGTAATAAAATATTAAAAAAATTTCAAAGTGCATCTTATTTAAAAGGGTGACTCTATGCTAAGCTCCATTTGAGCCTGTAGTTTAATTTTGATATTTTTATTATTTTTTTTTAAAATTCATTAATTATTTTTTATCTCATTTTTCAAAATTTTTTTAAAATTTTTAAAAAATATATATGATATAAAAAATAATTAATTAATTTTAAAAAATAAAAAATAAAAATGCTAGCCTAGACTTACCCTATTTAAGCAGTTATTATGGACTCCAAACAACTAAAAAATCATTCGAATTAGCAAAAACTTACTGGGGTTGGTGGTGGTGACGACTCCGGTGTGGCCGAAATCACAGTTGACATTGTTGTGCCCAGACGCCTGGTAATAAGCGTTCATGGCGTACGCTGCGTGGGACCTAACTGTGTTGGGTTTAAAGCAGGGTCCACCTTCCTTTATGGGCCCACAGTCTATTCCACTGCTACACACAAAGTCTAGGTTCGACTGCAACTGTTCCTCACTTGCGTTAGTTTTCGGCACGCACCAGTTCTTCGTTGGATTAGACGACGGTGACGGTGACGGTGATGGTGCTGTTGTAGCAGACGTGGGACCCAACACCTGAACAAATCAAGCTGGATTACAACAAAAGAATCCCAGCTCATTTATTGGCCGAATCACCCCTCATAATTTACCCAGCTTCATGACACAAATATTCAAGTAGGGGCATTCTGGTCAATGAGTCCTACGACAGCTACGAGGTTTTTTAACTTAGCATGTGAGGAAAAGCTTTCTCACTTTTCCCGCAAATAGAAAGGGCACAAGACTTTTCGCGACAAAATCGCCGTGACCAAACTGTCCCTCATAAGCAACATTTTTTCAAAAAACAAAAGTATATTCAGGGGTAGTTTGGTACTTCGAATAGATGACACGTGCCATTCTGTCCCCTAAAAAGAAAGGCTATGCATTTAACTGTTTAAGCAAAAGCTGGCACAGCAATAAAGATTAATAGAAAAACCAAATTACCTGTTGGTACCTCAAAACGCCGACGTTGTAGACCGGGGTGAGATCGGGTTTGAACAACCCGTAATTGCGCTCCGAAACGCTGGGCTTGAGGTTCTCGTTGAACAGAGAGAAGATGAAGGTCTCGAAGGTCCTGTTAGGCATCAGTGGCGTTCCTTTCCCAGAGTTAACGTGCTTGATGAGGTTCCCGTTATACGACACCGCATTCTCCACGCTCACACCGGGTTGGTTCGGGTCACCAACCGAGGGCCAACCCGTTTCAGCCACCACGATCTCCACGTCGTCGTATCCCACCTTCTTCATCGCGGAGTAAACCGCATCCATCTGAGCATCGAACATGTTGGTGTAGTTGATCCCCGTAGCCTGATCAAACACGCCACTGTTCGGTTTGAAAAGAGCGTAGTTCAGCGTTTCGGGTCGGTCGGGTGAGAACCCGAAGAACGGATAAGGGTTTACCAGGAACGGGGATTTGGTCTGTCTGTGAAACTCAAGAATCGGGGCGAATATGGCTCGGTCGTACCCGCGTCGGAAACGGCCCGTGCTGGGTGGCTCCGACGCTGACAGAATGCCCAACGAGTGAGGCGTTGAGACTTGAATGTCAGTGATGTTGGCGAGCTTCAGAGCTGAATACAAGGCATTCATGGCTGGTAATAGATGAGCTATTAAGGTCTTATCCGAGGTGGCGAGAATTTCGTTACCGACGGCGATACGATTGATGTTAGTTTTGGGGTAAAATGGCAGAATGTTATTGGCCACCCACGACTGAGCTGTGGGAAGCTTGGAAAGTGAAGGGATATCGCCGTTTCCGAGACTGACGGTGACGGCGATGCTTGTATTGGCGAAAGCGCGGAGCATGTCGGGGTTGGCATCGAAGATTTTGACGCTGTGGATGGTGGTTTGGGATTTAAGGAAGGTGGCCACCCGAGGTGGTGGTGGAAGGTTGTCTGCAACGGTGCCGTAGTTGACGCCGATAGTATATGGGGCGGCGCCGGCTAAGGAGCAACGGTGGAGGAGCTGGCAAGCGAAGGAAAGCAGAAAGGAGAGAAGAAGGCGAGAGATTTTCTGTGAAGGTCTGGCCATGGTTTCAGAGAGAGAAGAGAGGGGTATCAAGTGCTCAGTGGAAGAAGAGTGAGAATGGGGTATCAAGTGCTAAGTGGCAAGGATTGAGGAAGCCGGTGAACTGAGTGGGTCAATTCGTGGGGTTGATGTCTCAAACAGGGGCATTGGCCATTGAGTGGGCCAATCCATTCGTCAGTTTAAAATTATTTATCAATTATTCATCGATGACATTTATTTTTATTTTATAATATATTTAAAAAATGAGAAAAATATTAAAAAAATGTGAAGAGAATTTTCTAACAACTTGTGAAAGCTCTATTTCTTTTATGGGAAATATTTATATTTGTAGTGGCATTTATGTTTGGGTAAAGGCAAATTAAGTAGCAAGCAAAAGGCGAAGGGTGATAAATAGTACCAGGTTATATGTGCGTCCTCTGTTTTTTCAATAAAAAAAACTATCTCGATGGTTATCTGTCTTTAATTTATATACAAACAATGCTATATATATATATATATATATATATGATAGTTCCTTTCTTTCTTGTCTATGCATTTAGTTTGAATGTTTTTTATTTTTATTATTATTAAACATAAGAAATAATATTAAAATTGTGTTTGGTTAAAAATTTAAGATATTATTTTAAAAACATTTTCTCAAAAGACTGAAATTTTAAAAATAATAAAAATTTATTTTTAATATTTTCTATTAAAAAATTTAAAAATTGAAAACAAATTTTAAAAACATGATGATAATTGATAAATAGTTAAAAATGTAGTGGCAAACATTAAACGTGTACTAAAAACTTTTTTTGAGATATACATGAGTAACTTTTACATTTACTTAAGAATTTATTATATACTAAAACAATTTTAATAAAGTTATCTATCACAAAAATTTTATAAATACACTCATTAAAATAATAAAGTTTTAGAATGAATGAGATGAATAAATAAAATGAGATAAATAATTAAGGTAATATTTTTTTGGGACTTTATGTAAGATATTATTGTGAGAATAGTATTTTTTTTATTGACAAAAACCCTATTTTGCTCCTTTAAATATATGTTAATTATCAATTAATTTCTCTCAAAAAAATTTGTATCAATTAGCTCATTAGTAGTAACTTTTGTAGATAAAAAATGTAATTAATATTTAAATTTAACGTACAACATTAGAATTATTTTATATGAATTAATTATTAATGTAGAATCACTAGTATTGAAATTGAATATATGAACATTATGTTTGAAAAATATACTTTTTATTAAATAAATTTTTTTTTATTAAATAATAACATAATTGAAAACATGAATTAGCAATACAAAACAAACATGTGTTTTTACTTTTCATTTTCTAGAAATAAGATTTAGCATTATAAGCCAAATATATTTTCATATTTTTTATTTTTTAAAAACAAAAAATACAAATACAAATCAAACATATTTTCTAAAATCTGAAATTTTAAAAATGAAAACAATTTTTACAAAAAAAAAATCTCCAATCAATGGAGTTTAGACATGTGGCATGGTTATCTATTAGAATAAGTTTTTGGCACTTAGGTAACAACCCAAAATTCTCTACTATTTACAAAATGACCCGCTGAAAAAAAAATCATTTGAAACAAAAAATTAAAAGCCATGTCTTATTGTTTTCATACACAAAACTCATCTCCCAAGCTTTTAACCACAACAACTAAATTTTCAGTGGCATCTGATCCCAAAAAAAAAAAGAAAAATTGTAATGTTAAAATTTAGAATTTGTTACAATTCATTAAATGAAAGACAACTATTAGTTAATTGAAAATTAACTGGTAAAGGGGTAAGTCAGCTGTTCTTACCAATTGGGGCTGGGGTTTGATAAGTTTCCACTTTTCAGTTTTCACCAAACAGAAGTAGTATAATAATCTATATTTAGTTACGGTTCCGTTAGCAGCTCTTCACTATCATCAAATTTTGGCTTGGAACTCAGAAAAGGAAACTGAAGTTATGACTTAAGACTGTTATAGAACACTATGAGACTTCTAACTCATGGCTGAAACAAAACCAGACAGCTTGACTGACACTGTAGAAGGTTAGCCTCCTCTGAGCCTACAACCTGAAACACCAAAATTCATGAAAATTTAGAACTAGATAGCAGAGTAAATGTAAAATTAGCAGAAGCACTTAATTACCTGAATAATTGAGGGCGGTTACGTGAGAGCTGAGGCCGTTTTATTGGAGACAGTATCAAGTTCCTTAAAGTCATTGATGGGTTATTAGTAGCACCAGCTCCATAAACAGGGTGAGCACCAACTCTTCTGCTCCCTGCATCCCCCGCAAGGACTGCTTGCTTTGCCGGTGAGCCAACAGAGATATCAAAGTGACCCGAGTTATTGCTATTCTGTCTTGCTGGCCATACATCTTCTCTTGGTCCTGGAGTTTCAGGAGTGAAAATCGGCCCACCTGCAACAAATAAGTTACCTAGTTTTGGAAATATCTAAGAATAGAGGTCATATGGTTGAAACTTTAAACTGTGTCATTATTTCATTTAAATAACAGATGCTTCAACTGATTTCAAGGCTAACTGAAAATTTAGCATATCTTAAAAACACTTTATTGATACCAATTAATAGTGTCCTGTGATTATAGGGATTAGGAAAATAAAAAAGCTTACCATTTCTGCCAGTTTCTCTATCATCCATCATGTTAGAAGGGTTGGAGAACAAATCGGGCTCATTTCTGGAATAAAAGTTGCTTGCAGGCTGTATGGCAGATCGTTTCACTGAATCATACTCATTCCTCAACTGATCGTACATTTCATCTAATTTTCTCTTCTGCCTGGAATTGAAATAACTTTACTTTAGACATCAACATCCAGATACTGTGGTTCGAACAGGCCATAAAAGGGATAAACAGTACCTGGATTTTTCAGCAAATTTTTCCTGGAGTTCTTGCTTGTCCTTGGACAGGCTCTCAATTTCCTGTTGCATCATCTGGCACCTCTTGGCCATTTTTTGGTACGCAGTATGCACCTGGTCTAGCTTTTCTGTAAACTTTTCTTGCATCATCTCACATTTCTGCCGGCATTGAGCTACAATCCTATTCATTTTATACTGCATCTCCAGTTCCTTTTGCCCAATGTAGAACATCACACTTCTGTAAGCACTCTTCATCACTGGGTTAGTTCAAGGGAAAACACATGACCCAATATACTCATAATCTTTGAAATGAATTTCCTCAAATTGCTTCTTCTAGTTTCCTTTGTTCAGAGTCCATCAGTAGTATAGAGAACTACAAATGGCATGACATTTTATTCCATATTTTCTGTACAGGCTATTATAAGTAATGGGCAATAAAGGATACATATCTGTGGAGATACTCCAGCCATGGCCATCTGCAACAGAAAACAGCGCAAAGACAAGCAGCAGTGTAAATAAAGAAAAGCAAGAGTGGCAGTTAAAGGAATTCATAAAATTATAGAACTACAGTACATAACATATGTTAGCCGAATGTAGTCAAGAATACTCAGTAGAATGATTACTTACATTTATCCATTCATCATTAGGACTAACATCCACAGGTTTCATGAGACTGGTAAGAGGAAGAACATAAAAAATAGACAAGAGTGAGTTATCGTGAGGCTCAAAACTGACAGACCAAAATCTAATATAGATAACAGAAACATCATATTACAACACAAATATAAATACAAATTATAGAGGGACAATTAGTGCCACTAATTCTCCCTTTTAATCAATTTATGTCATGAAGATCAAAACTGTCAAACCAAAGTTAAGTACCACTTAGAAAAACATCATATTGCAGCATAAATATAAGTATTCATTGTTGACAGACACTTAGTGCCATCAAACAGCTATTTTATTCAGTATTATATCATTATCAGGGATAACAAAATCATGTATTCCCTTTTGTCTGGTGATCATCTACAGAAATCAATCAACCTTGTACCTCTTCGAAAGCACTTGATCACAAATTGGGCATGCTCCATCGCTACTTAATATCTTATTGGCATCATCAGTGCCTTTTTTACGGTGTTAAGGGAACAACATCCATATGAACTAATCACCCCAACAAACAGAACATAAAGAACAAACAATCCAATTTGATACCATAACTATGTTGATCAGATAAGAAAAGAAGGAATGAAATGCCATATTTCGGCCATCTGGATACACAAAAGGTGACCGCATGTTGTGGAAATGGCTTGCCCTTCTAGTTCTCGCCAGCACGCATTGCATCTCATTTCAGCTGTCATATACTTTACATGTCTGAGGGTCAAAATACCTGCAAGTCACAAGAATGCATCAGAGTTCTTCAAGAATAAATAAGACCACCAGATTTACCAATATTCAGGCCCCAGATTAATAGTTGACAGAGTAAAATGTCCTATTAAGCAACAGGACAACTTTAAGAAAGGATGAAGAGATACACCTTCATAAACAAAAGTCAACATAAACTGCATACATATACTCTGACGCTTAAAAGTACTACTGGAAATGCACCGCCTACCTTGTATGAATATACTCCCTCAGGATCCAAACCCACTGAATCCCATCGCCCTCCCAGGGTTATGAGTTACGAGGAGTACTCCATAATGCTTATCCACCAAAAGGTAGGGAAAAAAAAAAGAAAGGGAAAATAAAATCAACTTGCATCCTTCCATCATTTTATTATTAAAAAATCATGTATCCATTACCGTTACTTTAGAATTCACGAATATGAACAACCGAAAAAAGCTATTCGAAAATGAAAATAGGATTTTAATGATATTATACAAAATATAGTTTGCCAAGTTCAGAGAAACAGGAAGGGTTTCTGAAGGGTTACACGTCCAAGATCCGTTACATCAACAATTTATACATTATACTTGCGGTAAAACACTGTATAAATTATAAAATACGTTCTTTCATGATTCATGTCAATAAAGGTTCTCGTTTATATACTTCCCATAATTTAGAAATTCAAAGACATTTAACCTCATATAAATTTCTTTACAATTTAAATCTGACCAGTAGCTGCCAGAAGTCAATACTTGACTTTGTGCACGCGTCATAAATTCAAATGATTATTTTTCCTCTGCATTTTAACAAAAAGCAATACTAATAGCAGCAGGGTCATCTCTGAATATTTACCGTTAACTCTATTTGCCTTTCTTTCCTTCCTCGTTTCCACAGAACTTCAATGATCTTGCCTGAAACCGAAGTCAACAACTGAGACAGAAAAACAAACCCTCCTATACTTATAGACTAGCATAAAAGAAACAAAAATGAAAAATTTGGCTGATTAATCTCCCACATTCTTAAAGAAAATCCAGTGTAGACCAGAAAACAGTTTGAAATGCTCATTTTTTTTTCCTACAAGATCAAAGCCTCCTGGAAGAGATGAAATATGGTGACGCAAAATTTGAAATTGGAGAGAAATGGAGGATCAAAGACGCAATGCCTTTGCAAAATTCACAGAGGTCAGAATGCAGATCGTGAAGTTGAGGGTTCCTGGATCTTCGAGACATAGAAATGCGAAATGAAGAAAGACGAAGAGAGAGAAGAAGCAAAACCCTAGAAGCCGGAGAAGGATTTTGGCGCGAAAGCTTCCTCTGCGGAGAGTCTCGATTCGTATCAGAAAATCGGCGGCAAAGCGAATAAAACTATTTTACGAAACTGGGGAAGCCGTTGGTCAATATATTTATATAAACCGAGAAAACGAACGGGTACACTGTGGTATGTGGGCTTTAAAAAGCCTGTATCTGTAGAAGCCCACGTCATTCAAATTTAGAAATAATAAATTCGTTTTAATCTTTTAAAATATTATTTTTCTCATTTTTTATAATTAAAAATTTTCAATATAATCTTTTAAAAAGTAATTTTATTTTAATTTCTTCATTTTATTAACTTAAATAATAAAAAAATTTCAAAGTTATAGATATTCATAAGAGATATAATAGATAAAAAAAAATACAAGAGATTTATAATAGGAAAATTTCTAAGCTACCACCCCACCCTTTTTTTTTCTATTTTTTATGTTTCTTTTTTCAAAATCTTTTTACTTTTTAAAAATAATTAAATATTTTTTATCTTATATATATTTTTCAGAATTTCTTGAATTTTTTTTACATCTCCGTTACTATTCATCAATAATTTTTTTTATTCATTTGTAACTTAAAAAATTCTGCAAAAAATACAAAAATTCTAGAAAAATTTATGATATAAAACTTAATTTATTGATTTTAAAAAGTAAAAAAAATTTAAAAAAATCAAAAAATTATAAAAAATTTTTTTTGAGTAGGCGATCGGGTAGTTCTCACCTTATAATAGATTCGAATTCAGGCATTTTCTTTTCTCTAAAAAAATGTTTGAATCTTTTCAATTTTAACTATTCATTTAATTTTGGACGGTCAATATTTGTTTGGCAAAATATGCATATTTTGCGTGTATTTAATTGTAACCGTCTAAAAATTAATGAACGATTCAAATTGAGAGAAAAAATAAAAAAAGATTTAGGTCAAAAAGACCTGAATTCAAATCTAAATCCACACCAATTATTACTCAAAGCTATTAAAAGGGGTTGGACGCACCGAATTGACCCATCATTTTAGGTAGATTAAGTTAAAGAATTTTGGATTTGGGTTTTTCTTTTGTAGTTGTTATGGTGCAGCCCAATTTGAAACTGCATTATACATTTTGGCTCTCAATTGTTATATATTTTTTAATTTTTTATCTTATTTTTTTTTACTTTTTAACAATTAATTATTGTTTATATCATATAATTTTTTAAAATTTTTAAAAAACATTTTTGAATATTTTAAAGAATTTTTTATGTTTTTTTATATAATTCATCTATAAATTTTTTAATATTATTCATTCGTATAAAAATTTTAAAAAAATATAAAAATATTTTAAAAAATTTGTAAAAAAATTAGAGATAAATAATAATTTATTAATATTAAAAAATAAAAAAATTTAAAAAAATAACAAAAAATATATAAAACTATCCTACTACCACAAAAAATATGACATAGAATCCACTTTTTTTTTTTTTTTTTTAAACTGGAGCATATATAATTTATAAATGGCATCAAGTGACTTTGGAAATGCGTCAAGATCGAAATGGTTAGCAGTCCATACCTTAAAAGGGGTTGCTAAAGCCTTAAAGATCAAAAATGGAATAAGACAAAGCTATACGGCTAATATCCCACTGTTCCATACTGGATTGCCCACTCCAAATTCAATTCTTCCACCAAAATCCCATGATACCAAGTGAAATGATGATTTCGATTTCAGTTTTCACCATTACAACCTATGTTCTTTTAGCCTTTTCAAAAAATTACATTGAATTAATTCTATTTTAGTCTCTTAAAGTTATTTTAAATATGAGTATTACATTATAACAATAAAAATTTGAGTAGAATAATAATTTTTGGAAAGGAAAGTGATAATATTTTAAAGTGAGGTTATTTAAAGGATAAAGTTAAAAATAAGGGGGGATGTCCCCCCTTTTTTTTAATGTTTAAAATTAATTAAATATTTTTTATCTCATATATATTTTTAAAATTTTTTAAAATTTTTAAAATTTTTTTATATTCTTTATATTATTTATCCATAAATTTTTTTTATTATTCATTTGTAACTTAAAAAATTTTACAAAAAATATAAAAACATCTCAAAAATTTTAAAAAAAATTTATAATATAAAAAATATTTAATTAATTTTAAAAAATTAAAAAAAATTGTATGAATGATAAGGGAGTAACTCTCTAAAAATAAATAAACAAAAGGACCACACTAAAATTTAAGGGATGGCTATAAAAGGCTAGTCTAAAATAGCAATGCTTAGAAAGTCTAAAACTCGTGTACATCTTGAATGTGAACACAAGTGGTGTTAATGAAGATATAGTTAATTAATTTTATTATCCTCACTAATTAATTAAAATAATAAATTAATTTTAAAATCTAAAATAAATATGAGAATTAATATATGTTAAAAAATTAAATTAAAATTTTTTTGGGTAGGTTGGTGGAACTCATTTAGGGATGGAGGGCTAACCCACCCCGCTCCATTTAATGAGTGGTTTGTCGGCACAATTCTACTTACTCTATCTCAATAATTTTATTGATTTTTAATTAATTAAATTAGTAGAAGAATCAAAATAAATTTTTAATGAGCTACATTAATTAAATGAGACAAGTCAAATTTGAACTTTTAATGAATTACATTCAAATAATTTATGAATAACTAAGTTAAGGAATAAAATGAGATGTTGAAATGGAGATTCTCGTTACCAGGAGATTCTCATTACGATGAGATTCACACTTCTTATTTTACATCTTTCTTATATCTTATTTTTTACTTATATCTTAATATAAATTATGAATAATAATAAATAATAAAATTAAATATAAAAAGAGGTAAAATGTGAAAATAATATTTTTCTGAGAAAATGAGAATTGAGTAGTACTAGCTACCTATACAACTACAGTATTTACATAATTTTCACAATTTTTTTTTTCAACCATTCAATATCATCACTCACATTCTCTCACTTACTCCATTTCATTTCTTAATGAATAATTAAAATTTTAGTTGTAAAATTTATAAAACACTGTTGTGAGAATCGGCTCCGCATGAGAATTACATGCTTCGGCCATGTGTTGCATGGACGAGGAACCCATAATGAAAGGAGAGCCCGCGTTGCGGATTCAAATCCCATACAGTTGGGATCCGATTGCATGGGATCCAATCAATTCTTGACCGTCCAAATTAAGTTGGACGACCAAGATCCATTCAAAAGTTTTTTTTTATTTTTTTATATTACACGTATTTTAAAATAAATTTTTTTAAAACCCCGCGTTGCACATGTTTTGATGGTCAAAATGACAATCCTCTACGTGAAGCTCGATGACATAGAGGGCTTTGCAAAACATTGATTCACGTGTAGCCATGGACCAAAATCAACGTTTGATGGCCAAACAAGAAATAGTTGTTGTTATTATTATGGTTATTATTAGTTATTATTGTTATTAAAGGGAAGAGAAGATCGAAACTCGACTAAAAAACAGGGAGAATAATAATATTATTATTCCCAAGGCCAGCAAAAATGGCTTCGTCAAGAAGCACTGGAGTTTGGTTAAGGGCATATCAGATAGAGTACATCATTATATACAAGGAAACTTTTTCAAAAAATTGAAGGTAGTTAGAGCTCTTCAAAGAAATTGAAAATATGTTCATAATAAAATGCAGTATTTAATTAAATTTAAAATCACGTATCATTTGAATAGACTTCAAATAATTAGGGAGCGTAAATTAACTTATAAAATATATAAATTATTTGATATGATATAATATAAAGAATTTGAGTAGTTTATAACATAATATAAGCCTAAATTTTTATTGCATAATTTCTATAGAAAAGAATATATAAATATATATTATCAATCTTGGTAAAATAATTTTATCAAAAACAAGAATAAAATAATTATTATCCATTTTTTGTAGTCCAAAATTTCCGACAGTACTAACACAGGAGCGAGCAAGCAAGCCCTGGAGAACAGGTTTAAGATTTTTGTTTTGTTGTTTTATTTTTTTATTTTAATTTTCTTACAGACCAAGCCTGCAAAAGTGGGCTCCTCCGCCAGAACACTTCCCGTTTACTGCCACGTGGACATTGAGTCACGCCTCAAAAAATATCCTCAATTTTCCTCGCTCTTTCTTAAACCCCCTTCTTCTGGTGGGTGGTTCCCCATTTCTCCACCTCGCTCTCTTTCTCTCTCTCTCAAATACCTGTGGGATTTTCTAGTTCTCTCTAACTTCGAAAATTTTTTAGAGGTAGGGAATAAAGTTTGAAGCTTTCTGGGATTGGGTTCTGAAGGAGGAAGAGAAATTCTAGGGAGAAAGGAATCGACTTTTTGTTGTGAGAAAGGAGAATCTAGGATTGGGTTTAAGAGAAAAGATGAAGATTCAGTGCAACGTGTGTGAGGCGGCCGAGGCGGAGGTTCTCTGCTGTGCGGACGAGGCGGCGCTATGCCGGCAATGTGATGAGAAGGTTCATGCAGCTAACAAGCTAGCCAGCAAGCACCAGAGGGTTCCTCTTTCTACCTCTTCCTCTGAGATGCCCAAGTGTGATATATGTCAGGTATCTCTTATGTTAAGTTAATTAGTTCTCTCTCTGTTCTTTTTCAGTTTGGTTTAGTGGTGAGTAGAGGGAATTCTCTAGAGAAATTTCTGAAACATATAGAATTTTATATTGATTGAGCTTGTGCGTATACCATTGATAAAAACTGGGGTAGGATCAAAGACAGTTATAATATAGTAAGATGTTTACAACGTTACTACTATTGGATTGTAACCACTTAATCTGCTAATTTTGCACAAATTTTTATGTAACACTAATGCTTACTTCTTGATGTTTGAAAGCTATATTTGTCTTAGTAGTTTCTGGTAGCATTACAATCCAAACTCAATTTGCATCATGTTAGGATGCTACGGTAAGTGACACATCGCCTAGAAATTGGTGGTATATATAAGCATGTCATGCACCCTCCTTAATGGATTAGTTTTTAGAGTGAGTTCTACCAGTTGTGTTTGTATCAATGGTATCGGAACAGTTCAGTCCATAGCCACGTCTGTTGTGGGGGGCTGCTACTCGATGCGGGATTTGCGAAGTTACCGCCATGGATGTTGGTGCTGTAAGCGAGCTGTATTGTTAGAATCCCAGGCGGCGGTGCTGGAAGGCGGTGGGCCCCAGGGAAAGGAGAAAAGCCCAAAAGAAGAGTAAAAAAAGTAGGGCAGAAGATAGATCTAGGTGTAGGCTACAGGTGGTAGGCTACCTGAGAATACAGTCTAGAAATGGGTGGGTTGTGGGATATATGCATGGCAGGCACCCTTTCCTAACAAACTAGCCTTTTGGGGTGAGTTATGTGTTTGTATCACATCCTTTCAGAAATAATAAAGTTATCCTCATCTTGAATTCTTGTTTTATTATATTTTGGAGAATTTTTCAAACCAAAGGTAGTTTTAAGAAAGTTAATTGCTGTCATAAATTGAGTTTCAAGAAAAAAGGATCCATCTCATTTAGACTTAGGACATTTATTCCCTTACTCAGTTGATTGAGATCTGGAGACCCTAAGCAATGATCATTTTAAAAAAAAATCTTTCTTGCTATCCCTTGTTATTTTCCCTTGCCTTGTGTCACCAATGCTTTAATCACTTAAAACTCTGGATCTATCTTTTTTAATATAAAATTCTTTATAATTGAGATACCAAAATGAAAACTAAATTAAAGAATGAATTACAGCCCCCTCTACTTTCAAATTGTACAAAGACTTCCTAGCATGGAATGCTGTATGGAGAGCTTACGTGTCTGTAAAAAATCCAAACACTGTGGATACAGGTTTCACAAACCTCAGGGAAGGTCTTTGTATGATTTGAAACTAGAGGAGGGGCAGGCATAGATTTCACAGGGGAGGTCTATGTGTAATTGATGATAACCCAACTTTGAAGTTTAAACTGTTGAGTGCCTTCAAATTGTGTGCATATTATTTCCTGTTAGCAGCCTCTTTTTTTGAGCTCCTTTTAATCAAGCTACTCTTAACTCAGATTTATCCTCGCCTTGGAAAATTCCATGGTTGTGTGTGTGGTGGGTTATCCTTGTGTCCAGTATATTATTGATGCATGAAAATTTTCTGACATTCTATCACATCTTATATAAATAATAGTACATGCGAGGAACAGAATCTATAATATTGAATGTTAGATAGCATTAGGAATGGTGAAAACATAAGGAATCATCTTGGTTGTTAATTGTGAACTGTAATTTTTCATTCTTGTCTCTAATCTACCCATTTTGCAGTATTATAATCTTTTAATTTTCCCAAACTTGTGTTGTCATATTTTATTCTCACATCTGTATGCACTTTTGTTTTTTGACACGTGTGAGTGAGTGGGAGGGGGAGGGGGAGGGGGAGGGGGAGGAGGTGGATGAGGTAAAGCTTGTATGTTTTTTGTTAAAAGGAGCTATTATGGACATCTTGATTGTTGTGGAGGTAATCATGATCTACTGTCTGTCTTTTGTGACTAGTTAGCAGGTGGAAAACATGAGAGATAGTCTTTAGTTGCTATTTTCTAAATTCTGGGATGAATTTCTTTCCTTGCACATGCAGTATCTGGCAATTAAATTTAGTCACTAAAAACTGTTGCTTCTCCTTTTAGAAACTAGGAAAGCTTTTCCTTTTACACTTATTCTGGAGCAGTTTTATGTGACTGACTTTATTGTTGGCAATGTTCTGGAGTTTGAACCTTAATTTGTTGTTTGTTCTTGTTCAGTTTTACATAAATCAGGAGTCTTTGTCATTTTGGATCAGCTTGTGACGTGTCTGACGATAGTCTGCTACTCCTTATAGGAAACAGTTGGCTATTTCTTCTGTCTAGAGGACCGGGCTTTACTCTGCCGAAAATGTGATGTGGCAATACACACAGCAAATGCCCATGTCTCCGCTCATCAGAGGTTTCTGCTCACTGGTGTCAGAGTAGGTCTTGAAGCTACCGAGCCTTGTGCTTCCTTATCCTCTGTCAAGTCACATTCTGGGGAGAAAATGCCAGATACAAAATCTTCTTCTGTCTCTGGAAAGTTTTCCTTAATGCCTCAGTCATGGGAATACAGTGAAGTGTTACCCACCCAAGTTGGAGGAGTTGGGGAGTTTCAACCAACCAAGGTGTCTTATGGTGGTGGCTCTACTGTTGGAAACATCTCAAACTGGTCCATCGATGAATTTTTTGGTCTAAATGAATTCAGCCAAAGTTATAATTACATGGATAATGGACCATCCAAGGTATGTTTATACTTCTGGTACGATAACCTTCTTAAATTGTTCCAGTCGTGTTTATTGTTGCTTAGTGGAGTGTCTTTCTAATTTTTGGATTATGGCTGAGTTAGTATGCTGAATTTATTTTCATCATAATTAATAGTTGATAAAGCCAAACACCTCTCTCTCTCTCTCCCTCTCTCTCTCTCTCCCTCTCTCCCTCCCTCCCTCCCTCCCTCCCTCTCCCTCCCTCCCTCCC
>JASKGM010000014.1:5961586-6022384 GCA_034509205.1 Ceratonia siliqua
AATGTATATATATATTCATTCTATTATTTGGTTATAACTTATAAGCTCAAATTTTTATTATATGGTTTGATTTAAATGGTACGATATTGAATAATTAGGGCCAATATATATGTTACACTATTATGACTTGTTAAAACCTATTAAATATAATAATTATATCATATAAATCAATAATAGGTATTCATAACCAGTTTAGGCCATATATTTTAATTTTAATTATTTACAAATTTCTATATTTTATGATTGGAAAGGAAAAAATCAAAGATACCAAATATTGTTAGTTGTAATTTGATTGATTTAAAATATGTGTTTGTTGATTTTTGTAACTAATTTTTTTTAATTTTTTTGATTAGGCCTTTTAAGCCCTGAAGTCCTAGAGGACCAGGTTAGAGCTTTCAAATAAAGGCCCAACAAAAAAAGGGTCTGGCACAGCCTAGCTCGTTTTTCTTGTAGCTTGAGGAGGGCTGGACCAACCCATTTTGACAATACTATACTTACATTGTCATACTAAATGATGATGATCTGCTAAAAATAAAAATTTATGAGATTTCTAGGAGTTAAATTTATGATAAGAACATTCACTCTTTTAAAATTCAGCTTTTGAGGTGTGAATTCTTTTAATAAAAAAATTACCAATTGTCAGCGGATAAATCATGAATATGAGCTAACTGAATATATATCTTACGATTTAACATATCAGAAAATGTTATTTATAAACTATTTATTATTATTTTATTATATTTATTTTTAATTATTAATATATTATAAAATAATAATAATAACAAATAATAAATATAAAAAGATATAAAATAATAATAGTATAAATAACATTACTTTTAATAGAACCAACTAGTGACAGAATCAAGATGGGCCTTAAAATACTAACATGTTAAATGTCTATTAAATTCACTAAACGCATGTATGTGAAAATAATTATAGGTATCAATTAAGGTCAGTTTTTAACAAATTGAATCTTAATGAGTTAGTTTAATATATATATATATATATATATATTTTTTTTTTTTTTTGAAAGAACCTTTAAAATTTAATTTGGTCTTAATTTATAAGGTTACATGGCTAAACGGGTCTTAAGGGCTAGTACATAAGAAAATTTTAAAAAATATTATAAATTTTCATAACAAAATTAAATATAAATTATCAATCAATCATATTCAATAAATAAGTAAAATCGTCATACATAACAAAACATAATCAATCCATCATAGACTTAATTTACTTTGGGCGTGAGTTAGTGCAACTTGCAATTTTATTGACTTACTGGCATTGCGTTTAGGGCTTTAGGTGACTAAAAAAACAAAGTGGAATAACGACTGAATAGTTGACTAGGTTTGACTTAATTTAGGCCAAACATTTTGAATTCAAATAAAAAAGAATTCAAACTTAGTCCATATTGAAAACTTAGGTTTTCTCTCAAAGTTAAATAAAATATTTTTTTATTTATTTTTAAAATATGCAAAAAAAATACTCTTAATTCCTAATATACACTTTAAACATAAAAAAAAATTAAAAATATGAAATTGTACATTTTTATGTATTAAAAAGTGTATAGATATAATTTGAAACAAATAATATATTTGAATCCTACAAAAAAAATAACATTTAGTAGGTGCCAGTAAGTCAATGGAAAGAAAGTAAAAAGAATGGTTTTTAATTCAATAAGTGTAAAAAAACAAACAAAACTCAATTCAACCCATCACAGGTTACCCCTTGACGGGTCAAGCCTTAGCTGACCTAGGTAAAAAATGGTTATAATTTTTTAAGGCATTTTTTCTTTTTGCTTAAAACTCATCAAGAGTTAAGATTGACCCGTCAGACCCAAGCCTAATTGACACCCCTAAATAAAATAACCTACTTAATTCACCAAAGGAATTATATAGGAATGACCGAATAAGGTTATTGTCAATAGGGGTCGGAATAACCTAGCTGACTTGCATTAACTGAACTCGTGTAAAATAAATGATATTGGGTCGACTTCATGAATTTATGCATGTGAGATTTTTATAAAAAAAATCAAAATTTGTCAAATTTAAAAAATTAACACTCGTGACAACCAATAGGGTTGTCAATTATGGTCAGTTCTCGATGAGTCAGGCCTTAATAAGCCTGGTAAAAAAAATTCTTATCTTAAAAGGGTCTTTAAAATTCAACTCGGTTCTAATTCTGTAGGATTATAGGACTAAACAAGCCAACACATGAAAAAATTATAAAAAATAATTATAAAATTTCATAACAAAACAAAACCTATACTATCAATCAATCATTATTAATAATTATGTAAAATTTTATACATAATAAAACACAATCAATCCATCATAAACATAATCTCCATAAAAAAAATAACATGAAATTAAAATCAAAGACTAATCAATCATCCTCAATAATTATATTTGAATCTTGCTTAGATAAATTTGATGTAATTGTTGAGTTATTATCTTCATCATTATCTACAAAGCATACAAACTTAGAAAGTAAAAATTAAGAAAAAATAGTTTAAATATAAAATAAACAAAAAAATTAAACCTTAAATTAATTGGGTTAAAAACGACTATGATGTTTTAGGACATTTTTTTGACTCAATACTCGCCAAGTGATAGGATTGACCTGCTAGGTTTGACCCTGATTGACACCTCTAATAACCAACCTAATCCAATATAATTTAAGCATTAAAATTTTTACTTATTTACTTCTTAAATACTATTCTTTTTGTAATTTTATTTAAAAAAATGTACTTCCATATTGTCATGAGATACCTAAAAAAATTAATAAACTTTTTAAAAATAAGAATTTTCATTAAATAAATAAATAAAACCCGTTAAATTTTTAAATAATTGTTTTTGAATGATTAGAATATAAAGTATTGTTGTATTATTTTTAATAATTTATCAAATTATGCCTTTAATATTTGTGGATCTTGTTTTATAACTTTCATAATCGAAACTAATCAGACTCAACTTTTTGGGTTATCTCAAAAAAATAAAAAATGCATTTCGAGTGATGATTTTCTTTATCAAATATTATTTTGTCAGGTTGAATTTAATTAAGATCAATTCAATCGAAGACCAATCCTAATTACCGTGCCAAGGGCCCTTTTCTTTGCCCGTCTCATTCAAGAGAGAAATGGTATTATAGATAAATGCCCATCCTTGGCATTCCTCCTTGCCAAATCTCAACTTTGAACATAACATTTTTTTCATTGCTATTCGATTTTTACAGTATATGATTTAATTTCTGTGACATTTACTTAAATTTAGAAACCTAAACAAGCAACAATTTATTTAATTATGACCTATCTATAAATTATGAACTGAGGATTTATTTATTTGTTATGCCAGGCAACACGGCAAAGACCCATGAATATACCATTTTTCAACCACTACATATCATGAAATCTATTATTAAATGGTATATGTAATCTAATTTCAAGGAGTCTAGTGATTATACAGGTATATTTCTTACAAATCTTAAGAGTCAATATCTAAAAGAATTTATTTTTTTAAAATACAATGTTAATGAAAGAGTGTGCCTTTAAAATTGTCCAAAGAAAAATTTAGTCCTAACTCAAAAATATCCTTAATGTATAAAACAAAAAAAAAATATGAAATCTTTATTTCCATCTAAGAGGTTGTTGATTTATTCCTATAAAACAATTTGGCAATGTTCAGCAAGAAAGAAATAAAGAAAAACTTGACACTGAAAGAACACTAGACACATCAACTGCATTTAAAGTTTTTGAGGCGTTCTATTCCATTATGGTCTAATGGGTCAACATTAGACTCCGCACTCGCCGCAAACATGCAGGGAACAAGCGAACACAACCTTCATAATTAATCGTAATTCATGCAGTCACATAGGAGCTTCAACGTCTATCATGATTGTTATCTTCAGCAGTTTAAAACGTTTCGGCGCCAAAAGAAACCATTCACCAAATCAATTAATTTATCTATTTCTTTTTGTTGATAATCTTTTAATGAACTAGTTTCGAATTACTTATTTATGATGATCTTTTCTTTTGGTTAAGAACGTCGCCCTTTGAACTACTTCATTGACTTCTATGACTGATAAATAAAATTATAAATAAATCTTTTTTTTAACAATAAGTTATTTTAGGCTATATTATTGCAACATGCCTACATATGGATAGCCTTCTCCTCGACCCCACAATAATCCTCCAATATCCAACAGAAGCTAAGCAGAAACTCATAACGAAAAACCTTTTTTCTTTAATTATGTAAAAAATAAGGCTAAATAAAAAATTCATTGCTACTGCTTAACATATAATTCTACTAATCAGTCAACAATAAACCTGCCACATAACCCACCTTTGGTGGAATCTAACATAGCTGATGGTACTACACTGCTATACCCTGAAATACTATATCTTTCTACATGCCCCTATGGCCCTATACACCAAAACGAGTGTTCATCACGTGGATAAACGAGACAATGCACGACGGGTGCACACAATGGCAGGATGATTACAACTCTATAAGCCAGTGAATGAAAAAACATATATATGGGAAGTTAGGAACAAATGAAGCAGCTGAACTCTAATCCAGATATTTGTTGTCAATTGTACTCTAGCCTTCAACAAAGGAATACAATTTGGTATTCCACTATGCTAGTAAATATAAGGAATTATATATTAAACCAAGACAAAGGAAAAATGAATATTTTTCCAAATATCTATGCAAGCCATACGGCTTATGATAGATAGCCTTTTATAAAGGTAAAGAATACGAAAATCGCGATGTGAACCATACAACATATGACTAAATGGACGAAAAGGTCCAGGAAAAAGCGACAAAAGACTTGCGTGCAGCCTTGTTGTTTTCTCTGCTAAATGATGGCAATTGGAGTTAGCATTATTGTTGTCACTAGAGACGTGGGATTCTACTTTTCATATGAGAAGGCCCATCAAAGCTACACGGTGGCCAGGGAAATTCCAGTATAAACCATAAATTTGTCATACATGCAGGAAGGGTTGGTACCACAAATTTTATGGGGCGCGTAACAAAAGACATGTAGACATGCCCATGGCCACACACACACACATACAGTTTGTTTTAGTATATAGAAACAAAGGATATATATGGGGATTCTAATATCAGTGATCCGTGGCAAAATAGTTGAATGTACACTGTTAGTTTAACTTTTAAATGCAATTTCAGCAGTTCAGCGTATGGTAATTAATTATATTACTTTAATTGCAATACTATTATATTACTTTAATTGCGATATGCTGAACGGCTGAAATCATATTTAAAAGCTAAACTAACAATGTATATTCAATTGTTTTGCCACGTATAACTGAAATTAGAATCCCTATATACTACTAATTCAGTAATTCTGGAATGTATGCTTGATAGTCAGAAAAGTTGATCTCAATCTCATAGATTAGATGCACCTCCATTCGAATCACTAGATCAATCAAATGATTTCATTCATGAAGAAGCTTCTTCGACTAAAGTGTTTCTGGCGGGTAAAAACACAGTATGAAAGCTCTTACCTAGTTTATAATATATAATCCTTTTATGAATTCTTTTTGCAAACAAAGCATTTTTCGCTGTCAACCAAAGTGAACTGATGGTTATTATATTATTGTGCCCAATTTTAGGTGTGACTGTCAAGGCCCCAGCTATATAATATATCTCTCTAAGAATAAGAAAAATGAAATAGAAAACTGTATCAACTATCAAGGAATTTAACTTGGTTTAGTTTTTAAAAATTATTTTTTTTTCTGCAAAAATAAAAAAATTTTTTTAAGTAACTATTTTTATCAATTATTTTTTAAAAATTATTTCCAAAAATAATAATTAAAAAATAATTTTTTTATATTTTAACTTGTTTTTATCATTTATTTTTAAAAAATAAAAAATAACTGATAAAAAATATTTTTATCTAAACAAAATTTTTTTTATTTTATAAAATTATTTTTAAAAATATTTTTAAAATAATAAAATAAAAACTATTCTAAACAATCATGTTAAAAATTTTAACACTCCTCACATCACTAGTAGACTTGTGACACAAAAGGAGCAAAATTAAATTGTAGGACTTTGAGGACAAAATTATTTACATTAAAAATACGAAAGACTCCCACTCAGCAAATAATTTACGCGACATCAATCTTAATTTAAAATTAAAATTAACTTAATGTTATGAATTTGTCTCT
Source organism: Ceratonia siliqua (assembly GCA_034509205.1). Lineage (NCBI taxonomy): Eukaryota > Viridiplantae > Streptophyta > Magnoliopsida > Fabales > Fabaceae > Ceratonia > Ceratonia siliqua. Next base: position 5,967,780 of record JASKGM010000014.1, read on the forward strand.
TATTTCGTACTCTTTTTCCATTTCTCACTCCCAAGTCATGCACCTATAGTCAAGTCCCATTCATGGATCTACGGTCTACACTTTGCCCAGCAATGCAGCCTACGGCTACAAGACATAATAATATCCGCAGGTTTCCTGAAAAATTGTCCACATTAGTTCTACTTTTCGTGTCACCATGAGAATTCCTCCTCAGTACTAGGCTACTAGCTAGTCTAAAGGATGCATTGGTAATTTTCTCTCAAGATTTTTATTATCTCGGCATAATTCACCACGAGAGCACTAATTTGAAAGTGCATATTCGATCAAACGGTAACGCAAATCTCTATCACATTAGCACATCTCCTTTCATATTCTCGTTAGTGACCTGAGGAGGCATCTCAAAAAGTATAGGTCCTCAAAAGGCAGTGCCAGAATCCATTGATCAAATGCAGAATCCAAATCTCTTTGCACCTACGCAAAACGGATCCGACCTGCCTTTCTTTAAAGTTGTGATCGATCATGTTTTTTTTAAAAGTACAGAAATACACGTAAAATCATGACACGTATATACCACCACGATTTAATTTACCTCAGCATATTGCAAAGGACAATGTATAATCGAATTCGACCGATGCACTTAAGATATGGCTAACGCATATTCCACTTGCATTAAAGGAAAACCATTTATACAGGCATTTGTTCTCGAATGAAGCTTCTAGTGTTCCATTTTCCAAAGCTGGACAACAGACGTACAAAGATGAAAAGACTACTGAGATTTTTTGCCTGATTAATCTTAGTTCTTACCATTACGACTACGTCTAATTCCCTATCTAGCTGGTGACTATACTTTAGCCTATCCTTGTAGAAGAGAATTTCCATAACATCAAATCAGAGATGATTCCAATCTCATTGTCACCGTATCACGATTAAATCTCAATTTTTTTTTATGCATTACAAGACATTTTTTTTAAAAAAAATTGATAAGGTCGTAATTGTCCAAATTAAAGAAATCGATCTTTACCATTAAAATTCGTACTGTCAAAAATCCAACTGCACAGAATTTCTCATGATGGATATAGGATGATTACCGGGAATTCGAACCAGGCACCACGTGGAACCCCTCCAATCACCTCAATCAAGAATCAATTACTACTTCTGGTATATCTCTTATATTAGAAACGGGAGAAACCTCGAGAAAACGACTCTTTTCAGGGCCTCATCGTTTGTGGGATCCACAAACTCCTCCACATGGGTGCTGATTTGAGTCACATGCATTGCTTGATCTACATGGCTGACTACCATCTTACTGAAAAGCCTATCTTTTATGAGCCATGGCCCAATTCATTATTTACACCGCTTCTCGTCGTTACTACATAATGTGACCATGTGAGAGTTTCAGAGGGCAACAGTGGACTATGAGCTAAAGCACACATTTAACCAACAAATCTTTTGTTGATTTAGAAATAATTTTACGGATTAAAGTCGCAAAGGGCAAATCAAGAGATGAGTGTAAGATCCAGAAGCTCCAAAGAAACAAATATAAAGACACCATAATGGGATTTTTTTTTACTTACGTTACATCACTAAGATGCTCACTTCGTAACGCCTTTTTTTTTTTAATTCTTACTGGATTCGAACTTGCAGTCCTTATACCTAACGACGATACTATTAAGCCGAAAGCTCATCGCTTACAAGTCTTGCTTTACTTAGCAGTATTTCGTCCATGTTGAGAAATATCACTAACTGGGATAGCTCACCCGAAAGATCGAACACATTTTGACTAGGATTGAGTTCTGAACTTCGGAAACCGAAAATGTCTTACGCAAAAACGACTACTGCTTTTCAATGAGTACATATTATATTACCTTCCACCTAAAAATTAACAAGATAATTTTGTCCAGAGATTTCCTGCTAGCTACAAGCGAGGCAGAGGATGGATCAAATTTAGAGACCATCACATCAAGAAAACCCGATCATCACTAAACAAGAATTCGGCACATATTCAAAATTGCGTTTCAATCACAAATCTCAATCAAAATAATCCAGAGCAAACAAAGAAACGAAAGTTTCGACTCTTATATGCAGAAACAGAGGTAGCAAACGAACACGGTCATTTTTCGCATTCGTTTTACCTTCACACCCAAAATTCTCAGCAACCAAACACAACTTCTTGTTCTCCTTCAAATTCATCCAAATTAAAGCAAATAAAACAAAAACAAGTTCCTCACAAAAGAAACAAAAAGTGCAACAGTGAACCGCTTTACCAGATCCAGCTGTGATTCAAACTCTTACTTAATACGAACCTAAACTTCTATCCTTAATATCATGATAAAACAAACAGAACTACAGAATCATTACAGAGAAAGATAGAGGAAGGGAGAAAGAAAGCTAACCCGAACGATGCCAATTCCGTGAGTTGTAAATGCTTCTTGGCTTGATCCTCTTCGTAGGAATTTGAGAGAGCGATAGTGGAAGAGCAGAAATTGTTGCTTTACAGAGAGAGAGGATTGAGGGAAGTCGGTAGGGTCAAATAGGAAGGAATGAGAAGGCGCATTTGGCAGACAAGGTATCGTCATGCACGCATTTTTTGGCGGGGCAGAAGGATGGGGGAGGGGACTGGGAGGAGTTGCCCAGCTAGCTTTAGTTGTGCCCAATCACTTGGAGGGAATTTGTTTCATTTTGTATTTTATTTTTTAAAATTTTGAAATTTTTAATAAACACAAGGAACGGTTGTGGTTTAAAAAGTATGTTCCCAACTTCCCACTGAGTTTATTCTTAGACTCCAAGGTCACCTAATATACTATAAATTTATTAACAAATATTAAAACCTCATCCTGTAAAATTCCTAATGGAAGCTCTACATTTTTTAAAGAAAATTATTCTTTCACTTTACACCTTGAGCATCTTTTAGCTTTTTTATTTCTTTTTATAAAATAACAATGTTATTCTCATGTTACCGATCAATATAAATAGTTACACATATACGCATCCTTTTAATCTCATACTTACATTTATCAATCTTGCAATATTTATATTTGACACTCTAATATAGAAATTAACATGGGAGTAAAGTTTATTGCAAGGCAAGCAAATTAGACCCATTAGAAAGCTGGGTGTTAATTGATCTCCCTAAAAAGTATAGACTATTAATGTCGACTTTTGGTATAAAAAAATGTAATTGCAATCCCTACATAATAGGGTGCCTAAGGGATCCCTAAGAAGTTTATGTGTATTTCATGCAAAAATACTCTTATATAACCAATGAATATAATTAATAGTTAAGAAGGTTTATTGCCTACTTTAATTATTTGAGTTCAAACATTAAGGTTAATATTAAGGGTAAAAGTGGGTCAAGTGGCTTATCAAGAACTTACAGTCTATCTTAATATCAGCCTAATCTATTTAACAATTTATACTAAGCTAAGATTTTTATGTAGGCCTAATTAAATAAATTAGCTATATCTCTATATTAAAGGCCTGTATCTATAAATTTGTAGGCGAACCTATATTTATATTTATATTTTATAATATAATATATATGTATATATATTATTTTTATATTTAAAAAATATATATAATATATTACTATATGTAGGTCAAAAAAGACCAATAACTTACATTGGACCTTGTAAACTGAAGTCTATTTTTGTTCTTGTAGATTAAGGCATATTTTTTGTTTATTTCTTGACATGTCTAAATAAGCCAACATACCAAATATATTTTTTGACCTACAATAAGTCATAAACCTGGATCAGGTTGAATATTTGACATACAAACATGACTTATTTTAGTTAAAGTCTAACTTGATCTTACTTATTTTCATCCCTAATTAGTATTATATAAGAATTTATCTTTTATATGCACCGGACCAATGGGAGAGTGCTTCCTTAAAATCACACCAAGAATGATTTAGTCATGCTTACAATCAAGTTGGCTCCAGAATACCATCACCTTATATATATTGCAATTTTAAGCTACTCATAACATATTATATAATAATATTCCATGGAATGAAGAATGGCGCCCACCTCTTATAAAGTATTATTACTTTAATAGTAAAAAAAAAAAAAAAAAATATATATATATATATATATATATATATATATATATAACAAATCAATATATAAAAATTTATGTTTATGATAAAAGAATAAATTAATTTTTAATTATAAAAAAATTATTAAATTCTCAATTTACTTGGTTAATGTTAAAAATGACGTTAAGAAAGAGAAAGGAAGAGAAAACATAAAGTTGGGTTGAGAGAAAATATGCTTTATCTGAAAAAATATGAAAGCACTATTGGGTTTGAGTTGATTAGAGGAGGAATTTTTTATTTTTTTATAAAAATAATAAATTTTGGTTAAGGAGAAATTATTTTATATTTAAATGCAATAATTTAGAAGGACTTTTGAAGTAGAATAAATAACTTTATAAATGAAATTTTTCTCTCTTCTTATTTTTTTTCTTATTAATAAAAGTTAAAAATTTTAAAGGTTTTTTTTATTTTCATTAAGTTATTCATTTTCTATAACTCTAAACAAACAGATATATTTTTATTTAAATAATTTATTTTTTAAAAATAAATAACTTATACTTAAAATAAATATAAATAAACAGACTATATAATAAGTGATAGGTCCTTACAAGGCTGGAGGAGTGGCAGGGATCCACTTCGATTCCCTAATCCCTTTTAGCTCAACTCACATATGCGTTTGAAGTATCCAACTTTTGAGTTTGTCTACTTGTCTTGGTGGGAGTCAGCTTTGGAGTTAGCAGCATCTGCGCAGGGCGATACGCAATCGCCCCTGATTTGATGGCCTTGCCTTGCCTTGCCTTGCCTTGCCTTTCCATCACGTGAGTTCCCCACCCCCCACTTTCTTCTCTTTTCTGGATACTTTCTGTTGGCGCTTTTATTCTCCGTCTCTCGGCCGTGACTTCCACTTATAAAATTGGGGTGCCGTTGCTTTCCGGACCCTCTTTCCTCCAAAGCATTCCACTTTATTGCCTCTCACTTGGAAATCTTTATGTGCAACCACACAGATTTCGATTCCTTTTTATTAATTATTATGTTGACAGGAAGAATTAATATATAAATAAATAAACCAAAAGATTGTTCATTTCTAGCCTCTTGTATCTACCCGTATTGGGTACGGTGATAATATATCAAGTAATTATTATAAACAGTTATGATGCGTCATGTCCCATTGGACGCCTATGATGTGGCTATACTCCCTACTGTCCACATAGGGAAAGTTTTCAAATCTTTATCTTATTTTTATATTAATTAATTAATTATTATGTTATATATATTTTTAAAAATATTAAAATTCTAAAATTTTTTAAAATATATAATATTAAAATAATTAATTAATATTAAAAAAATATGTCTATAGAATAACCGTACTCTTGTTATTAAAGGAGATAAAAAAATTAAATATATTAATAAAATTATAATAATATATAATAATTAAAATTTTAAAATAATTAAATATAATGTATAATATACAAATTAAAATATTAATTGTATTATTTTATTTATTTAACTTTTTTAACAAACTGAAGTGTTTTGTATGAAGTATTAAAATGTTTATTCTATTATTTCGTTTATTTAAATTTTTTATTTTATATATCTTATTTTAATATAATATAAAATTAAAAAAAATCTAAACGATAGTATTTTTGGCAAAAATATAAGTCTACAATCATTTTCATCTTTATCATTTTTTCTCTCTCCTATTTTTATTCAATAATTTACAAAATAGTATCAGCTTAATCTTTAATTACTTAATAGAAATTAATAACGTGAATAGGATTCATTAAATTTGTGTGTTATGTCAAATTACGTCTCGAATAGAATGATTCAAACTAAATTGTATGATGTTGAGTATTATCAGCTTAATCTTTAATATTATAATGTTCAAATTACGTCTCGAATATTATCAGCTTAATCTTTAATATTATTATAATGTTAAAATATTAAAGATGTACGATGTTGAGTATTATATTAGTGTTTAAAAATCGGTTGTGGTAGGAGGAGAATTGTGTTTTTGGGGTGGGGGGAGAGAGCGAAAGGAGAAACCAAGTAGAGGGTGGCAGGGGAGGGGAGGGGAGGGAACTGGAAGACATGATGATGGGAGGGCTTGATTTTGAAAGAGAGATAATATTTAAATATTCCATATTCCATGCACGTAGTGATCCTTATCAGCTTTGTTTTAGATTCTCTGACGTACTAAGTTGGCATGCAATTGATACAGACATTTGGTGTGTTATCTTACAGGCATATCTAAAATTTTGTTTTTTTTATTTATTTTTATTTTTTTATATTATATATTTTTAAAAATTTTAACATATTTTAAAATTTTTTAAAACTTTTAAATATTATTCATTTATAATTTTTTATTATTTATTTGTAAGTTAAAAAATTTTTAAAAATAAAAAAATATCTTCAAAAATTTTAAAAAATATTTAATTAATTTTAAAAAATTAAAAAATTAAAAAAAATATTAAAACTTCCCCACTACCCACGCTGCAGGGGAGTAAGCTCCCATAAGTCCCTTTACCATGATTACACAATTTATGAAAATGAAATAAAATATTAATTTAAAATTAAAATTTTATCATCTTCAAACAAATATAATAAAAAATATTTAAAGGAGAAAAAAATAAATCTTAGAAATTTTACTATTTTTTAATTTAAATTTGTTAATAATCTTTATTAATTATTATTATGTAATTTAATATTTAAAATATAATATTTATGTTAAATATTATTAAAATTTATGAATATTAATTATTTTAATGTTATTTGAATAAAATATAAGTATTTAATTTTATATTATCTAATTTCATATATATTTAAAATTATTATTATTATGTTAAAATCTTAAAATTATTTAAAATTAAAAAAATTATTGTTTAAAATATTTTAAAAAATTTTTCATTTCTAAAAATTTTAAAATGTTTCTATTGAAACAGTCTCAATGAAATTTAATTCATTGACTATAATCACATAATAATAAAAAATAATAAAAAATTAATATACAATTAAAAAATATATTTATATCATATATATTTATATATTTATATATATATATATATTAAAAATAATTGTCTTTAATTAATGTACATAATTCTGTTGCTACCATAATTCTCCTCATCTCTCATTAAAAAATATAATTATCTATATATATATATATATATTTTTTTTAAATAATTATCTTTAATTAAAATGTACAAGATTCTGTCCCTACCACAATCCTCCTCATCCCCCATTCATTATGTCTTTTTCCCATACCCGACCACCACACAATTTCGTACCTTATCCTATATGCCTCTTTCAACCCTAGATCACTAGTGGCTCCCAATTTTCAATGCTCCAGCTTTCGTCCTTTTTATACACTAACGATAATGCTAGAAAGGTACTGTGCTATAGCACTATTTTTTACTGTTCTCATACAATTTTTTTAATAAAAAAATTGTAATATTATTGTTTCAAATAAATTATCTAATTTTTTTTACATTTTTTTAAAAATTACTAGACACAAAAAATAATCTAAATAATATAAAATAAAATAGTAGTAATGAAAAGTAAAAATAAAAAAATATTATGTGAAAGTTACATGAGAAAAATACTATAAGATAGTAGCATCTTTTACAAATTTTACTTTATATTTTTGTGTTTTTAATTTAATATTTAAAATAATGATATAAAAATTAAGAAAATTATTAAATAATTTTAATTATAGTAAAAATAATATATTTGACTAAATTATTTTTATTAAAATTAATTAAAATTATTGTTATTTTATTAAAGATAATAATAAATAAAATTAAAATTAAAAAAATAATAATTAATATTTTATTAATAATATAAAATAATACATACTTTGAAATAAATTAAAATTAATATTATTTTAAAATAGAGGGATTAAAAATTTGATAAATGACTAAAATATTATATTTAAAAAATTAAATAAAATTACTTAAATTTAAACGCATGAGAGGAAATGTTTCCATTAAAAACTCAAATTAAGAAATATCAATATAATTATTAAAAAATAAATTATAACATCAAAAAGCTACTAGATATATATATATATGAGAGTAAATTATTTTATAAAAATTTATATATATATATATATATATATATATATATATATATATAAAATTTTTGTTCAACAACATTATTTGCTTAACATTTTATTTATATTTTTTTTATACGTCAATCACATGTAACAACTTTATTTCCATCAATCAATTTTTTATATTAATTATCATAATAAAAATAAAAAAATTGTAAAAATGACGTGAACAAAACAGTGTGAAAATATTAATGATTTGTGTATCATAGGAGTGTAAGGATTCTTGGAATCTGGGTGGAAAAAAATTATTTTATTCTTTAATTTAGATATTTAATGATATTTTAAGTATATTAATATTTATTAAAATTTTAATTAATTAATTTTAATTTAATTTAATTGATTTTTTATTTAATTAATATTTATTAAATATTTAATATATTATATTATATATAATACATACATTTAAAAATATTATTTATTTAAATTTAACTTAACTATAATTCAATCGCCATTGGATAATTGATTCTCCACTGGTTCGAATTTATTTAGCATCCCATTAAAGCACAATTAATCATAACGGAGCTCATGAAAAAGTAAAAATTACCCACAAAAAATGAGTGGGAAAAGATATAATATACGACGGGGGATATTGGACTGTATATGTTGGGTGCGAAACAGCAAGGTGGCTGCGATGTTCAAGTTGGCATGATGAAATGTTGGGTTGCGAAAGTGATGGTGGTCAACATGGCATCATTAACCAAACATGAAAAAAGGAGGATATGGGAAAGGGAGTCAAAATTCAGAATCATTCAACCGAACAACCAAACCATTCATTTTGCCCACCCAATTCCTCAGTGCATTTCTTTATTACATCCACAATCAACCTTTGGTTCAATGCTATTAAAATGGATGGCATTTTATGAGTTTGAAAATGCCATCAAGCTGATCACGTGACCTATAACTAACATGTGTGTGACTCTTATTCCTTACTAATTAAGCTTAATGATTTTGTACATATCTTTTGAAATTACAAAATTTTATTATTGATTGTATTATTTGTTAAATTCAAAAAGACCAAAAGTTCTTTTTATAAGTATAAAGGTTGTACGTCTTCGTCTCCAATTACGCAATTTCTTTATCTTATTATTAGTACGTTGAATTCCAGACCTCACACTATGCTTTTAATTGGATATGGATTCGGTCATGATTGATAATTTGGCACATTGTAGTGTTAAGTGAATGAGGTTAGTGGTGTCTTGCATGTAATGTTCAAAAAATTGGATCGATTATTGAATCGATGAAGACGCACTTGTTACGGGTTACTAGTTTAATAAAGGTCGAACTAGGGTCGAACCAGTGTAAATTAAAAAATATATATTTTAATTATATATTATATATATTGTAGAATGTATTATATATAGAATAAATAAAAATAATCAACTAATAAATACTAATATATTTGAAATACATTAAATAATTTCATCACAATTAAAATAAATTTATAATTGTCCATTTTGATATTCTACAATCTGCATAGTTCAAAAAAAATTTCATTTTTATGTATATTTGAGCTAGATTCTGAAGATTGAATATTGATATTAATTTTTTTTAGTTGTTTTTATTGTTCCTGGTATGTTTGATCATGATTTTGACACATTTTTTCTTTTTATTCTTCTTTTACATCTTATTCGAATCTCTACAACACAAATTATTAAAAAAAAAATTAAAAATCGATTGAATCGATAATCTACCCGGTTCAACACCGGGTCACCAGTATATGTATTACCAGCCTCTGTGCTTCAAAGTAATATTGGTTAATGAAGTTGATTTCCACTTTCTCATATTCATCTCTTCTCTTCTCCTCTGCTTAGTTCTTTTCACTTAGTATTTTGTCAAGAATGTTTATACGTAACTTCAAAGTAAATTGACAATTACGATTTAAAAAAATGACCATCATATTCATCATGTAACCTTTATCTTGCAGTTATCACTGTGAAAATCCCCCGCAATCCCCATAGAAGCATCTGACCTCGTTGGGAGTCATTTTACAATTCAAATTTCAATAAAAAATTAATTGTATTGTTTTTATGAATTTAAATTTATCATGAACTTGATACGTAATAACATTTTACAATAACAAACTAATTTCATACTTTATAAAAAAAAGCATAATTATATAATGGGGTTAAAGAGGGAATATGTGATTGCCTGTTAATAGTCTTATTCTTGTTTGGTGTTTTGGTTATTCCGTGGGTGTACATAATTAGGATTGTCTCGGGGGTGCCTGCGACGAGGGAACCCTTGCTTTGAGGCTCGGCCCGTAGCTCCCCACCAGCAAGACCATGTGATTTATTGAGTCATCCTCATCCTCATCCTCATCCTCATCCACACTCACGTCGTCATTATATTAATTATTAGGCATGCTTCTGTCCAATTGGTTCGTTTCTAAATCTCAATCCTCAACTTTTGCTTCAAATAAACATGTTATCAAATAGGGCCACCATAAATTATGCCGTGTAATTATGAAGACTTTGAATACTTTCTAAAAAGTATCACTTCAAATCTTTATAGTCCTTTCTCTTTCTCTCCTTAGCTTCTGGAACTCTTCCTATTAAAAAAAAAAAAAATTATAAGTACCTAATGACACCAAATTCTAACAGGGGAATCTAGTGTGTGTCTGTCACTGGTTATCATTTTTTTTTTAATTTTTATAAAATATACTTATTCAATTCTAAAAAGTAATTAAAAGTGATTAAATATTTTTTATAATTTGATAACTAATTTTTATAAAGAGTAAAAAATAATGAACAATAATAAATATTTTAGGACTGTACCATAACTTCCGACAATCAAATTATGTATTTTTTTAAATTTTTGTCTTAATTTTTTTTATTTTTTAATATTAATTAATTATTGTCTAGGTTATATAATTTTTAATAATATTTTAAAATATTTTATATTTTTTTATACTATTCACCATAAATTTTTTGACACTATTCATTCATAAGTATAAAAATTTTAAAAAAATATAAACACATTTCAAAAAATTCTCAAAAAAATATATGATATAGTAAATACTTAATTAATGTTAAAAATAAAAAAATTAAGATAAAAAATATAAAATATAATAAATTGGCACTACTAAAATTGAGGTAACATGAGAAGGAGGTAGAGTTGGAGTAGCTTAGAATTTTTCTATTTATAAATAGTATATGTAAAAATATTTTGTTGCATTCATAAAAATTTAAACATGGGTCAAATCTTCATAATTCTTTTAGTCAACTGTATTTCACTTATTCTTTTTAAATAGAATTCAAAATTTAATTAATGTGTTTAATTTTTATTATTTTTATCATAATTTTACCCTTAATATAATACTAATTTGCATTTAATTTCTTTATTTACTAGAATTTTTATCTACTTTGTTTATTTATTTATTTGTTTAGGAATGAATAAAGTAAAGAAAATAAAAATTTTACTTCTAGTTAAAAGATGTTTATCTACAATGAATTTTGTGAATAATGGAATGCGCAATCATATAGGAGATGAATGGTTAAATGATCATTTGATCACGTACATTGAGAAAAATACTTTTGATAGTGTGAAAAATTAAAAAAATTATATAATATTTTTAAAATATGAAAACACATAGAGAATAATTATAATATATAAAAGCTAAGGTATCTTGTATTTTTTAACTATAAAATTATGTATTTTGTGAAAGAGACATTGAGTGTAATTAAAAATTTAAAGATAATAAAAATTACTTTTGTAATTCTTATTTATAAACTATAATCTACTTTTTGATTTTATTAACAAATTTCTGAATCTACCATTGATAATAAGCACCAAATAAGACTTTGGTACACCATGTGCAAAGTTGGTGTCCCATTAGAAACCTATAGATTATTTTTTTAATAAAATAAAATCATAAGTGAATGCATTTATATAATCAATAGTAATTTGTGGCTCTTTAGTAACGAGAATATATATACTCTACAATAAATTGTTTATTTGGCATTATTATGAATTGAAAAATGAATTTAAATATTATAAACCAATCATTAATATTACTGTCAATTAAGCATAATATATGTACATTATTATGATGAGCAAACGATAAAATTTTTCATGATGAGATTATTCAATCCAGTGGTTTGGTACAACTGTCATTTCATCTGCAATTTTTTATTACTACTTATGCTACGTGCTCCCATTTGATACCGTACTAGATCTTCTCATGGGTAGGTGGATGAAATCAAAATTTCTATTTGCTAAAGTGAATTCAAATTTGGTGGGAACACTACCTAACCATATGAAGAAAAATTCCATTTTCCTTCTTTTCTTGATTTTCCCCTAAATGGAAGCATATCAATGTCATTACATTGAGAAAACAAAATTGGACCTTTCGTTTGTTAGGCATGTGAATAAGACTTCAGCCTTGAAAACAAATTAAGGGATGTTGATGAAAGTGGAATATAAGGGGAGCAGCCGAGCAGGTAGAGAAAACAGAGAGACGGGTAAACTTGTAACTTTGTGAGTAAGCAGAGTCAAATAAGGTCATTTGGTGGGAGCTTTTGGGGGTCCTCTTGTTTTCTTCTGCAATATACATCAATGGCCTCTAACTTTGGCAATATGATTTCCATGTTCAGAATCTCCTTAACAAATGGGGTCTTTAAGATTATGACCCTTTTTTGTTCTTTTATACATGAATGGATAGTTATTGTTTTCCATTCAATTTACCACGAATTTCTGGTAACATTAAAACTTCAAGTAGCTAAATGGGATCCTCTCATCCTAATTGATGTTTGGTAACTTTGTTATTATCTATTGGATACTTAGGCCAAATAAGATAGCCCAATTTCAAGTTGAAAATAATACAAACATTTAAAATGGTGTTGAGATTCAATATTTTGCTTTGTGTTATTTTAAGATATCGTTTGAGTTTTAAAGGCTTGAACTCGAAGAACTAGTTGCTACTTGCTACTCCAAGTTAAAAGATTTCATTTTTACATATTCTTACAACATATTAAATTTAATCAAAAAAATTTTACGTTTCTATTAGATGAGGGTGTAACATTCTTTTTCCCATTTGTCTGTTTGTATATTCCCCAGTCTGGCTGATGATAGAGAAATCTTAATCACCAATAATGTAGTAATGTTTCTATAAAAGTTTATGCAGTATATCCTATCTCAAATGCTCTATGGTCCTGTCCTATGCACATTATTTGTCAGGGCTTTACCACACCAATCCATCCCGAACTTGGTGGTTAAACTCTAGTGCGATGACGATACTATAGGGGAGGTCTCGGCGCCAGGATGATAAAAAGTTTAACACCTCTCATTCTTATTACTTTTTTATATTGAAAAAGTAATAAGAATCCTTCCTTACGTCTTTTTCATACCACTTCTATTTTGACAGTATTGATTTATTATGTTTTATATTTTTTATCTCAATTTTTTTTACTTTTTAATATTAATTAAGTATTTATTATGTCATATATTTTTTTAAAAATTTTTGAATTTTTTTATATTTTTAAAAAATTTTTAAACTTATAAATAAATAATGTTAAAAAATTATGGGTGAATAATATAAAAAATATAAAAAATACTTAAAAAAATTTAAAAAAATTTTAAAAATTTTAAAAAAAATACATAAAATAAAAAATATTTACCTAATTTAAAAAAAAAAAAGGAAAAGTAGCTTAGGCTCCCCTTTAAATATCCTCACATGGATCTACGGGCCTACGGCTATAGTGATCTATTTTCCTCTTTTTGGGATTTGAGGGATTCCTGAGGTATGGAGGAAGTACCATAGGAGTATAAAGATATTGACACCAAGGAAGCCATTTTATTTGGATGCTTGAGATCCAGACCAGCATGAATAGTCTATGAGAACGTGATTCACTTTATTCTTGTGAAAAGGGTTTACTAGTTTAAAAATCTGAGCGACTCAGTTATGAAGAAGACACTGATTTTGATAAAAGATAACCAAAAGCAACTAATAGAAACAGATCTACTTATACACTAAGATGAAAAAACATGTACCATTAAGTCATTATTCTGGAGAACTGGAAGGAGCAATAATGATAACTCTATTATTCAGGTCAGCTCAATTTGCAAGTCACAATATTTTTACATATTCATTCTTCATAGGCTTAGTGCATGTAAATTGAGTTTACTTTATAATTTCTCAAAAACCTTTAACTAACTTGGTCTGCATAGACTGAATTTACCTTAAGTTTCTCAAAAACTCATAATACCGCAGGTTTTTTGCTTCACCTTTATTATTTCAGTCCTTATTATCTTTTGGATAATGCCCTCTAAATTTTTTGGCGAAGAGGATGGCTACAGGGTGACGGGAGATAAAATGTCAATTAAAACCAGGCCATTGATGAGAGAAAATAGAATATCTTTATCAATGTAGGTGCCACCCTATAGTGCGAAGAAAACTTGTGCAAAGGGCGGTTTTGTTATTAAGGGCATGCAACCCTCTGTACAAACTCAGATTCATCTAAACCAAGAGTCCAACAACAGCCGACGGCTCGGTGCGATACAGACAGAAGCTCCTGTGAGAATAACATATACACAAGCATTGCTGTCCTAAGAATATACAGTGCCTTTTGAAATAGTATTTGCAAGCTTGGCCACCTCTCAGCAACATATGAACATGAAGGAGAAACGAAAGACCCACTTGAAAACTCTAATGCAGCTTCTTTGATACCTGACATTGTTTGTAAAACACAAATGTCTTGTGAGCCAATGACGGATCCATCAACCTTGTCGACAGAACCCGTAGTTATGTAGAAAGCAAAATGTTCAAGAAATGTATGCGGAGATACTAGAAACATGAGATAAAAATTACAGAATCATAACCTGGGAAAGTTAATTTGATTCTATGAGAAGGGGTAGTGTAGAAGGGCTTGCAGATGGATTAAAATCTGATAAGATATTAGAACAAAAACAATAAAAATCTGTGATAAGCCATTGATCAGGATTGTTATAAGGAAAAAGGAAAAAGAATAAAATAAGAACATACCTGCTGATTCATTTTGGAGCCAATCTTGTGTGCATATCAAAGCTTGTCGTGTATCAGGGTTTAATGAAATACGATTAGGATCTAGCATTCTCCCTCCAGTGCTAAATGCCAATTCTGGAGCCACTGTTGACATGGGAGTACCAAGAATATCACGAGCCATCATAGACAAGATTGGGTACCTCGGTGTGTGGACTTTCCACCAATTCAATATGTTGAAATCAGAATTACGAGGAAAGATTGGTTCCTCTAAATACTTGTCCAAGTCTGATGTTATGCTCTGGCTCTGTGAAGTCTCATGAAGGAATTTGTCAAAGCCTTTTAATCTATCCCTAGTATCATTACTTGTACTGGGTAAGCTGCTGCCAGGCAAGGCCGACCCTTGATCAACCATTGTTGAACAGATAGAGTATGCATTGAAAAGTTCTTTGATACCATCAGAAACTTCCTTAATTCGATCCAAAGTAGTGCTGCCATAAATCTGAGAGTAGTAATATTCAACCAACTTCATTTTAAACCGGGGATCTAAGATAGCTGCTACTGCTAGAGCCAAACTGCACTTGCTCCAGTACTGATCAAATCTGGCTTTCATCTTCAAAGCCATGGAACTAAGAAAATTATCTGAACTTCTGCACCATTCAATTAATTGGATATGAATGTCACATATCTCAGGGAAGTATATATTTGCAGTAGGATATCTGTTGCCTGAAAATACACTGGTGATTTCAACTAAAAGTTTCAAATAACCAGTAACAGAACTTGCCCAAACCCACTCTTCGTCAGTTAGAGCTGATGAATAGGAGGGATCATGCTCTTGGAAGAGAGAAAATGCAGTCTTGAATTCTACTGCAGTTTCAAGCATGAGATATGTTGTATTCCAAAGAACAGGGCAATCAAGAACTAAGACCTTCTGAGAGTTAATTCCAGCATGTTGAGCAATCTCATTAAATTTTCCTTGTATTACTTGTGAACTTCTAACATATCTGATGCTTTCTCGAATCTTTTCGATCACCCCGCACAATGCATCCATAGCATCTTGAACAATGGAATTTAGGACATGTGCTGCAGATTGTATGTCAAGTAATTGACAAGTACTTAAAAAAGGCCTTTTCTCAGATATTTGCTCTTTTATTCTCAGAGTGACGTCATTATCAGTGGAACAGTCATCAAGTGTTATAGCAAACAGCTTACAGTCAATATCCCATTCATTGAGACATTTGATAATCAGTTCTGGAAGCATGTCTTCAGTATGAGAAGAATCAAGTGTGACAAAGTTCAGGATCTTCTTCTGCAATGTCCATTCCTCATCAATATAATGTGCAGCTAAACACATATATGAAGAATTTTCCGTTGAAGACCACATTTCAACAGACAGATTAATTCTTCCATGTAATTTGTTTATCATGTCAGACACTTTCTCTTTCTCCCTGCTGTATATTTCCATGCAGGAACCCTCTACACCACTATTTGGCACAAACTCAAAGAGAGGCTGGAGGTTCTTCACAAAGACCTTGAATCCTATATGCTCAACCATAGCCAATGGATATCCATGTACGATAATCATGCGTGCAAGATCAAGTCGACTCCTCTCCTGATCAAATTTACTACTCCAGAAATTAGTGATTTCATCTTTCTTGTGCTCCTGTTCAAACTTGATGATTGTTGTTGGCTTTATATATTCTTCTTTCCTCTGATCTTCATCAAAACTAATATTTGCAAGGCTGATGGTATTATCTTTTTTCCTTCTCTTTGCTGCAAGTAGTTGAGACACATCAAAATTTGATCTTTTTAGACATCGCATCAAGTGATTTCTCAGATGAGTAGTTCCACTGTTACTTGATCCACTAAGTTTCTTGTTACAGTGCACGCAAACAGCATAACAGATGTCAGCCTTCCTAACCCTTTCAAAGTGATTCCACACAACAGATGTCAGCCTCTTTGGTTTCTTAATGCCTGAATCATTTGGTATTTCCATCACATAGGCGTGTAACTACCAACAATCTGCACGTCATGTGAAATTATGGTAAGTAAAAGGAGTAAGATTATAGCACTATCATATGAACACACCAACAAATGCAAAGGAAAAAGAAAAACAGCATAGTTTAAGAAATCTAAAGCAACAAACCATTGAAAGCAAGCAAAGATAATATTATTATGGCTTAGTTGCATTTTTGATCTCTAGGTTGCCAAAGTTGCAGTTTTAGTCATCCTAGTTTCATTCTGAACAATATGATCCCTTTAATTTCATCAAAGTTGCAATTTTGGTCACTCAGTTAACTTCTCATCCATTTTTTAACGGTCATTATTGACATGGACACCAAAAAAGTTCCGTGGATAAAAAAATTTACACGTCATCAAATCATTTTACCTTCTCAACCCCCACGTCACCAAATAGGAAGAAGAAGAAGAAGAAGAAGAAGAAGAAGAAGCATCCCCCAATCCTTCACCCATTCTCTCTCTAAAACCACCATTTTAATCTCTCATTTTCTTTTTCTTTGTTGTTGATTTGAAATCTTGACTTAAGATCCTAAGAAAGTAAAAGTATTTGAATTTAAAGGTGAGAAAATGAAGAATTTCAGCATCTAGAGGCACATTAGGAGAGTGACGCCAACCTCACCACTAGTACTGCCAAAAAGGGTTGAGCTCGTCGGATTAGCCTGCCCAACCCGTTTAATAGGGTGGGTTGGAGTTAGGTTTGTGTAGCCCGCCCCACCTACATGGCAGGCCGGGGCGGGTTGACTTATTTACTTTTTTTTTTTTTTGCTCACTTAAAAAAGAAAACTTGAGTTGTGGCTGTTTAAAATCGAACCCAAGTCCTTATGAAGACAATATGACATCTTTACCACTAGACTAATCTTTGGCTAGCACTAAAAAACAAATTTTAGTACATATAAGGTATAGTTGGTGGGACGGCACAGCTCTACTCCCCACCTTTACTTCCATCATCCGCATCACCCCAACTCCAAAAACATCCTTCATGTCTGCTGAAATTCGTTTTTGGTGAATATGGGCAAAGCCTAAAGGGTACATATCCAAAAATAGGGGAAGCAAAACCCCTAAAATCTTGTTGCAAGATCTGCACTTAAGTAGGAGACAATTGTTGATAAAGGAAAAGCCCAACCAAAAGTATCATGAGCCAGATTAAATGATGCTGAAATTCTTCGTTTTCTCACCTTTAGTTTCAAATGCTTTTACTTTCTTAGGATCTTAACACAAGATTTCAAATCAACGACAAAGAAAAAGAAAACGAGAGATTAAGCATGCTGGTTTTAGAGAGAGAAGGGGTGAAGGACTAGGAGATGCTTCTTCTTCTTCTTTCTACACGGTGACGTGGAGGTGAAAAAGCAAAATGATTTGATGACATGTAAATTTTTGTGTCTATGTGTTTTTTTTTGTGTACCCACATTAGGAATGGTCATTAAAAATTGGATGGAAAGTTAACTGAGGGACCAAAATTACAACTTTGATGAAATTAAGGAATCATATTGTTCAGGATGAATTAGGGGAACCAAAACTATAACTTTGACAAATTAAGGGGGCTAAAAATACAATTAAGCCTATAATTATATAGAGACACTGTCACCCTCCCGTGAAAAAAAAAGGAGAGAAAAGGTGGAACATGTAGAACGTTGCTTAAGCAAAGCTGCAACATTCAAGAGCTTAGAAACATGAACGCTGTATTCTATCATATGACAAAGGTAGATATCAGGACAAGAAGTTTGACAAAAAAAAAAAAAAAAACTCAATTATATGCATGCCTGGACTAGGAACATAAACCATTACGCGTCAGGTATCCAGAGGGGATCTGCAGTTGATTCAGTCCGTCCACAATGCAAGAACAAAATCAGTAATAAAAATCAGGACAAGTAGCCTGAGACAACTCTAAATCAGTCCAGTTACATATATGATGATTGGCACAGCTTGCACTTGATCAAAAGTTGAGCACCCAACAATTGAATGGTAACAACTTATTAACAGTGCTGGAGGAACACTTTGAAAAACATATATTTAATATTAAAAAATCAGCCAGCCATGGTTTGATGTTCAGTATCCAGGAGACCAGCATACACTTAAAAATTGAACAAGAACCTAGCTGATTTTGAAAAACTGGGCATGCCTAAATTGGAGGAAACAATCATCAAGACGAGGTTCATTTACAATGATATGGAACAAGTCCATTTAAAATAAGAACCGCAACCAGAAGCAACTGATCTAAAAAGTTCTATCAATTAAGATACACCCATATCAGAATTTTGCAATTAAAATACTCTGAACAAATTGACCCATCAAATGATGCAATTTCCACCTATGCAGCAAAAATCAACTTCATTATCAAGCATGAGGGGCACATCACAGTCCAGAATATGACTAATCCTTTTAAGATCATGAAGAAAACAAACTTATTAAACGCACGAATTGAAGGTACTTAAGTTATCATTTTGAGGAAAAAACAAAAAACAAAATTGAATGGTGTCTAATTTCTCACAGAATATGAAACAAGCTGCTTCTGCCGTTTGAATTTCGCAGAGTCCGATCGGATGGTCCGGCAGAATTAGGGTTGGATTGTGAGGTACATGGGAGAGAGACTGAACCCGATGCTGTCTTTGGAGGGAATCTGGGTTAGATCCGACTATACCCAAACTGGTTGGTGCATGACGGGTGGATGAACGCGAAGCTTATTGGTTTGGATAGTTCCACGCAAGTTGAAATACACGGGTGGGTTAAACTCGGGTACGTGTGGGTTCCGGTTTGGGCGGTTAGTTGGGTTCAGATAAGGGACGCTGAGTTGGACCTAGTCAAGTTGGGTTAAAATATAATTTGGTTAAATTCTCCAATTACACGATGTCATTTTTTCTTTTTCTGGCTGAATTTGTTTTTCCTCACTTTGTTGTGAGGGGTTGGTCAATGATGCAGTAATAATATAGCAGATTTTAAGGTTTCTTTCAAATACATGGGAATTTTTTTTTCAAACACTTCATTTCAATAATACAAAAGATTATTACAAAATATATTTTCTCTTATTTATTTAGGTAAAAATTTTAAAATATTTTTAAGTGCACTTTACCTCAATTATATACGTCACTTTTAAATACTTAGATAAATATTTTTTTATCTATTAAGTTATATAACTTTTTTTACGAATGATTATATATCTTTTAAATTATTTACTTAAATTACATAAATTTTTATTAATTTGATAAAGTATGAGTAATTTGGATTTAATAAAAAAAAATCAATTATCTTTGAATTATAATCGATGATAAATATATTATTTTTTATTAAAATTATTTATATATAGATAGACGTTCATAATAAATAAAAAAATGCACGAAATTTTAATTATGTTATGATGGTAATTATTTATTTATTTTAGATTATTATAATATAAAATAAAAAATAAAAAATAAAAAATGAATCGTATTCATCAAGTAAAATAGACGGCCATATGCGAGCCATGGTCCGTGTTCACTGTGGGCGCGACCACGGAAACGAATCATTTCCACCGCTTATTGCTTCTGTTTCCCTAAACGCTGCGGTCATTTAAGAGCAAGCCATTGAGCGAGAGTCCGAGACTGAGAGAGAGAGAGATGGCCATGAAGAAACTATTGTTGCTGCTAAAACCGTTCGACGCGTATCCAGCTTCTAACATCACCAGCCCTCAGGTAACGTTCATCCTCTGTTCTTCTAAATTATTTAGTGGTCTTCAGAACACAAATCCTTTCCTGCATCCTAACGACAACCTTTTCTGAACGACGTTTCTTTAAATTTCGTGCTTTTGATCACTTTTGCATGCTTGGCTACTTACTTCCTAGGATTATTCTGTTACTAAGTCCTCTAGAAGTTAATGGTTGAATGGTTCTGGCTTGCATCATTGGCAGTGGGCACTCATGTTGCTTGATAATATGTCAAATTCGGGTGTTTCACTTAAATGCTGAATGGTTATGCCCTGATTTGTTGGTAAAAGAGGAAGCATTAATCGCTTACGAATGAATATGAATCAATACAATATCAAACGGAAGTTCATAATTTGTTCTCTGTAGGTGGCTCCAGTAGATTGACCCTTATATGAATTCCCACTTAGTAAGGGAAGCTTCAAGCTTTTTTATCTTAACCGTTTGTTGGCTTTCTTTTTTTTTTAACTGTTTAGTTCATGTAATTAGGTTCATCTCTAAGGTTGATGCAAGGAATTGGTCTAAGGTGACCCGGTAGACTACTAATACTTGTATTTAACATGGCTAATGAATCTTTTTTCTTTCAAAGTTACCAAGAGGGGCAAGTTGCCAATGACAAAAAAAAGTATCTAGAAACCTTGATTTATGGGAAATTAGAATGAAGTACTCAGAAAACTTAAAAGATAATATTTAGAAATAGGTTTTTATTATATTTTTTAGGGGAAAAAAGCAACTTTGAATTCTGGCATATTATTTATTGTAAATCTGAGACAACATTGGCTTTATTTCTACCAAGAGATTCCTCTGCCAGAGGCAATGCCGTTTATATGTTAGCATTCAAAGTGAATGTTAACTAAATACTTAACACAAAGATATTGTTTGTAGAATATAGACTAGCACATGAAATTATTGTTAAAGAAAACTATGAATCTATCAATTGGAAAAATATGAGAAAGGACAAATAGGAATCCTTGTAGTGGAAGATAAATATATCTTAGTATCCTAAAAGTAAGTTTCACTAGAAGATATTTCTTTACTTTGTTTCAAGTGTTGGAAAATATAGTATTTAGAGGAAACAATTCTCCTGAATACCTGCTATTTTTCTCAACCTTAGTCTTTGATGCGCCCCAATATTTAACAGTATTTAAGTGGCTCACATGTTAGGGTAGGGGGGTGTTCTATTAGTGTTTAAGTGGCTCACATGTTAGTGTTTAAGTCAGAGTTAAGTATTTAAGTCAGCATAGGAGTTTGAATTAGTATGGAAACTGTTAGTGTTAGGAGTATGGAGTCTGGGTGAAAGGGGGTCTGGTTTTACGCTCTTTAAATAGGGGCATAAGCTGTTGGTTGTGACAGGCAGAGTATCAGGAAGTTGCTGGTTTATGAAGAAAGGGGGTCCTAGCGCCCAATAGCTAGAGAGAAGGCTTCTGGATGCTGTTTCTTTAATTCTTTTCTGTCTTTGTTAGCTGTTAGGCATCAAATCTGTAATACAGAGGAATCATAGCCTCTGTTTCTTGCTATTTCAATTCTGTTTTGGTCAATTGGGATAATTCTGCTGCTGTCTTTTTATCAATAAAACACCAGGAGTTCGGTTTCTAGTTTATACAACTCAGGTTTCTATCAGTCTTCGAGACAATTTGTCTTACCACCTGACAAAGTATTAACTTTTCCTGCCCTGACTAATTCACCTTTTAGAATATCATCTTCATACCTTGTAGGAGTGCAATGAATAATGATTCTTAAGTACTGCAAATCATATCTGATGATTAAGGCCAAACTGAACTTGTAGACCCTGTTTAGTAGATATTCTCTTGTTGACTGGAGAATGGATTCAATTCATGGTTCAGTGTATACAAATTTTCTTATTTCTTTATGAATGTCAATTTTATCCACTCTGCCCCCTCTGGTCAGGCTACTTCTCAGTTCTTACACTCTTAATTATGTTTCTGTTGGGGACGTTGCAGATTTTACATTACTTGGATAGCAGGCGTAAGGTCCACCATGAAACCATTAACTTGTGTCAGGAAATTCTACGGCAAAAGCATGTTGAATGGAAAGCTGTACAGCGTAACAATTTATCACAGCCCATCAATGATGTTGACTTGGTTGTTACAGTTGGTGGTGATGGAACTCTTTTGCAAGCCAGCCATTTCATGGATGACACAATTCCAGTTCTTGGAGTGAATTCTGATCCTACACAGATTGATGAGGTTAATATTCCTTATAGTTTTGATTGTAATATTGATACATTGACTTCAGACATTCAATTTTATCATTCTAGGAAAATGGCAATTTCAAGTTTCTTTTAGGCAAAAGAACCAACCTGACTGGGGATTTTTTTTTACCTGCCATATTTCATTTGCAATAGGTGGAAAAGTTCTGCAATGAGTTTGATGCTACCAGAAGCACTGGCCATCTTTGCGCTGCAACTGTTGAAAACTTTGAACAAGTAAGATGAGCTCATTGCTAACTAGAGGAAATATTGTTGCTAAAAGAAATTATAGGAAATTCTAACAACTATGACTCATTTGTCCTTGCTATGCCCTAAGGGTGGATCAGCAAGGATAGTGTGGAAATTTTCAATGATAATTTCATCCCATAAGTTTAAGCTTTTAGGAGAAAGTCCATGATTGGTTTTATTAATGTATCTAACACACTCCCTCATGCGAAAGCCCTAAGGCTTGAAGTGTGGACAAAACTCAAATCCACCATACTAATATATTTTAATAATGAAGAATGGGGTTGCAAAAATCGAACTCCTCATGGTCAAAGAGGCTCTGATGCCATGTCATAGACCAGTTTATGCCAAAAGTCTCAGTTTTTAGAAGAAGGCCCATGATTGGTTTTATTAATATCTCTAACAGAATTGTTGTGGCAGGAAGCTTTAATATGCAGTACCTTAAAATGTTTAAATTAAATAACAATATTTCAGAAATTTTGACCAGTAATTACTCCTGTGAAGGCGATTATTTTACTTAACTTGCCTGCTAAAAGCAATTTAGCATGGAATAGAAATAGGAGCATATGAGGTTTAAAACGTACCTCAAATCAAAGGTGAAATGAGAAACACCTAATAACTGTACCTTTAATATTCATTTCCATCTTCTTTTCTTTTTTAGTAAATACATTTTTGATCCCTCAACTTTAATGCATGTTTCAGTTTGTTCTCAAACTTCCAAGCTAATTCCAATCTTGTTCCTTGGTAGATGACCTGCAACATAAGTGACAATATCTTTTGAAGAGGAGACTATTCATTTAAAAAAAAAATGTTGCATTTCTAATCTCTACTAAACAACATGCTGTTTCCCAAAATTGAGCTTCAATTGTTGATGTTACCATATTATATTGGTGACTGTTCACTGTTCAAAGTCTGTGTACCGTATAATACAGCATCAAATGCTCATTTCTACTTATGATATTTAATGGCTTTTCACTTGACATATGAACTCTATGCAGAAGATTCCCTTGCTTATAACGAAAGTTTGGAGGTAAATTGGGTCAACACAAGAAAAGGAAAAAAAAACAATTGAGACTTGTGTTGATGTTTAGGGATAAGAAGAGTTTTTTCGCCCGTTCTTTTGCTTTTTTTCTCCTTTTTGACTAAAGCAAAAAAGATGAACTTCTTGAAACATATTGATGAATACACCCTTGCAATCTATAGTAACTTCTTTGGTATATAGATATATTTCTTCATATTTGGGTCATCTCCTTATTATTGGGGGAACTAAAATTTGTCTCCTTGTGCTCTAGGAAATTTTTTAACGAGAGATGGAGGAAACTTTCTAGCTATAGACTAGTGCCCTTTCAAATCATTCAAATGAAGAAAAGGATTATAGTTCCTCCATTATGCCCTTATTCATCCCTGTTATTCCATAATTTTCTTTTGTAATGGCTTTCAACATTTTCTTTTCTATATCTCAGTTCTTTGTGAACCAACTACATAGCTAAGTTTGCATTGGGCATTTTCTTTCAGGTGTTAAATGGCATACTTGAGGGTCAAATTATTCCTTCCAAGTTAACAAGGATATCAATATCTGTTAACACACATCAGTTGTCAACTTATGCTCTCAATGATATCTTAGTTGCACATCCATGTCCAGCTGCACTTTCTAGGTTCTCCTTCAGGTAATAGCAATCCCAGGAGACATTAAAACTCTTATATTTTCTTGTTTTCTTAATTAATTTATCTCTGAAAATGAACTCCCCCCCCCCTCCCGCCTCCCACAACAAAGAAAAAAAGGGGAAATGAGAGAGATAAGAATACAAGATGAAAGAAAATGCTTAATTTGGCATATGTCATATGTCTTTGCAGAATCAGAAAGGGTGATCAGCCCTGTTCACCACTAGTTAACTGCAGATCAAGTGGTCTAAGAGTTTCATCTGCTGCTGGTTCAACAGCTGCAATGCAATCAGCAGGAGGATTTCCAATGCCCATTTTATCTCAGGATCTCCAGTATATGGTAAGGGAGCCTATTTCACCTGGGCCAGTCTCGAACTTTATGCATGGATTAATCAAACATGACCAAATGATGGACGCTACATGGTCTTGTAAAGAAGGTGTAATATATATTGATGGTTCTCACATCTACTATACCATCCAAGATGGGGATACATTTGAGATATCTTCCAAAGCGCCCATTCTGAAAGTTTTTTTGCCTAATCAGTTGTTCTCATTACTATAAACTTGAAAAAAGTTTTGTTTGCAACAGTCATCAGAATGAGACACAAATTTTGTTGAGGATTTGTGTATGCAAGGAAAAATTTGGTTTATGAGCTGACGTAGCATTAAGCCTGCAATGTCTGTCTGATTCCTTCTTCAGGTTGAGCTAGAAATGCAGCTGGAACGTCATCAGTTTATCAAAACATTAAATATGAAGCAGAATCAACTTTAAGAGAATGAGTAGATAATGTTTCTGATGTATATATCCCTTTTTAAGCTTTAAAGGTTCGTATTTTCACTGTGGGAAGTCTTGTGGTTCACCCGATAACAAGGGCTTTTCAGAATAAAATGTTTATGCCTGTCCTTATTTCCTTTAGTAGAACAGGATATGCTGGTCGCCTTGGAGGGATCAAAAGTTTGTTTTCCCTCGTCCAAAAGTTAGAAGGCATAAGCCTTCTAAGAGGAATATCCTTTTGAACATCTTGTATTGATTTCTTGTATTTCGATGCTGATATTTCTAATCCATGTTCTTTGATGCTCTGAAAACACAGAATAAATTTTATTGAGAGCCATTATTATGCGCTTTTCTGATCGCAATCATGGATGTTAACTTCGTGTTGACGCAAGGGAACTTCTGTTAGTCCTGCGGTGTGCACAAACTTGCATATGTAACTGACACCGCCAAACAAGTTTTTTTTTTTTGACAAAAAAAACTAATCTTCTATGTTTACTTCTGGTAGAGATAGGGAAGAGGTTGCAGTGGTTATCAACTGGGTATTGTTGATAATGTGTGCTAGTATAAGCATTCCGAGGGCATATATTATCAAATAATTATCATTGGTAGCTCAATTATTTGTCATTATAAAAAAAAGATAATATAAGTTTTCATCTTTATAATTTTATTTAATTTTTATAATTTAATTTCATTCAATTAAATTTTTACGGTTTTAATAATTTTTATTTTAATTCATATCATCAATTACTTAATTAATACAGATGAAATAAAAAATTATTTACCTAACAATTATATGTATCTTTATTTTTCCTGTCAAATAACACCTCAGCACCCCTCATCATCATGACCCTCGCCACTTTCTCCTTTTCTCGGCTGTTTCTCACACCTTCAGAGACGAAGTCATGCTGAATGAGGATGAAGATGAAGAAGCAAAAGTTGAAGGAATTGGTTCCGTTAAGAGGGTAATTTCTTTTGGTAGATATTTACTTCACTCGTGATAAGTTTAGCAGACTGGGCCACGCGTATTACTACCGTTAAAGAACCTATAGATTTGCTTCATACTAGCTCGGCGCAAGCTTCGTTAAGCAGCATTCCAGCTGCACTATGGGCCCCAGGGCTCTAAAGTTGCTTTTTTAAAAAAAATTAAGTACTATTTTGACTGTTTATATGATTATTTTTAAAAATATGTAAGAATGTTATTTATTTTTAAAATAAAAAAATATTATTTACAAAATAATTAAGTTTAATGAAATAAATAAATAAATTTTTAGATAAATATATCTTTAAAATATTTTATCTTTTTAAAAAATATTTTTATATGTTATTTTTAATAATTTTGTTAATTTTTTTTTTATATTTTATATTCAAATGTAAGATATTTATTTTTTTAATAAAATTATTTATATATAATTATATTTAAACATTAAATACTTAATTTATTTTAAAAAATTACTTTTACCTATTTAAAAATATAAATTCATCCAAACTGCTTTAGTTGAGATATTTTCCTTTGCCTCGTGATGTAATCTTTTCTTGTTCATTGTTTTATTTCCTTTGCCCGAAGGCATGAGTTAAAGCTCCAGAATGTTCATTATGTATATGGAAGTACCCTTGTACTCCTTTGGATGATTGAAGAAACATATTTGTAAATAGCAATCAGTTTATTTCCTCTGCTTTGCAGAAGCAGAACAGATGTTATCCTATTCTAATTTTACCGGTTCAGGCTTTGTTTGGGATAAATTTGGTTACATTGTAAGCACTCCTTGTTTTGGCATATATAATCCAACCATAAGCTAGGACTGCCAAAACCTATATTAACCTTATAAACAATCCCATGTGAATAGAGAACGGAAAAGAGGGGTGTGGGGGGAGGAGGAATATATCTAACCTCAATTAAACCAACTAAATTTCTCAATGAAACCAAGCCAACCCTCTACAATTTGGTTTAATTTTACGTTGGTTTCACAAGTTGAAACAACCCAATTTCTCAATGAAACCAAGCCGACCCTCTACAATTTGTTTTAATTTTACATCGATTTCACAAGTTGAATTTGTGTAGCCAATCATTTTTCTTTATTTTTTATACAATAAAAGATCATTTTAATTTTTTTAGACAATCTTAAAAGTACATCTTCACATATTGAAGAGAATAATTTTTGTCAAGTACAGGCTCTAAAATTTAAAACCTAAATAATCAAGATAAGAAACACACATCCTTAAGCACCAATAGCTCTGAATGAAAAGATAGTCCTGAGTTTCTCACTAGTTTCACAAAAATATTTTAACCCAGATGATAGCAGGATGCACATAAATAATATTTCATTCCATTATATCACAACAATAAAAAATATATGGTAAAAATTAATCTAACATGTTAAGCTTTTCAAATTATAAATTTATTTAATTGCAGTTGTTTATTTAATTGATGGCATAATAATATTAACACGGCTTGTCATATTACAAGAAATCAAATTTTGATAAAGCTGCATTAGTGAAATCACATTTTGCCAGCTGACCGCCCAATAGTAGTAGCAGCTACTTCTATACTTTTAGTATTTTGTTACCTAATCTATTTTTAAATTATGATTATATTAGTTACTAAAATTTTAAAAAAAATTACTTATGTCAAAATATTTATAGTAGTAATATTCAATTTTGTAGGACAACAATAGTATTAGAAATGTTCTGTCATGCGCAATTTCTAGCCATGATGAGAGCATTTCAAATGTTCAAACGCCCATATCATAGACAATAAGCTGAAAAGAAAAATAAAACACCTGCTTGCAGTTGCATTCATTGTTCATAGAAAACAAATAAGGCCGCGGCTTGTTAAGTTTTCACTTTTCACTTTTCAGCGTATTCACTTTTCACCAGATAATACAAAAAGAATTATACCATCCGCAAATTGAAGCCAAGCAACAAAAGTAATATAATAATCTACATTTTCTTGTTTCTGTTTCCAGCTCTTCACCTATTAAAGTTTGGAGAGATTGAATTTAAGAATATCATGGAAATGGAACATTAGGAGGACTACAAATTGACAGATGTGAACTTTATATTTGCCTTTCCCTTTCAAAAGAAAATTACGAAAAGAGAGGTTGACTGACATAGTAGATGATTAGCCTCCTCTGAGATTACAACCTGAAACGCCAAAATACATCAAGATTCAGAAAAAGATAGAAGATTAAAATTAGCAGACTATAGTTCGTTCCTTACGTGAATATTTGAGGGCGGTTACGCGAGAACTGAGGCCGCTTTATAGGAGACAGTAGCAAGTTCCTTAAAGTCATTGATGGGTTGCTGGTAGCACTAGCTCCAAAAATAGGTAGAGCACCAGCCCTTCTGTTTCCCACATCCCCTGCAATGGCTGCTTGTTTTTCCGGTGAGCCAACGGAGATATCAAAGGGACCAGAGTTATTGCTATTCTGTCTTGCTGGCCATACTTCCTCTCTTGGTCCTGGAGTTTCAGGAGTGAAAACCAGCCCACCTGCGACCAATAAGTTACCTAGTTTTGGAAATATCTAAGCAAAAAGGAGGTCATGTAGATCATACTATGTCATTATTATATTTAGATAACAGTTACTTCAATCAGTGAAAAATTATAATATCTTATATCACTTTCTAGTTTCTATTGACACCAGAAAGTTGTGTTCTCTGACTGTTGAAAGAGAAGAATTACTACCTTTTCTGCCGGTTTCTCTCTCATCCATCATGTTAGGCGGGTTAGAGAATAAATCAGGCTCATTTCTGGAAAACAAGTTGTTTGCCGGCTGTATGGCAGATCGTTTCACTGACTCATACTCACCCCTCAGCTGGTCATACATTTCATCTAATTTTCTCTTCTGCCTGAAATTGTAACAGCTTTCAGGCATTAAGACCCAAATATGACACGTACAGGCCAGAAGTATTAGACAATGACCTGGATTTTTCAGCAAATTTTTCCTGCAGCTCTTGCTTGTCCTTGGACATGCTCTCAATTTCCTGTTCCATCATCTGGCACTTCTTGGCCATTTTTTGGTACGCAGTATGCACCTGCTCTAGTTTTTCTGTGAACTTTCCTTGCATAATCTCACATTTCTGCCGGCATTGAGCTACAATCCTGTTCATTTTATATTGCATCTCCAGTTCCTTTTGCCCTATGTAGAACATCACACTTCGGTATGCACTCTTCATCACTGGGTTTGCTCTAAGGAAAACACATGGCTCAATATACCCACTTAAATTTTGGAATGAGTTTTCAGAATATGCAATTACTTAACTTTGGTCGTCAGACCATCAGACGGTAGAGAGGGTTACAACTAACACGAGATTTACTTCATATTTTCTATACAATTGCCTCTAATTAACAGGCATAAAGGATACATATCTGTGGAGATACTCCAGCCATGGCCATCTGCAACAGAAAAACTCACAAAAATAGGCAGCAAAGCAAGTGGAAACCCCCCTCCCCCGAAAAAAAAGTGTACCAGGGAATGGAATTCATCAAATTATAAAATTACAGATTATATCTTCGTTGCACGTAGTAAGTAATAATCAGGAGAATGTTTACTTACGTTTATCCATTCATCATTAGGATTGATATCCACAGGTTTCATGAGACTGATAAGAGGAAAAATAGAGAGAATAGACAAGAGTGAGTCATCACTACGGCACAACATTGACAACCCAAAATCTAATATCACTGGCACGAACATCATATTACAGCACAAATGTAAGTATTAATAGTATTAGTTGCCAATGACCATTTTAATCAATATTACATCCATGAGGCTCACAATTTGCAACACAATCTAAAACCGATAACAATCACATCATATTGCAGTAAATGTGAGGGACAAAAGGGTCAATGACAAAATTCTTATTTGTCTGGCAATCATCTACAGATCTCAGTCAAACTCGTACCTTTTTGAAAGTACTTGATCACAAATTGGGCATGCTCCATCATTACTTAATGTCTTATTAGCATCGTCTGTGCCTTTCTATAGTGTTAAGGGAACTAAATATATATGAACTAGCCACTTCAATAACAGAACTTAATGAACAAACAAACAATTTAATATGATTATTATGTTGATCAGATAGAAAAACGGAGTTTGAATGTGAGGCCAAAATTTTAGGCATCTGGATACACAAAAGGTGACCACATGTTGTGGAAATGGCTCGCCCCTCTAGCTCTCGCCAGCATGCATTGCATCTCATTTCAGCTGTCAGATACTAACTTTGCATATCTGAAGGTCAAAATACCTGCAAGTCATCCTTCAGTATCTGATTAGATAAATCTGACCAGTAGCCTGATGAACTCAACACTTACTTTGTGAACGTGATATAAGTTTTCTGCTTGCTTTTCTACATTTTCACAAATTTAAGCAAAAAAAAAAAAAAAAAAAAAAATATATATATATATATACAAAAAGCGGCTGGGTCGTCTCTGAACATTTACCGGAACTCTTTTTGCCTTTCTCTTTCTAGTTGCCAGTTGCCACAGAACTTCTACGCCCTTGCCTGAAACGGAAAACTGACACAATTGAGACAAAATAATAATAATAATAATAATAAACCACTGTATTAGCTTAAACCAAAATGAAACAACAAAAACGAAAATTCGGCTGATCAATCTCCGACATTCAGAAACAAAATCCAGAAATATTTGATGAAGGCTTGAAAATCTCAAATATCCTATCATACACGAGATCAGAAAACTTCCTAAAGCAGAAGAATTATGGAAACATAAAATTGAAATTAGCGAGATGTGGAAGATTAAAGACTTGCACACTTACCAAATGCACAGAGATTAGAATACAGATGGCGAAGTCGAGGTTTTCTGGCTCTTCGAATGAGATGGCGAGAGGAGCGAAACCCTAAGAGTAGGAGATGGATTTTGGCGCGAAAGCTTCCTCGGAGACGAGGCTCAAGTCGTATCCAAAAATTGGCGGCAAAGCTACGAAGGAAGAAACGGTTGGCCCGAAAGCCGAAACACTATTAAATACTTTCATAATTAATTATAAAACACAATTAGTAATTACAATGAACGTAATACTGCATCGTTTTTCTACATAATGAATGAATGGCACGGGGTTATTAAACTTCAAATCCCCTGCAAGTTGCAACAGACTCGAAGTCCCAAATTCTAATTTTTAAAATAATACTTATTTTTTTTATAAGATTATAAAAAGACTAATTTATTTTTTAATTTAATGAAAAAAAATATAATTGATCATGACAAGTTATATTAGTAAGACCTACACCATCAAGTCCTTACTACAAAAAGTTACTAGAATAATATAATGATAAGGATTTAAATAAATTATGACAACATTTTAATTTTTTTTTTGTACTTTGATAATAATAATAATAATAATAAAATAAAGCATAAAAATTTTGTTTTTGTGATTTTTTTTTATTCAACATGTTAAGAATAATTTCAATTCAAAAATTTAAACTGATAAAAAAAAAAAGTAAGAGGAACAAGAGACTTTAATCTTGAAGCGAGAATATTTTAATTGTGAAGAGTAGATATAATAAAGATTGAATTCTTAACTAATTGAGAATTTAATACCACATTAAAACTTATTTTAACTTCAAAACTTAAAAAGAACTGTAAATAATTTTTATAATAATCCAAAGTAAACTGTAAAAGCCAAAAGGCCACTCATAATGGAGAATAGTTTTTGGTGTGGAGATGGTGTAGATGTAATTATAGGTGTGCAATTTGATCGGTTAAACTGTTAATTCGATTAAATTAAATTGAGTTGAAGAAAAAATTAATCAAACTAAGCATTAAGCGATTCAGTTCGGTTAAATAATATCTTAACCGTACCATACACGATTCGGTTAACGATTTAATTTTTTTAAAATTGTAATTAATTGAACCGAATCGTATATATATAATTAATTAAATATATAAATATATATAATAAAATTTATATATATTTATAATTATAATTATATATATTATTTTTTAATATATAATATATTTAATATTTATAATTTTTTATTTATTTTTTAATAATTATTATTTAAAATTAATCAATTATCTAAACCAAATCGAACTAAATTAAATATATACAAACTTTGATTTGATTCAATTTTTAATAAAAAAATATTAAATAATTAAATTAAATTAAATAATTTATATTTAATTAATTTAATTTTTAATTTAATTCGAAATCAATCTAAACCAAATGGTAAATACTAGATAGAATAATGGTCGAGCCACCCACCGACTGAAACCTTTCCCATAGAGCCAGAGGCATTCATTCAAATTCAAACCCCATCGATTGTCCTTGATGGTTTGCTGCCTAAGTACTGGCTGGCCCATTAATTCTTTAACATTTCTGATTCCTTATATTGGTTCTAATTCCAAATAATCTTAGCAGAGAAGAAACAATCACTTTCCCTAATGGAAACCACCATTTTTGGCTATCCTTGGCCATACCTCTGGAATGCTAAATTAATATTTTAATATTCTTTCAGTTTTCAATTTATTCATTATTTTATGAGTTTTATTTTATCTTAAATTATTTATTATTTTATGTTATTAATAAAGTATTAATTATTAATTATTTAATATTTTTTTAATAGAATAATTATAAGAATTTAAATTAGTTTTGATAAAAATAATTAAATCAAATATAATTATATTTTGTTAAAATTAAAATTATTTAATAAGTATTTAATTTTTATATTATTATCTTAAATGACAGATAATTTAGAATAAAAGAAATAATAAATTGAGTTTATGATGAGTTTGTAATGACTAAATGTAGCTTGTAAATCTGGTATTTCTGAGTTTAATGTGGAGTATGAATAATCACATCTGGTTTTATAGCTAATTTAATTCTGGTCCATGATTGGCTACCGTCAAGGATTATGTTAATTTTAGTGATTTTTAAAAAAATGATTTTTTTAATAATTTTTTAGTTTTGATACTTATTTCACTTAAACTTACAATAAATGTTAATAGCCTTTATCATTAATTAAGATGTGAGAGAAAGCCTGAAAAAAAGAGTTAACTTAGTTGATAATTTAATGAAACTTAATTCAATCTCAGAATTGCATTATAATGTTAAGGTTCATAAATTTAAGAGAATGAATTATTTGCCAAGTGATTTTTTTTTAAAAAGGTTAATTGTCAAAATAAACATTAGAAGAAGTTATTTATCTACAAGTTAAAATTGAAACAAGTTATTTATAATTTGTCTTAATTATTACTATTTATATTCTATATCACACTATTTTGTATAAAAATCTTTGAAGTTTGAAGTATAGACAGGCTCACTCGAACACAGTGTGACAACAATAGATTGAATTGAACTTGATTTAACAGAGTCTCATATTATATGAAAAAGAAATTCTGATAATTTTACATTGATTTGTGGACTAGTTTCCTTCTAACCCTACTTCTCTTTGGGGGTAGAATTTTCTTTATCAATACTAGAAAAATATCCCACTCTTGCTTCTCTATGGGGCCTGGCCGCACATCCAATGATATTCAAGTTCTATATTCTTTTGTTTTTCTTTCCCTTTTGCCTGAACGATGCTGCGTGAGTTCATGCTGGAAAATTGCTCCAGTCCATTTTCTATGGGACAAAAAGACAAGACATAGGTCGTTGTGGTTTCTGAATTTCCTTAGAAAAAGAGTAATAATGTTTTATGAAACATGAAAATATGTAGTGTCACCCAGCAAAAAATTATACAGAAAAGTTTATTATCTAATTTTTTTTAGCCCAAAAGTTCTCGACACCGGGAGTTTCAACAAAGTCTTGTAACCCCCCCAGGCCACCAAGCAAGCTTGCTAGCAGTGGACGGCGGGTTAGATTTTTGTTTTTTTGATATTAGTTTTCTTGCAGCACCACCATGTCCATGACCAAGCCAGCAAAGGCGGTCTCCTCTGCCACGACACTACCCGTTTACTGCCACGTGGACGTTTAGCTTCGAGGCCGCAAAAAATATCCTGAATTTTCTTCGCCCCTTCTTAAACCCTGTTCTTCTGGTTTTTGGTTCCCACCACCTCTCTCTCTCTCTCTTTCTCCTCTCACAATTCAATTTGTATTGGTATTTTCTAGTTCTTTCGAACTTGGGAAATTTGTAGAATTTTTTTTAGAGGTGGGAAATAAAGTTTGAAACTTTTTGTGAAGGAAGGAGAGAAATTCTTGAAAGGAAAGAACTTTGTTGTGGGAAAATAAAATAAGAGAAAGGATGAAGATTCAGTGCAGCGTCTGTGAAGCGGCGGAGGCGAAGGTGCTGTGCTGTGCGGACGAGGCGGCGCTGTGTTGGGAGTGTGACGAGAAGGTTCATGCAGCTAACAAGCTCGCCAACAAGCACCAGAGAGTTCCTCTTTCTACCTCTTCCTCCGAGATGCCCAAATGTGATATTTGTCAGGTATCTTATATGTTATTTAAATAATTTCCTTTTATATTATTTTGATGGAGTGGTGCAGTAGATAAAGTTCTCTAAAAGAAAATATATTATGTATAGGAATTTTGTATTTACTGTGTGTATTTGATTGATCTTTTCAACAACTATTATCTTCAAGAAATTTTCTGTGCTATATCCATTGAGAAAAACATGGGGTAGGATCGAAAGACAGTGTATCACATTGTAAAATTTTTTAACGTTACTAACAACTGTACGATTGTTATAACTTATTCTAGATTTGGTACTTATTTTTATGCAATACTAGTGCTTACTTCTAGCTGTTTGAAAGCTATATTATATGATACTCATTAATCTCCAGGGCATTAAAACCAAACTCAAATTGATATGATATGCGTGAGAAAATTCCTAAGACTGTGCATTCAGTGAGAAATACATCCGACAAGAAAATATTAATAGTTTTAATTTTGTTCAGTTTTATGATACAAAAAACAAATTTCTTCTTTAGTTAGTGGTCATTTTCTATGCTTTACCTTCTGAAAGTTTTACAAGAGTAACAGACTCTGTTGTTGTTATAGAAATAACAGTCCCTTTAATATTTAATATTTAATATTTATTCTTATATTTTTATTTAACTTTTGGATTTCAATAGTATTATTTACTGTTAAGAGCGTGTATCTATTGAGCTCCTTTTTGATGCGTGGAGCCTATATAACATTATGGCACGTCTTAAATATATAATTCAACAGGCTAGGAACAGAACCTAAATTTAGCACAGTGGGAACATGAGGAATCGTGTTGATAATTAATTGTAACCTGTAATTTTTTGCCAAGGATTTACCTATTGTGCAGTGTTCTAATCTTCTAAATTTTCTTAGATTTGTGTATGCCATGTTTTATTCTTACATCTTTGACTGTGCTTCATAGAGAAATTGTGCTCCTTTCTTCTCTTCCTCTCTCTCACTCGCTTCCCTATCTTGCTGTGCCTGTATGCATGCTTTGTTTTGGAGGAGGGGTGGATACGGGTAAGTAGAACATGTATGTTTGCTGTTAGAATT
The DNA here is from genome assembly GCA_034509205.1 of Ceratonia siliqua. NCBI lineage: Eukaryota > Viridiplantae > Streptophyta > Magnoliopsida > Fabales > Fabaceae > Ceratonia > Ceratonia siliqua. The sequence goes on from JASKGM010000014.1 coordinate 6,003,873, forward strand.
AGAAGGAGCTACTATGAACATATTGATTTTTGTTCAAAGTCAAAACCACTTCTATATCAGATTTGGAGGTAACCATGATCTAGAGTCTGTCTTTTGTAATAAGTTTGCAGGTGGAAAGCATGGGAGATAGTATGAAATCTTCCCTTGGTTATGGTACAGTCTCTACTAGCTACAATCAATCAGTAAAAACTGTTGTACTCCATTTTGGAACTAGGAAAGCTTTAGCTTTTAAGTTAATTCTGTGCCTTCTGTATGTGATTGACTAATTGATAACGCTGATTTTGACTCGGGACATTCTTAATTTGTTAATTGTTGAAGTTCAGTTTGTGATGGTAGAGTCTGCTACTCCTTACAGGAAACATTTGGCTATTTCTTCTGTCTAGAGGACCGGGCTTTATTCTGCAGAAAATGTGACGTGGCAATACACACAGCAAATTCCTATGTTTCCGCTCATCAGAGGTTTCTGCTCACTGGTGTAAGAGTAGGCCTTGAAGCTACTGAGCTTGGTGCTTCCTCGTCTTCTGTTAAGTCACAATCTGCGGAGAAAATGTCAGACACAAAATCTTCTTCTGTGTCTAGAAAGGTTTCCTCAATACCTGAGTCATCTGAATACAATGAAGTGTTACACATCCAAGTTGGAGGATCTGAGGAGTTTCCGCCAACTAAGGTGTCTTATGGTGGTGGTTCTAGTTCTGCTGGAAACATCTCAAACTGGCCCATTGATGAATTTCTTGGGCTAACTGAATTCAGTCAGAATTATAATTACATGGATAATGGACCATCCAAGGTATGTTTATAGTTGTTATAGAATGAACCTCTTTAGTTATTCCAGTCTGCATTTTGTAACCTAGGGTAGGGTCCCCTTGGTTATTGGTTGCCTTATAGAGTTTTTATCCTTTTTTTGGTTATATGGCAGGGGTAGTATTCCGGAATTTGTATTTATCTTTCATCATGTATTAATAATAATCTTTATACCCCAACTCCCCCTTCACTCTCCTGCATGCAAACACAAGTCCAAATGCATTTCCGCTGGGCTTCTGGCACTTTAATCTGCCAAGTGCCCATGTTTGTGTTCTGCATAAAGGTTAACATCAATGATAAAATGAATAGATGTTGGACAAGATCATCATTGCTTAGGAAGTTGAACGGACCTTGCTAGGCCTGATTATGTTGAAATTTTTTATCAGAATGGATCTATAATTCGGTTTTTGTTCGGTACGTTTTAGTATATAGTTTGGGATATCGACATGTCAAAGGTGGATGTTTATCAGTATAGTTTACTAAGACTCTTATCTTGCGATTTTGTTCTCATTTAATTATATAATTTCTAATTATTATTGTATTCATTTACCATGTAATGAAAATTAGGCACAATACATTATGTATACAAAATAGTTTTCATGCTTATTTGTTGGAATGTGTTTTGACATTGTCAGACAAAGTTGCACTAATTATCCATTTAGATTGGGGGGTTAAGGGCCTTATTTTGGTTTTAGCTCTATAGATGATAAAGTTCCATGATATTCCTTTTTACCTCGTCTTTTACTGATGAGTTTTTTGCAGGCTGACAGTGGTAACCTAGGGGACTCTGATTCTCCTGGTTTAAGATCCAGTGAAGAGGGAATAGATGATGATGACTGCTTGGGGCGAGTTCCAGATTCATCCTGGACAGTTCCTCAGATCCCTTCCCCTCCTACAGCTTCAGGGTTACATTGGCCGAAAGACCCTAAATATTCATCTGATAGTGCTCTGTTTGCTCCTGTTCCTGACATATAGTCTCTCACATGCAACAGGACCAACATGTTCAGATTAACAGTATTTTCTCAAAAAGGGGGAGGCAGCTGTAATTTTTTCCCCTCTCATCATTATTCTACTATATCAGCTTTGTGCTTTTGATCTCTAATCTGATGATTCGAGCTTTTGAAGTACTATCCTTCTTTTGAGCAGTTTAAGTTGATTAGCTACATGTTTCTGTTCATGGCTCTTGGGAGTATATCTCTAACTTTCTACTTATCATTGAAAATTTGCCAAACAAAGCAGCTATTAAAGAGGGAAATATAGAAGTTTCTCAAATAAGATTGGTCTTGCAGCATTCTCACTTCAATTCAAGAGTCCAGTGTAGATGCAACCATTTGGTTATTGTAGAGATCTTATTGGCTGGTACGTGGTTATAGTAATGTACTTGTTCCCCGAAAAATTCAGAAGGCCTGAACATGTACTGTTGATTCCATGATTGTTTGTTTGTTTTATAGAATGTCTATTATCTCTCTTCTTTCTATTAAGTTTTGTAATACCTACAAGAAGTTCTCTAAATCTTGATCTTTTTTTTACTTGTTCTTTTTGTTTTTTTTGGTTCATATCCCTTATCAATCAAATAAGGGTCTTCCACGGAAGTAAATAACATAAATGGTTCACACCTTGGCGAAACATAACGATTAACGATTGAATTGGTCTATGGCTGAATTTGGAACTTTAAGAAACTTAAGTTCATCTGGTTATGCGCTTGCATTTTGGGGAGGAAATTGTTCATATATTGTCAAGACTGAGATTTCCTATGCTTTTAACAGTATAATGGAGTATCAGTGAAGAATGAGAACTGAAATTTCGTATCATCTCACAAAATGTAAGATTTTGTGAAGCTGAATTGAAATATGTCTGGATAGACATCTTCGTACATCTCAAACTACAGTATTTGTTTCTGCATTACAAAGTATTTCATACTTGGTGTTCATTACGAAGGCTGAAAAATCTGGTTGGAAAAAGCCAACTAGATCAGATGAGAAATTTAATGGATGGTGAAATATCAGTGTACAAACCCAACAAAAAGGATATTCCTTGGGAAGAAAGGCCTGGCAGCCATGAATATGACATGTTATTTCCCCTGGAGATGTCTCCTTCAAAATGAGCACATGTTCCCGGTCCTTGTACCCTACATGTCCTAACAGTCTGAGCATTTGTGTTTCTTTGAAAAATTCCTCTTTGAACAATAATATCCTCAACAGTAAAAACCTCTGAAAACCACATCATGAACTGCCCAAATATTTTTCATATATTCTTTTCCGTGGAACGAGTGAACTAGAATGCAACAGCAAGACAATTACTGTGCTTAGTCATTTTCTGGGTCAGTCTCCGTGCGTGTGTGGGGCAGAAAAATTGACCGAAGCAGCCATGGAGACATCACTTTGTATAAGATCCTGTGGTGTCTTGCAATTCTTGGCCTTCTTTCCACTTTCCAGGACAAAATGTCAATTTTTCACCTGCAAAGAGTGGCGGCATTTTTTTATATATGGACAAAAGAGTTGTGCAAGTTCTAGAATCTCAAGGACATATAGCCAATTTGGCCACTTTCATATGAAATTATTTCAGTAAACACTATTCATACATATAAAATCTTTTAAAATTTTTACAAATATTTCATACACTTATTTAACTCATTCTAATACTTTTTTTTTTATCATAATATAAAATATGTTTGTGAGATTTATAAAAAATATTATTTATGAAATTAGTATTATTCAATTTATTTTTTTAATATTATTATAAGACATTATTTTGAAATCACTTGAGATATTAAGAAAATATATTTTTTAAGTTATATCTATATATATAAGTGCATTCAAGTATTTTTTATTTAATTTTGTTTTTTGTTTTTATTTTTTTGAAATTCATTTTTTTGAAATTTTTTCACTTTCTTTTAAAATTTTAAATGTTTTTCTTAAATGTTTTTTTTACTTTTTTCTTAAAATAAAAAAAGTACACTGTATATCAAAATGTAACTTAATAAATACTTAAAAAAATTTCAAATATTTTTAAAATATAGTATCTCTAACCACATTTAAATAATTTTTTTTAATATTTTGAAAGATATCTACAAGAATGTTCTGTCAATGTCTATGATGATCTGAATCTACAATTACGATGATAGTTAAGTTAGGTTGAGATTTTTTTTGGATATTGCTATAAGACAAGATTTAAAAATTATTTAGAGTATTAAAAAAGTAATTTTTGAGAGATACTAATTTAAAATATAATACGTCTAATAGACACTTAAATAAAATTATTCCTTACTTGCATATATATATTTTTTATAATTCTCTCAACTCACGTGATTACATGTTTTTGTCTAATTTGAAGAAAAAAATGTAGTGAGATTAGTTGATTTTACATATAGTTATTTTATTTATAAAAAATTAAAATTCTAAAACTGCACGAGCAGCAGTACTCAATATTTAAATTTCTAATCCATGAGGCTCCCCTTTCTGCAATATAATATATGGTCATGACAGTGAAGCTGGAGACTACATTCTTGAAATATTTTTTTAGTAATACTGAGTATTAAAAAATTCAATATTAAAAATTAAATAGTATCAAGAAAAAAAGGATAAATTAGTATAATATAAATAAAATTTAAACTTTTTTTAATTTCTCTTTGAAAATATTCGAAATAATAATTGTAAAAAGAGGTTTCTTAAAACTTTTAAGACGTTTGAAAAGTTGAAGGTATTTTAAAACTAATTTGTATCATATTCAAAATTAAAATTTAAAGAACAGAACAAGGATGGGGATGAATACAATAATTTATCTTAGTTCAGCCTCAATGTGAGACCTACGTCCGATTCCCTTAACTCATAAGTAATTTTTCTTCACTAATCAATAACATCTTACACCTTAATTTTTCTTGTTCACAAAAAACAAGTAGTTTTACTGCTCACCACGAATAGGATGATTTCTAAGCTTACTACTAACTACAAATACAAATAATTTTCATTCGCTCACCATAAACAAAATCAGAAATTTAGATGAATTAAAAAAACTCTTTTAAAGAGTAGATACTTTGCCTTTTGTATTAACTTTTTTTTTTATTTTTTATGAAATTTCACAAAATAAAAAATAAAATCGAAAGAATTAATCTGAAGATATTTCTTACAAGTTTGATGCACATCTTTTAGTTGTTATATTGTAATATTCTTTCTTCCTCTTTTTATAATTCTTGCATGGTTAGCCATTGTAACTTTCTCCTCCAATCTTTGCCTTATTTGAATCTTCCATGAAAAACGTATATTCCATCTTGGGCGACTTCCTCCTTTTATTTTTCCTTTGTCAAAGAGTTTGATTTATTTTTTATTTCTTTCTCTTTCTGTTTCTCCTCTTTAATCTTAGGATTTGGCTCATCCATAAATTTTGTTGCTTCAATTTGATTTGGGGATTCAAAAATTTGAAATTTCTTCTCTTGATGGCAGCTTCCATATTTATTTTCCTTCATTTTTTATCCTTTATCAGAGAGATTTGACTTTGATGATTTATTTTCTCTTTACTTTATCCTTTCATACCTTCAGCAATCTCCATTCTTGATTTTTTTCATTGTTAGGTTTTGTTTTTCTTCATATCTAGTTGAGATATACTTCTTGGATGATTTTCCTTTTTGTTGCTTTAACCAAGTAGCTTAAACTTGCTCCTTTTGATGGGTTTTACAATTTTGGTTAGCTTTTGAATGCTTGGTTGAGATTGCTTAATCCGAGAGTTTTCTTGTGATACTCGAAAAACTCCTTTAATTGTCCTTAGTATTCTTTCTTTTAAATGTCTTCTAGCTAGTTGCTTCTTTATTGTCACATGACTTTGTCTCTTAATCCCATATATTTACTTTGTATTTAATTACTTTTCTCTTCATGTGTCTTCCTTCTTTCTTTTTGAAAGCATGGAAGACGGTTTGTTGGTTTAGCAAATATTTTCTTTTTTCTTTAAATTTGTTGCCTATTTCTTTTCCTTTTCTTTCTTGATTTATGACTTTCTCTTCTTCAATTTTGATTTTTAATAATTGAGTGTAACAATCTTTTTCATTGATTGTCTATATTATTCCCACAAGTTTCTATTTTAAATTATCAAATACTTAGTATAATATTTTAAAAATTTATGACAATAAAAAAATTTCAAAATTATTTGTTATCATCAAAACTCTAAATCATTCTTTAATGAAACCTTGAGAGTTGGGACTAACAAATATTACTGTTATAAATATTTTGACATATAAACAAAATTTTCTTAAATTTTAACAATTAATCTAATCATAATTTTAAAAAAATTATATGGCAAAATATAAATAACAGTAAGATTATATTACGACAGTACTAAAAATATATCTCTTAAACAGAGGTCTCCTTTTTTTGTTTTTTTTTGTTGTATAATGATAGCACGAGCATATAAAATTTGATAAAGAAGATTTTTGTTAAAAAAAATATATTGCCACCCAATCGTTGAGAAAACAGCTTTTGAAAATGTTTTTTTTTTTTGGGTCCAATTTTTGGGTTGTTGAAAAATCATTTATTTTTTTTGGGTAGACTTTTCAAGCCTTATGACTGAGCCATTTTTCAGTGGCTTGGATTCTGTCTCTAGCCTACTATCTAGCGAAAGTACAAGCTGGATCACCTCAAGGCTCAAGGCCGGGGTCAGGCAGCCAAACCTGCGAAGTAGAAGAAACAAAGAGAACCCTTCTTTTGGGCTATATATATACACATATCAAGTCTTTTAGTGCAATTGGATGGCCATTCCATTTCTCCACCAGCTAGTTTTCTGAAAAGGTTTTTAATATTGCCTTTCTCTTACAGTTCGTCGTATCTTCTTACTTCTGAGTGATACTTAAATGAGTTTCTTTTGGGTGCTTTGTTCTTTTCATGCTGAATATCCGTATTTGATACTAATTTGCTTACATCCAACTCCAACAGGTCTAAAATTCATATTAAATTAAAGCAAAATATATAGTCACACAGCTAATTATCCTTCTTTTCTTGGTGCCAATAAAATATAACTAGTACTCACAAGTCACAGCATACTGACTACATTTTTCTCATCATATTTCTTAGACAGTTCTAAGACATCTATAAAATGTCTACATCAATTTGAATGACTGAATATTAACGCTAGTCTTTCATAAAATGTCCTTAGACGGCAACATTCGGTTTCTGTTTCTGAGAACCTTATAAAACTTCAGAGTTCTATGTCCTATCTGGGTCAATATGGACACAATCTGTTGCATCTTTGATACTTTTCATGGTTTTTGTCAGCTTTACTTGTCATCTTTCTCTTCTTCCTCTTCCTCATTGTTGCTGCTATTGCCTTTCATAGCTTCCTCAAGGATAAGTTCCAAGAGCCTCTCGTACATTGCAATTGCAGATTCCAGCATGTCAATGGCCCTTCTCCTATCTTCAACATCCGCAGCCATGGTATCTCCAACTTCCATGATTTGCTTTAGAGACCTAACCATCTCTTCATCACATAGCCCAGACGTCAAGTCACTAGCAGCATTACTCCCTCTGACTCCGTAGTCCGTGCCACTGGCCACTATCATATCGCTGATGCTTCCCATATCATTGTTCTCCCCAAGAAGAACCATTGTGACTTCTCCTTTCTCAACTTCCCACATCCAAACGCTCCCATCTTCCGCAGCAGACACCAAATTCCGCCCCTCATTCACCAAAACCAAAGATACAATTGACCCAGTATGGCTTTTAGACCAACTGACCAATTCATGGGCTTTGCCTTGTTGCTTTCTGCTCCCAACCTTCATTGATCCCTTATAAACCAACCCATTTGATCCAGCAGCATAAAATTCTGACTCTGTTGAGTCTATTGCAACCCCAAAAATGGCACAAGGGAAATCCACTGTGCGCAGGAGAGTTCCATCCACTAAACTCCAAAACTTGCATGTACAGTCCAGTGAGCAAGAGACCAATGTAGAGTTGCATAGCCCTATTCCAGTGTTGAAAGCAGTTACTGAGTTCGAATGTGCCCTCAACCGATGCAACATCAAGTCTTTTGGGTCCTCTTCAGCTGATGAGGTCTCTACAAGTCGAAAGGTTGGGGTGACAACAATGGTACCATCATCACTGCCAGAAATTACTAGCGACCCATCATCACTGAGTTGGAGACAAGAAATGGGTTTTTTGTGAGCAGGAAAAGATTTGGTGATGTCCCCAGAAGGGAATGAGAGAGAATGAATCCTCCCTGATATGCCACCAGCTAAGAGATAGGCGCCGTCAGGAGTAGCAGTGAGTGGAGCCACTGGTTCAGGGACAGGAAAGTTGTGGAAGACAGTTGAAGTGTACCAGTTGTAAAGGTGAATTGACCCTGCAGCTGTGTATGGGGACACATGAGAGGCAGCTATGAATCCCTTGCCGGCAAGGGTGAGGCCTTGGCGGGGTGACCGGCTGTCGGTGAAGTGGGCAACACTGGCGCCAGTGGAAGCGTCGTAAGCCAAAATGGGGCCATCAGGAGAGCTGACGAGGACAATTTCATGCGAGGAAGAGGACATTTTGTGTGAGTAAAGGGATGATGTAAGGAGGAATATATAGAAGGGTGATATAAGGTAAGAAAACGCGAAAGGCATGTATTGATGAGGGGTTTATGGTTTCTAGGGCGTTGAAAACAAGGGGCTTGACTCCAAGGTGGCGTCACGTCATCGTCCTATAATGATGCAATATGCATAAACATGCGGCTAACTTCTGGTGGCAGCTTCTTGTAGACGGATGTTGGTTTGTTTGCAAGCGGCAATCCGATGGCGTGGGAGAGTTCGTCACATGCATTGGTCTTTCGGTATTTTGAATTTGGACTCAAATTTGACTGGTTTTAGGATTAGAGTGCACAGTTTCAAGAGATTTAAATATTTCATGAAGTGGAATTTACGAGAGAATTTGAAACCAATTCTAAATACGATAGCATCCCTCCATTCTACGTTCATGGACCAAAAAGTAGCATCAAGAGCTTCCCTGATGCACTTTTTAGGATATAGAAACATTGTCTAGTGTTATAACTACAGGAGCCATGACAACAGTGTCTCTACGGACCATTGATTTAAATGGCAGATAGCAAATGCCTAGTGTAAATTTTTTGAGTATTTTCCTTCAGGTCTTGGACTTTAGTTAGCTCACTGGTGTGACCCTTTTATTACTCCTAGAAATAGACACTAAATTAACTACACAAGAATGGAAGTCTGACTTGCAGAAACTCTTCGACCATTCTTTCCAGGTCAATATTTGGTTGGGATGCTCCCTTCAGTGCGTGCATATGCACGAAAATCTTGATCAAACTATGAAATGAAATAATAATGGCAAGGAAACAAAGAAGCCGGTTACCTTACCCTCCGACTGGTATTAAGTAGGAACACGGGAAATCAGAAAGTAAATCTTACAAATGAATACCCAGGAGAAACTGCTCTAGTTATAGACAATAAGCTGGGTCAAAATGGAAATTTACAACTATAATTTGACGAACCACTGCATTCGATCCAAGAGCCTGGAAAAAATGGAATAGATTATTAAGTTCTGTTGCTATGATTGCCACTGCTATTCTTTGTACCAACCAAGTCAATAAAACCAAGGGATTTGAAACAAACATGCCTTGTATTTTATCAGCAACAACGCCTTTATCCACATCAAACCTGCGAACGAATCTCATGTTATGTATCGCTATATAAACACTTTAACTCCCAGGAGTATAAATATCCATCAGGTTTGGATGGAAAGTATATCCATCAACACTGCTCTAATGCTGAATGATGTTCCAGATCAGGCCTTAGCAAGCCATAACATAGTCATGATTGACCTCCTAGAGAATCTTGCAGCAAAACTTATGTCTGCCAGTTCTGGAAGAGTGCTTGCTGCATTAAGACTGCTATGATGCTGCCCATTGATATGTTTATGATATTGACTGCATCATTATTGAGCTGCAGAATATGATAGAATAACATAAATAACTTGTGGCAATGAAGTATATACCATTATCAGTTATACAGGTCAAATGGGTAAATCAAATCATGACACCCTTGAATTGAGAAAAATACAATCCAGCCCACTTTTCATGTTCAGCATGATGCAGAAAAGATAAATGCATCCAAAACTTTGTTTTGAACTTGGAAAATCCCTAGTTACTCAAGTATCATGAAGTACTCATGCTTTTTGTTTTTTCTTTTTCTTTTTTTGAATAAAACCTACTTTACTTTTTTTAGGGTACAAATGGTGGCAAGGAAGTTTGAACCTAAGACCTCCTACAATCTACCCAGACCCCTCACCATGGAGTATTCATATGCTTAAACAAGCATACCATCTGAACTAGCCGCATATCCCAAATTATTTAGCATTCAGTCTGCCCATAGATTTCATTGGCATTGAAGTATTTTGCTTCTTTGACAGGACCTTCGAATTCCGACCTTGGATAGGCAGGAACAGGCATATTTACCAAAGTTTTGATATCAAAACATCAATTTTTTTATGAACCTACCCATTGAAATCCTTCCTTCTCTTGAAGTGCAGCACCTATTATGCTCTCACCAAGATTAGCAATCTGGGAAGCTAGTACACAAATAACCGCTTCATGTGGTGATACCTGTTTCACAAAAAACAAGAAACAAATCATTAGCTCATTTTAAGTTCTTTAATTGTCAAGCAACTGATCGTAAAGCAATAACAATACGCATAGGTATAACTCACTCAGTTTTCAGTTTAGGGGATTTGAGAGTATGAGAAAGGAAGAGGCATTGTGAAAGGCTGTCATCATTTGATTGGTTTTATCATTTAAAAAGAGACAATAAGTGGTTTAATACATGGTCCATGGGACACATCATTCTTGATCTTCCCATGGATTGAGGGATTGAAAGCCAAGTTGCGTTAACTCTACTTGTAGGACCCTCTATGTTTAGTCCCATTATATTTCATTTTTAACCCTTATGTTTCAACTATGATTCCTTAGCACAAAAAAGCATTAACATAATTCTATACCTCTTGACATCATTCATTTTCTCTCTCCTTCACAAAACCTAAACATTGAAATGGAGTATCATTGAACTCATTCATTCCCATCTATTCCTTTCCCTTCTATCAAATTTCCTCTATTTCTCTTCTCTATGAAGCAAAACATAGCATTAGTGGATATGTATATAATACATTGATATTTTCCTATTTTATGGGAACACCTGAAAAAGTAAAGAGGGTTACTGAGGAATAACAATTTAAGCATCCTTGACATTATATGTTAGTCAGATGATTTTCTTAAGAGTTCAAAATTCCTGAAACAAGGAACCTACAAAAGAGCCCAAGTATGTAGATTGGCGAAGAAAGCTAAACCTCAAGAAAAAGGCGAATCTTGGTTTTCTGCTTTGTTGTGCCAGATATATTGTTTCATCAAAGCATCAATAAATAAGGCGATTTATGTATTAACATGATATCATTCTTTAAGAACTAATGTGCATGCATTTGAGATACGTATAGCAACAATATCTTTCAGTAATGTGATTGAAAAAAACCTGTATACAAAATATACAATTTATCCTTCAATATGCAAGACACTGATTTGTGGGTACTAACCCACTTTAAATTAAATACAGGGTTAATTTCACTTTCCCACCCTGACCTATTGGTTTGGTTCAGTTGGACTTTCCCCACTTTAGTTTCAGTTGAAGCACGTTACTTCAAGCCCTTAGCAACCTTCTAAATTGGCTATTAACTTTAACAGATCAAGGGATCATGAGCTTTGCTCACATATTATATATTTACGATTTTGGTGGAAAAGGATCTATTGAAATAGAAACTGAATGTTGAGCTCCTCACTAACAAAAATACATTCATAAAACAAGACCATGGTAGTTTGAAGGCACAAAATATTGCATGGGGGAAAGAGAGTTAAAATATTTAGAACGACAAAGGGTTTGTTGTCTGATGGTGATTAGAGACGATAAGGGAATTCGTCAAAAGTGACCTTGCTTTCTTAGCCATCAAAAGCTTCTTGGAGCACTTCCTGCCCCATTCTCTTGGCAGTATTGTTGTTTAAGGAAGACATGTTAGCTACCCATTTACTAACAATTTTTCCAGAAACCCAGCCAACACTTATTGCCAATATAAGAATACTTTTCTGTTCCATCAGTTCTTGAACCTCTATGTTAAGTGCCAATTTAGACAGTCGGCAGGAGTTTGCTCTGTGATTAAATATTTTATGGGGTAATCTGCTTCAATTAAAAGGAAAGCGGGGAGAGTACAACTGAACCAATAGATTAGGGAGGGAAAGTGCAATTAACCGTTAATTTTTTTAAAAAAAATGGGCACGGGTGCTCCAAGCTTCTATGATAAAGTATATATAAGTAAATATGCCCCATCAAGCTAATTGAAAGGATTAACTTATGAAAGTATCATGATGAAGATTTATACTAATGTTCATATATTAATATTATATACATGAAAGTTTGGTCCCATTCAGAGAAGAATAATTTATTAGGAATACACTAAAATTGGACACAACTTCAATAGATGATGAACAACGGCAAGACAATTCACGATAACTAACAAGTAACAAATTAGGAAACTCCATAAACAATTTGGAAGTATTTGACCTTAGTTGTCACCTTTATTTTTTCTCCCATCCATATATGTCCTTCCAACATGTGAGAAACGTGGGCGTGCACACTCCCACATAAAGGCTAACTAGCCAAATGCTCATCAGATTCCCAGCATTAAAGAGTTTCCAAAATGTCCTTCCTACAAGCAGGGAGCGCACATGCACCCCAACACGAACACAACATATCTACCCCCACAGAAACCTAACTCCAAAACAACTGACCCTATATAAGTTAGCAATTTATCTCCTCCTAGTCACGCAATCATTTATTTTTCTATTTCCACATAAGATTCTCATAATCATTTTGTCAATTGGTCAATACACCCGCCCAAACACCAAAAACAATTCTATTGTAGATTTCACTAGCCAATGTTCCTTGAGAAGTGGTGATGGAAAGTCCAAAGTCTATAAGTTGAAGCAAATCATAAGAGCATAGTTCAAAACAACCATTCTAGATGCACTGACAAGTGCTCTCCTTGTACACTCTTAGCAGGAACATAACACAGGAAAAAAGTTGATAAAAAAAAGAAATTATATTGATAGGGAGAGAAGACACAGGAGAGAAGGATAGGATATCCTCTTATGAAATAACAAAAACAATACAGAAACCAGAATGGAGAAAAAGATGCAAATCTAATAATGCAGCAAAGCTAAGTAATTCACTTGCCAAATATGTGCAGTGATTACTTACTGAGCTTGTCACTGAAATCAATCCACTGTCATCACTTATCTCAAAGTTTTAATTTTGGTATCATATATTCAAAATCAATTTAACCTTTCTGGGGAATAAATAAATAACCTATCTCTTAATAACAAATTAACTACTTTCCTATCGTTGTACATCATTAATACAAGATCATTTGATTTACTTAACTAATTGTTTTCTGAAGATGAACTTATTGTCTTACCCCAGGCCTCCACAGAAAAAGCTGGCTATCCTCAACCAAAAATTATTGGTTGGTAGAAACTATGAAGAAAAAAGAAGTAGGTCACAAGAAGAAAGTTAGAATAAGATAATGGCAATGTTTCCAGAACGTAATTAGTAAAGAGGTGACCATGATTTCTCAAAATTGAATCAAATGACTATAACTACATGGCTTGAAGAATAACACAGTCTGATCCCAAAATAAAAAAATTATTCTTCCGTTCTACGTAAAAAGTAATATTGTGGGAATATTTGCCTACGAAAAAAGAAAGAAAAGGCATATTCACCCCCATAAACACATGCTGAGTCAAAATTTGTAAATTACCTCACCCATGAGACAACCGACAATGGCAAGAATCATGGACGCTAAAATTCCTGCAAAGGTTCCTTCCACACTGACAGCCCCTTCTGTTCCTCTTGGAACTACCTTGAATGTCGTAACTAGGTATCTGGACATTAAGCAGGAGAAGCTTTAGTATAGGGATAATGCAAGAAAACATAAGATAAAAGAAATTTTCTTTTGGAAGAACATACATCTTAAATTACCAGAGTTTTCATTAATTTATTATCTGATCAGTAATCGCTAGAATAAATTCAAACCGATAATAATTTTGACCATCAAGTTAAAAATACAACGAGAAAATATACCACCTAGCAAGGTAACAAGCCAATTAGTGTCACCCAACAAAAGAAAAGTTAATCCTCAGTCTCCTTTTCGAAAATTTATTAACAGAACCACGTCAAAATTTCTAGGACTCAATACAGAATGAAGCTTTCTCAGGGCCTTCCATCAGTTGCATGTAACTATGTAGGTTGTAATTATATTAGGTTTATATTTAAGAAAGCTTTATCATTTGAGAAATGGAAAGGAGGGGAGAGGGAAAGGTGACTCATTCAAGCAAAGCTAACATGTTGAAAATCACGAGAATAATTTACAAGTGCAAATTTGCCATTGTAAAACAAAAGAAAATAATGGCTTTAAAAAATCTAAAGACATCAAAATTTAATATTATGAATTATAATTTAAACCAAATACTGGTAATAATGGAATGCTGCCATGTCCGTGCCAGACTTCATTGCTTACGTTGTTTTGCCATATGCCTTCCCTATCTCACTTGAAACAGTATCATTCAACTTAGTACAAAAACTGGCAACAAATCCAAGTCGCCAAAGCTGAGAAAATGCCTCTCCCCCAACTCCATAAATCGAGAGAAAGGCACAAACGCAGCCAGCAGCACTAGATCCAATAACACTGCCCGGGCCTCTTCTTCCTTTTCTTTTCTCAGCAACCCCCTGAGCCTCTTTCTGCGCCATCTTGACTTTTGTTGCAGCTGTACCCTAACAAAGCCCTAATAATTAACTACATTGAATAAAGTCTCAACCCCCAGAAACCGAAAAGGAAAAATATTAAATCCCACAGCCATAATCAGAATAGCATATAACTCATTAAATAATCAATTTTCTCTCTTAAAGATGCCAACATTCATCACTTTCAAGTAAGCTAACGGAGAGAGATAAGAAATTTCTGCTTACAATAATGAAATAGGTAGCAACGAGAAAGAACCCAGAAGGGCCAAACGCGCGCCAAGTGAGTGTTCCAAGCAAAAACGCAGCACCAATACCAGATAGAGACAACCCAGTTACCAATATCGGAGAACCCACAACAAATATCAGGAGGTTGCTAAGAAGAGAGGATTCCCAAGTGGGAGGAGACGATTGGATCAGACTCAGTGCTCCTCCTACAACATCTTGAACACTGCTTACATGGGAAGCCTGCATATTTGGGAATCTCTGAGGATTAGAATGAAGATCACGATTGAGAATAGGGGTTTTCGAGGAGAGAGCTGGGGAGTTGGCAGTGAGGAACGTCGGGGTTGCAACAGAGGGGTGGAAGGCAATGTGATGGGCAAAGTTGAAAAGCCCACAATTTACGCGGATTTTATTTATGTAGCTTGCGTCGGTGCGTGACGTGAATGAGAAGTTAAAGGCTAAAGTGGAAGATACCCGTGGGCTGTGGTGCCGGGTGACCACCATCGAGTTTGAGGCGGAACGAAGGGCTGAGAATAAGTAATTAAAAAAAAAAAGGAATTTTTTTAAAAAAAGTTAAAATTTTTTTATTTCTTACAAAAAAAAAATTGATGGATGAAAGAAAAAATTATTTAATTTTTTTATTTAAAATTATTTAATTATTACATTTAAATATAAAATAATTTTTAATAAATCTAAACAAATAAGTACAAAGTATTGGCTATCATTGCACTAGAAATTTTTAGGTATATATCTCTAAGTATTTTTATTTTTTACACCATTATTTTCTAATTCTATACTTATTTTTTTAATATTAATTTATTGTAAAATAATAATTAAGGTAAATTATTTTTATGATAAAATATTATGTAAAAAATATAAAAAATAAATTTAATAATGTAAAAATAGCATAACTCATTTATATATATTTTTAGTTTATTTATTTATCTCTAATATAATAAATTTACAGAGATTTTTTCTCTCTGATCATATAAAAATAATTTTCCCTAATTTACAATTTAATTATTCAAATTTGATAAAAATTCAAATTTAGGAATATTGATAATTTTTTTTTATAAATTTCTCTTTGTTACTAATTGAAATTAAAAAAAATAATAAGACTCACAGATATACTACTATGTGTTTAGGTATAAATTATATTTGAAAATTTTATAATTGTTTCTACATTGGAAATACAAAAAATTTAGGACAAGTATTAAAATAAATTAACCTTCCAAATTATTTTTTTACAATATTATATTTGATTATTTTGTAATTAAGAACCTATTTGTTTATATGTATTTTTAAAATGTTATTTATATTCAAAAACTAAATCTTTACAATAAAATTGTAAGTGTTTGTTTGAACTTCAGAATAAAAAAGAAGTCAATGGATAATGGAAAATATGACTTATAAGAGAAAAAAAAATTTAATTTCTCTTCATAAAAAATAAAAGGTAGAGAAAAGAGAAAATTAATTATTCAACTTTGTCCTACCTCTCTCCCAAACATTTCATTATTTTCAACAACCACTCAATAGATTCAAACCCAACTTTAAAATAATTATTAATTTAAAATTAACTATTTTTCTTTGTATATCAAACTTTTAATACTTAAAAAAGTATAATATTCAAATTTTATATTAAAGGTCATAATTCTAAATTTTAAAATAATAATTCATAAATTTCATAACAATAATTAACTAAATTTTATAATTCATAAATATAATATTCATAATTCAGAACAATAATTAACTGAATTTAGTTAATTATTATCTTTTATAATATCTAAATTTTATATTAAAAGGCCTTCCTATCACAAAAGGTTTTTTTTTATAAGTTCAAAAGGCCTTAAGTTTTGTTGAGATGAGTTTAATGTTATTAAATTTGATATTTTCCTTCTGTTTTTAAGATTTTGAAATTTTAGTTACAACGAAAACATGTTTTTTTTATAATAACACTATTTACATAACTCATAATTTATGATTTTAATCATTCATCATTATTTAATCTTTCTCTTATCTTATTTTATTATTTAATAAATTATTAAAAATATTTTTGTGAGAATTATAAAATAAGAGTAAAATATTTTCTTTTATGAAAAAAAGCTTATTTTTGCTTGATAAAATGACAAAGCAGAACAAAAAATAAAAAGACAACGACTCTATTATTTTAAGGTGTTGTTTGTATATATTTATTTTTAAAATAAATAATTTTTTTTAAAAATAATTTATTTTTAGGAAATTAAGTATTTATTTTACCTTTTCTTAAAAAAATTTTAAGTTAAAATTTTAAATTTTTTTAAAAAATAATTAATAGATGAAAAAAATATTATTTTATTTTTTAATTCAAAAAATTTAAGTAAAAAATATTTTTTAAAAAAAAAAGTATAAAAGAGCTTTTTTATTAAGTTATCCTAACTCTGGAGATTGTGGCAGCACGAGAGAGCCACAGCAGTTATGGCGCTGTGGAGGTTCAACCTCGGCGACGTTCCCTTCATCTTCAGCTACACTTCAGCTTCTCAGAAGAATGGAAATGCTAAATCCTTATTCGTTGAGTTTCAATTGGCTTTATCAAGGTCTTCTGTTCGGACCAATGTCCCTGTCAATTCCAGGGAAATTTTCAGGTTCGTTGCCAGGACCTCTCCGTCGTCCCGAAAGATGAACGCTGGATGTGAAGGAGTAGTTTAGTCAACTCTGCGTCTGACTTTGCTTTATTTTTCATTGCCTAGTGTACTTGCCCTATACATAGGGTAGTCTTCCTGTGGGTATACCTTTTACCTCTAGTGGTTTTTGTCTGCCATACATAACCACATTGGCTGTCTTTCCTCTGTAATTTTCGTTCATTTTGAATCTATGAAACAGAGTTTCCATTACAAAAACTTTTATGGTATCAGAGCGTTTCTAAACGCATTTTCCGCTGTACAATCTCTTATCTTCCTCTTCTCCTTTGTTTATCTGTCTCACCGTGGAGCATGTCGGAACACAGTCAACAAGGAGGAGAGAAGCATACAGAGAATGTTGAAAATACCAACCAGACGAAAGGCATAGAAATCATGTCTCCATTTTTTCTCAATGCCTCAGACAATCCTGGTCAGATGTTTGTGACTGAGTTGCTCAAAGATGGCAACTATGGTGAGTGGGTTCATGATATGACAAATGCCCTCCTTGCCAAACGTAAGTATGGGTTCGTTGATGGTACCCTTACCATGCCAGGACCTGAATCACAAGATTTTGAGAACTGGAGATCTTGCAACGCCATGGTCGTCGGCTGGTTGAAAACTGCAATGGAGAAAGAAATCCGGACCAGTGTTCGGTATGCCAAGACAGCTCATGAAATCTGGAAGGACTTGAATGAGCGTTTTGGGAAGGGCTGTGCTCCAAGGGCCTATGAAATCAGAAGGTCCATTAGCTTGTTGAAACAGGAAGGAGCTGCAGTCAGTACCTACTACACAAGGCTTAGAGGGTTTTGGGATGAGCTAGATGCCATTTCACCAGCTCCAAAATGCACTTGTGATGCCCGAAGAGAAGTTTGTGCTATGAGAGAAGAAGAGAAGCTTTATGCTTTCTTGATGGGGTTGGATGGAACCCACTCCACCATCAGAACGCAAATTTTAAGTTCAGAACCATTGCCTAGTATCACCAAGGCCTATCACCTTGTTTCAGAGGATGAACAGCAAAGGCAAAT
>JASKGM010000014.1:6022484-6093344 GCA_034509205.1 Ceratonia siliqua
TTATAAACTACATTTTGGTTCCACTATTTACATAAGCTATATTTGTGCCCTATTGTTCGCATAAATTACAATTTGACTCCATTATTCTCATAAATTACATTTTGGTCACACTATTTGCGTAAATTATATTTTAACCCCAAATACTTCTAGAAATTTCACTTCTTACCTCGATACTTTTAGCATTTTCAGTTATGTCACAAAAATTGGGTAAATTAAAGTTTGATTGAAAATAATACAATCACCATTTTCATTTCATTTGCGAATATCTAAAGGACTTTTAGTCGAAGTTACTTTTCTCCAAAGTCCTAATTTTCGTGGCATTCAGTGTAGTTACATACTCTCCATTGTCCAAAATCTCATGGGCCTTCAGTGGAAGTTCATCTCTCCCGAGGTCCCAATTATTCCTTACCTTAGACTTTCAGTGGAATTCTATTTTCCCAAAGTCCCAACTCTCACAAGCATTCTGTGGAGGTTATTTCTTCCCAATGTCCTAATTTCTATAGGCTTTTAGTGAAATTTTATTTTCCCAAAGTCTCAGTTTTCACGGGCATTCAGTTAAGATATATTCTCTCCAAAGTCCAAATTCACTGTCCAAGTTTTAAGTGGAAATTTAATTTTTCCTAAATGTCCTAATGTCTTTTCTCTTGATAAACTTAAACGAAACCATTTTCAAACTACGTTGACCTTGATCCCTTTCAGCGTATATAGGCACTTACTGGGTAAGGCATGTCTAGTTATTTCTTTCTTCATCTTTGTTCATTATCATTTTATTAATAAAAAAATGGGTAATTGAAATAAATTAAAATTTTAAAGCACAAATGATTTAGGGTAACCATCCTTAGGGATGGACGTCGTGGGGTGCCTAACACCTTCCCCACACGTAATTAGATTCCCGAACCCTTCTTCTGATTTTGAGGGCCAATTTTCCTTTTTTTTAAGGATCTCAATTATCCTTCTAATTAATTGGTGGCGACTCTATTTTTTCTCTGTGTTTTCCCTTACGCACCCAAAGTCATAAAATGATGGCTTTTCACCGGTTATCACATTGTGACATCCATATTCCCATTTTCTAGATTGTTCCAACTCCTTTCTTCCTCTCTCATTCTTTCTTCTTCCCTAAAAATTCCAATAAGCAAAAATCTTCCACATCATGCTCTTGGAGCCACCATTCACCTTCCTCATTCACTCTTCTTCAACACTATAGAAAAATTGATAGGTTTTTACCAAAAAGAAAGTAGAAATGTTGGGATTTTTGAGCCCATTCGGCTATTGAACCGGTATACTTGTGATAGAAGAATTGCTTCGGGTGAATGTCTAGATTGGGTTTTACAATATTGTCAATGTTTTAATACCCATACCTATATGACCTGTAGATTCAATTTGTTGACTTAAAAACCGGTTCAAGTCATCAGGGAAAGGCAAACCATTGGTTAAACTGATCATAACCATCCAGATCTAAAGATAACCATGGCACTCGGATAAAACTAGGAACTTGGATTGGCAAAAAAAGGAAGACGAAGTGTTAGGATTTTTAGATCCATTAGGCCATTGAAATGGTATACCTGTGATCCAACAGCTACTCTGTGTGAATGTTTGCATTGGCTTTTAAAACATTATCAATGTTTTAAGTCCTAAACTTACTCAACTGGTAGAACCAGTTTACTGACTAGGCAAACCGTATAGGTCATTATGGAAATCCTTACCATAGGTTGAATTGATTATGGTCAGCCAATAGCAGGGATAATCGTTAAACCTAGATAAAACCAAGGACCTAGACCAGCTTTAGAAAAACACGTGACCCAATAGCCTCTCTTGGTCAATGTCTAGGTTGAGTTTTAAAATATTGACCAACATAATAAATAAACGAGCTTCAATTTAGTTTGAAACTCATTTATCAAATGAGATAAGCTTAAGACATTCACAGAGTTCATGTCGAGAACACTAAATTCTCAGAAGGAACATAAGACCTCCACTTAAGCGTTAACCCATATAGAACCTTCACCTAAGCTTTAACCGACATAAAACATTTGCCCTTTCAACCTACATATCAACCTTTGCTAGCATCAACCATCATCTTTGGCAGTGTCAATCATCATTGTAGCTATGAAATTTTCATAAATTTGCATAAAATATAAAAAATTTATTATTATTATAATTCTCAATACATCATAATTTATATATTTTTTGATACATTTAATTAAATTTAGTATCAATCTAATATACGTGCTACACTATAAGAAAACAAGTGTTTTCTCACAAAATTTTTTTTTGTGAGAAACTGTCACAAAAGTTCTCATGATGGTCTTAAGAAAAAAATGATGGGTGAGCATGTTTCATAGATGTTCTCACGGTTGTAAGAACTGTGAGAGGTGTTTGTGAGATAAACCATGACAAAAAAAGCACAAAATTGTGGTGTGAAGCAAAATCACGAAAATTCTCACGGTTTACATCCTATAGAGGGTTTCCCAGGGAATACTCTCACAAAAAATACATCATTTAATAAAATGCATCGTTTCAAGTCTATATCTCACGGAATGTAGCCATGAGAATGGGTCTCACCGATATATCTCGTGAAAATTTCCTTGAGAACCTACAATTTATCCCAACAACTCTCACCTCTCCTCTCATTTCAGTTTCTTACGTTTTCTCTTCTTCTAAATGCATTTCTCTTTGGTTTCACTATCCAAATCAATTCTCCAAGCACTTTTGGGCATTTTCTAGTAGGTTGAGGTGGTGTTTAGTCCATTTCCTTATTCCATTTGAAACTTTAGACTTGAGGTTAACTAAAAAATTTTCACTTTTTCTACCTTTGAATTTTCTTTGTTAATGTGCAATTTGGGTTATTTTTTGGTTGTTTCTTAGTTTTGTTTAAGTATATGATGTTGGTGGAAAGATATTTGATAGTGCATGGAGTTTGTTTATGGTTTAGTTCGATGTGTGAGAATTATGTTGGAATCCAAAATTAAATGTTCAAATTGGACTAGATGTAAATTTTTGGTGTTGTAATTTCCTTGAGGCTTTTGTTATATGATGGATATATAGTGTTTGAATGATTTTTTTCAAAATTTTTGGAATTATTTTGGTTGAATTTCAATTTTATGATGTTTAGGGTTTAAATTAATAAATTAAATTATGTATGATATTGTTTATATTTAGGAAAAACTTTTTAGGGCTTTTGTCGTATGGTCGATGTAGAGTGTTCGTATGATTTTTTTCATATTTTTTGAAATTATTTTGGATGAATTTTAATTTTATGGTGTTTAGGGCTTAATTTAATTAATTAAATTATGTATGATATAGTTTACATTTTGGCAAATTTTTTTAAGGGCCTTTGTTACATGATGGATGTTAGTAATTTATAGATTTATTTTGGATTATGTTTTAGTCTCTATGATTTGATGCTTTTTGATGCTTGAATGTTATGTATTAGATTTATAATTCTTGTTCAATATTGAAGGAATATGGAGATCTCTAAGCATCATCGTTGGATGAAAAATATATTTTATCCTAATAGTAAGAGTGCTATTACAATTGAATTTTACTTCAGTGTCAAGGAATTTACTCAATTTACTTGTGCACTTAATGTGTGTGTTGATGGAGGAAAGTTTAGATACCCATGTGCTAAATGTAAATGCCAAAAGTTTCAAATATTGGATGATGTAATGGTGCATCTACATAAGAAAGGTTTTATGGAGAATTACTATTATTGGGTATATCATGGAGAGGCCCTGCCATCGTCTCCCTAACTAATTGAGATTGAAACCTAATATTTCTAGCCATACAAGGAGATTATTATGGATGTTGCTGGCCCATCTTTTGAAAGGGAGTACCGTAGAGTGGAGGAGATTTCTAATGAAGAGTTGGCCAAGTTTTATGATATGTTGAGCACCACACAGTCTCCATTATGGGATGGATGTGAGACATACTCTACACTTGCAATGGTTGTTAGATTGTTGTGCATCAAGTAAGACTATAACGTTGAGGAAGTATGTAGGAATGAACTTATCACATTGATAAGTGAGTGGTTGTAGAGTTTGAAGCTTCCTGTTAGATATGCATCTAACTTAGGGAGATGTATCCATACTAATTCTTGGACTTTGATGCACATAAAAAGTCATGACTGTTATATGTTTATAGAGACTCTTGCCGATAAATTTCAGTGGGCTACCTCCTACAATTTGCAAACCTCTTGTAGAGATTAGTTAATTTTTTTGAAATCTTTACTCTCCACTTTATGCAAAGTTAACTTATATGTCATGCAAAAGAACATCCTGTCAACCTGTGTAAACTTGAGATGATTTTTTCCCTTGCTTTTTTTGATGTGATGGAACAATTACATGTTCACTTAGTTGAAGAAGCATTGGCGAGTATACCTATGCAATATAGATAGATGTACCCTTTTGAGAGAATCCTACACACGTTAAAGCAAAAGGTCAAAACTAAAGTTCATGTGAAATGTACCCTTTTGACTTCAACTTTTTGCTTGTACTATTTTGAGTCTCACGTCCATGCACGAACCAGAAGAGTGCCTTGGAACAATGATAGTGGGGAAAGTTCTATTAGTAACAATGATAGTGGGGAAAGTTCTATTAGTCAACCCCTCTCAATCTTCAACTATCTCGCTTTCCTCCATGGAATCGACACTGAACATTATACAACTGATGAGCAACTATTATCTGCAATACTTTATGTGTTACTAAATTGTTTGAAGGTTAAACCTTATCAAAAGTAAGTCCTAGTTGCATAGCTTTGTATTTAATTGCAAATATTAATCAATAAATCCTTATGTGTTAACATTAGTTTCTCTTGATTCAGCATGTACATTGAGTTGTTATCATTAACATACAGTGATCTGTCTAGCGATCAGGTTGACAGTAAGTTATTTTAACAGTCTTTGATATGTTATGTATTATTAATTATTTTATATACTTCGGTGCTAAACCATGAAAATGGGATTGATAACGTCCTTCCAAGATCATTAGCTTGAGGCCCAGCAAGAAAGGGTCCACATGGGACCAATTGAATATTAATGGATATAAGTTCTATATAAAAGCATGGTTTCATGGGTGGAAAACAACAACAATGGAGTTTGTCTAAAGGGATCAGCTGGTTATGATGAAGTTAAGTCATTGTATCATGGCATCTTAAAGGAAATTATTGAGGTAAAGTATCTCGATTTTCTTGGAACACAGTTAATACTCTTTAATTGCAAATGATTTGATCCTTCTAACTGGGGGATAAGGAGTTATCTAAAACATGGATTTGTGGAGGTCAATTCAATGACCACATATAAGGGGGATGACCCTTTTTTCGTCACTCAACAAGTGGAGCAAGTTTATTTTGTACCTTATCCTCGGACAACTCCAAGCAAGCGAGGCTGGTTACATTTACTTAAAATCAAGGCTAGGCACACAATTAATGCCTTAGATACCCTTTTTCAAGTCACACATCCTTGCTCTTTGAAGTTAATTGTTGATAATGATCACAATCATGGAGATTTGAGAGATGACATAGCTGGACCTGCTTATGAGGAAGTTGACATACCAAAAAATGAAGATTTTGTACTTGAAGTTGATGATGATATAGAAGTAGTTGGCAGAGAAGATGACGAAGAAGATTATAATAGCAATGATGGGGAAACCGATGAAGACCCTCATAGTGAATATGTATTAGAAAGCGATTAAAATTACAGAGGTTCAAAATACTTGTTTTTTCAACTCTTGTGTATTTAATTACAGCTAGTTGATATATTAATTTTATGGTGATTGTGTTTACTTCATTAATCCACATGACACTTTATGCCAAAAGCAGTGGTTTTGAAAACATCGGCTCATCGAATATTTGTCAAATATAACATTTGTAAATGCGTTTCATTTATAAATAATTAAGTAATTAATATAAACATTTTAATGTATTTTAATTAATAATTAACTTAAATGTATTTTTAAATTACATTATGAATGTATTATATTATATGCAAATAAATAATTTATTAAAATACACATAAGTGAAAAGTTAATATAAATTAAATATAATACTCACCAAATAATTACCCCAAATGATATTTCAAGATTTAAAAACATAAATTATTTAATTGATGGGAGAAAAAAAATATGGATGTTCTCATAGAATACGGTCGTGATAATTTCCATGAGATCGTGCAAAGCACTGTTTCACCTAGGTAAATTTGAAATTCTCACATAAGGTATATGTGAGAGCATATGTGAGAATGAGCAATGCACCATTCCACTTAGGTGGCAAAAATTAGGTTTTGTGAAATTCGAGGTGTTCTCATGGAATGTATCCGTGAAAGGTTCTGTGAGAATGAGCAACACAGCGTTTCACGGAGGCAGTTTAGTTTAGTTTTGTGAAATTTGAAGTTCTCACCAAATGTATTTGTGAGAACTTATGTGAGAGATTCCTTGAGAATATGCAATGCACCGTTTCACTTAGGCGGCAAAAATTATGTTTTGTGAAATTTTATGTGTCTCACGGAATCTAACCGTGAGAGATTCCTTGAGAATATGAAACAAACTGTTTTATTGTGTTGGTTCATTTAGGTTATGTGAAATTCGAGGTGTCTCACAGAATATTTCCATTAGAGATTCCATGAAAATGCACAACACACCGTTTCATTTAAGCAGTCTCAAGGAATAATTCTGTGAGAGATTCCATGAAAAGTCATCTTTATCACCCTCGGTGTCCTTTCCTTTTGACTTTACCTTTACGTCTCAACCCTCCCTCTCTCTGTCTCTCTCTCGTTGTTGTTGCCACTGTGTCACCAATGCTGTCGTTGAGGTTGCCCCAATCGCTACCGTTGCCATCGCCCCAGCCATTGCCATTGCTATTGCCCGCTGAAATCTTCCTGGTACTTGCATTCTTACTTGAATCTTGATCTTTAAGGGATTGTATTGAATTTAAATTTTTATGTTTATTACTTTATTTTTCTTATGATCTTTCTTGATTGAATCTTGGTCTTTAAGGGGCAAATAGGAGTGTGCAAAGAATTTAGTTTTTGTTATTGATTATTTTATTTCGTACTTAAATCTTGAAATATAGGGGCTGTTTTGAGCATGGGAAAATTCTAGTTCTTTTATGCATATTTTAGGCTTAAATTCTTTACATGAATCATAAAGTTAAGGGCAATTTTAAAGGGAAAAATTTAGTTCTTTTGCTTGACGTTTTTGGGTTCTTTCTTGTATAAATCATGAAGTTTAGGGGCTGTTTTGAAGGAAAAAATTCACTTATGTCATTGGATGTTTTCGGGCTATTTCTTGAAACATGAGGTTTAAGTGCTGTTTTGATATTCATTTATGTTGCTGGACATTGTTGGGTTCTTTCTTAAAACATGTTGGACATTGTACTATGTTTGGTAGTTAGCCAAATGTATCATGAGCTGTTTGAGAAACTTTTCTTTGATATTTTTCTTTCTTTACCTAATACTAAGGGGAGATATTTTTCTAGTTAGCCAAATAACTATCAAATTAAAAGATCATTTATAATTTAAAAATATCAATAAATATAAAATTAAAATAACATGTATAATTTAAAAATAAAAAAGTTAATACTTCACTTAATAATTAATAAAAATATAAAACTTCGAATAATAATAATAAAAATATAGTCACTCAATCACACACAAATTTAAACATATTAAGTTTTAACATAAATTTATATGATAATTCATATTAAATACTATTAAAAATATACTCAAATAATTTAAATGTTGAATTGAAATTAATTAACATTCATAAAATAGTCATTACCAAACAAGTTGTGGACTCATTGTCAACTCCACCCTTGATAATGCATTTGCTACATTATTGTTTTTACTTGGTTTATAGGAAATAACATAATCAAATCCCATCAAGTATTTAAATTTCACATATAGACTTATGTTGTGGTCAAATATCAATTATGTCAAGTGTTAAGCGTGGTTTTGGGAAGGGGTTAAGGGGAAGGGGAAGGCTATTGCTGCCACCTTTGAGCTTCAAGAAGACTTGCGCTGATTCATGTCATCATCAAGGGTGCCACCACAGTCACCTACGCCTTATGCATCGATGCCGAATCCATTTCATGTCAAATCCGGATTGTTGTCCGCTGCTGCAGCAACACTTGGGTCAGCTACCTCCGATGCTGTGGAGTCGACCTGCCAAGTGAGTCCTAACATCTCAACTCCTTATGGCGAGCCTGGGACTAGGGACCCCGTCGATGGACACATGGGAATTAATAAGTACACTAATCATACTTAAATTAATATTTAATAAAAATATAATAGTTGTTCCCTAACAAAGTCAATTTTTTTTGCAGCTTTGAACCTTCGAAGCACCTCATGACCACACTTGGGGGTATCTTCAGATCACATTATGACTAGTGGGACCTATTAAGATATTAATCAAAATTCCACATCTTTTATTCGATTAACTTCATTTTTATGGTCATTGACTCTAACTATATTATTCGTAATATAAAAAGAAAGTAAATGAAATCCTGAGTTCGAAACAGAAGTCGATAGGGTGTGGAGGCACAAGTGCTCTAGTAGCATATGAGTAGCACATAGCAACATCCAAAAAGAGAAGTGTAAGGAGAAATGGTTAAGAGATGGGATCAGAGCTTAGCTCATGGAATATTGGGCGAACCCGTGGTTTAAGGACACCTTAGGCTAGAATAAGAGGAATCGGGCCATGGATCATAGCATCGCTATCCATTAAGGAGGATCCATCTCTTTATCCGAACATACAAAGAGGATCATAAGTACTATTTTTACTTATAATGTGTTTAAAACCTTTTTATTATTCTAACATAGGAAAAAGAGTTGGGGAGTCCTGTTGGCACTGTTGAGGTTTTCTATCACATTAATTACAGCGCAGAGAAAGGCTTGGTCCATCCTCACACTGAGAGCACTTACATGAGTTACATTATATTTCATTAAATTTTAATAATATTTGTTTGTGTTTAATTGTGTTTAAAATAACTTTCCACTAGTTATGGTTTAACTCATGGAGAAATCTTATAAGGAGTATAGAGCACGTACCCTAGGGTCCACCAATTCTTCCATTGATAACACCCGTCTCTGGATGGACACTGTCGATGGGAAGAAGAAAAAGGCCGGATATATGGGATGCCTTGTCGACAAGCCTTGATTAAGCCAGCCATCACAGGCCACCCAAGATCCCCAACTTGCTAATTTGATAAGGAGCCTTGAAAAGTAATTCTAGGAACGATAAGCCCGATTCAAACAACACGAGGCTCGTTTATCTATAGATGATAAGCCAGTTGGTATGTCGGATGAATCCTTTTCTAGTGATCCTTCCCCGTCC
Organism: Ceratonia siliqua; assembly: GCA_034509205.1. NCBI lineage: Eukaryota > Viridiplantae > Streptophyta > Magnoliopsida > Fabales > Fabaceae > Ceratonia > Ceratonia siliqua. The sequence goes on from JASKGM010000014.1 coordinate 6,031,805, forward strand.
CTTTCCCACTGATCTCCAGTCCCCTTATTAGATGCAATTGACTCTAAGGGTGAGTCCGATGGTAATCATTTGATGCATTAAATTTTTTACATTTTTATATCACATTACATTTTATTTAATTTTTAACATTCCTACATTACATTTGATATAATTGATATACATTTGATTTTATTTATTCAATTTGTTTATGTTGTCAATTTAAATTGTATTTTTCATGTATAAAAAAATTTTTTTAAAATTTTTTATAAATAGAAATAAATTAATAAATTATTATTTATATATTATTTATACTTATGTTATATATTTATATATTATTATTACTTTTTATTTAAAAGATTTTCTTTTTATCTTTTTCTCACCGACGCTCATATAGTTCCTTACTGTGAGACATTTAATTTATCTGACGAATTGTCTTACAGTTTCATTCGATGAGAGAATGCTACAAAAATAATTTTTTGATTTCCTCCCTCTTCAACTCTCACAGAAGATTTTCATGAGACATTTCTCATGGTAACATTTCGTGAGATTGTTCATGAGAATAGGTCGATAATATCTCACAATTTTTTCATTCTTTTCTCTCGTCATTCAAACATTTTCTCATGGATAATATGTGAGAATGTTTCTCACGATTTGTTTTTGCATGAGAAACTTTGTGAGAGTTGTTCCAAAATTATCTCGGCCAAGAATCCGTCAAAAAGTTTGTGAGAAACATTGTTTTTCATAGAATTTTTGGTTTTTCGCATGATTTTTTTCGTGAGAAAAAGTTGGTTTTCTTATAGTGCTATTTGATTGCATCTTTTATAAGTATATAATTATAATTAGTAATTATCTAATTTAAGTTGCATCTATATTAATTTAACAAATACTCATCTAAATAATTAACTTACATAACTTTCTCGTTTATCCACATTAAAATTTCACATTCCTTCTCTTTAAAAAATTTTCCCTCTCCTACATTTCAATCAAGTGAAATTAATACAGTGAGTTTAACTAATTGAACAATTTCTATTTAGTTCTGTGTTGATTTATAAAGGCACTATCTCAAGACAAAATATTTAATTCCAAAGCAAATTTGATGTCCACTTATAAGGCCAAAGAAAGAAGAGGTATTCTCAACCAAGTTTCATTTAAAAGGCTCCTCTTGATGATCATATAGAGAAGTGCAATTCATAATAAAGAGGAATTTATGAATATTCCCAAAAAGGCCTTTTTTGTGCCTAATATTCCCTTTATGTCATATGTACCATTTAAAATTCAAATTTGTCGTGGCTCAATCCAAGCCTTACAAGAAAGGCCCAACAATGACCAACTTATGACCCATCAGGATACAAAGACAAATATGCCCCTCCCCATCAGCATAATTAGAGATGTATCCTTATTTTCATGTATAAATACCCTATCTTTAGGTATGGATTCACTTTTGACACCCTTTGCATTTATTATATTCTCCAGCTCAGACCAAACTAACTTGAGCATCGGAGTATGAGTATTGCCAACCTGACCTTTAGCTCACGTGCACCATTTTGTAGGACCCATCACCATCTTAACCTCAATCTAACTCGACCTCTATTCAACCCGACCTCAACATAGGCATCGTCTGTGGGAATCTTCCTAAAAATTTTCTACTCGATTTTGTGTTGATTTGCCATAGCTTTTTCCAGCCAACCTAGATATGCTCCACCCATTTGAGAAGCCAACCCATCGCCCATGAAACTCCCCGTGTGAACCTGGGATAGCCAGCCAACAACCATCGTCAGCCCGCTGCACTTAGAGCAATCAATCCTCTTCCCCATAGATCCCCCAGAGAACATGGTAAAGGGCTAACCCTCAAGAAGATGTTATTTGCTCCCTCATGGCATATGTCTAGGCCCTCAGATGGGAGAAAGAGGCCAATAAAGGTGAACTCACTAATCTATGATGGTGATAACAACAAAAAGAAGATTATGTTGAATCCCAACCAGCAAGCCCCCTAAGATGTAGCAAAACGATAATAGTAACAACACTATACCGATAGAGGGAGCATGCTAACCGGGCAGAGGGTAATCAATACTCTTACCATACCTTCTCTCGAGGCCCCACTTTAACTACCTCTCGGCTATCACCCTTAAGGTAAAGAAAAACAAAAACTAGTTGGCAGACACCCATTTACCTAGAACATCATGGACTGTCCCCTACCAAAAAATTTCAAACAACCACACCTCGAACAATACAACAGGTTTATTGACCCCAAAGAGCATTTTAAAAATTTCAACTTGGTCATGCTCTTAACCAAGGCAGAGGATGAAATCATGTGCCGAGCCTTTTTGACCACCTTGAGGAGAGCTGAACTCTAATGGTTCTCTAACCTACACTTAAACACTATATCCATTGGTTCTCCGTGTTCGAAGGGACGGTGGGATCGGTGAAGGGAGATCAACGCCAGGTCAGAATTTGTTATAATATGTGCCTAATAGTTAACCCCCCTAAAAATAGAAATGCAAAAACCCACAGGCCTACCAACTACTAACGATACCCCTATTTAGGACTTGATAACAAAAGAGAGAAGCACAAGTACCAACCTAAGCCTCAAGGCAACCTTGTCGTTATTCCAGTTAGCAACACCTTTTCACAGACAGTACTTTTGGGATCTAACATACCCCCTGCCAAGCTTAAAAAGTTGACTAACCTACTCACCATCAACGACGACTTGTTCACCTGGATCGCATATGAGATGCCAGGTTTGACATCTTCCACACAATAACCATAGACAATGAAACCTAATTTGCAGATGCGGGTTTCAAAAAATTTAGCGTTGACCTATAAATACGGCTGAACTTCACCTCGGTAGAGCAACCTCAAGCCAATAAGCAAGTGGAAGTAGCGAACAAAATAATTCTAGAAGGCATAAGAAAAATAATAGACAAACCAAGGATAGGTGGACCGAGGAGCTTTTGTGGGTACTATAGTCATATAGAACAACACCTTAAACCTCCATCGAAAAATCACTATATAAGCTGACTTATCGGGCAAAAGCAACGATCCTAGCTGAGGTCAAAGAACAAAGCTAGAGAAGATAGCGCTATAAGGCGAGGAAAACCAAGAATAAATGTAAATAAATCTGGACCTTCTAGAAGAAGAAAGAGAAAAGGCTTGACTTAAAATGATGGCATACAAACAAAAAATCACTAAATACTACAACGCCAAAGTGGACTGGGACACTTAACCTGGGCGACCTCGTCCTGAGAAGAGTAGATGTCACTAGGAAACACTTGGACGAAGGGGAGTTGGCACCAAATTGGAAAGGTCCCTACCATATCCAAGAAGTATTAGGCAAAGGAGCATCTAAGCTTGTAATCAAAGAAGAGAACCCAATCTCCAAAACTTGGAACTTAACAAACCTAAAGGTGTATGAGACAGAATGAAATACAAATTTCGCACAAAAATGAGCAATCCATCAAAGGGATAAGGCCTTAGGCAGCCAATGCTGACCTCCATCAAAGGGCCAAAGCCCTAAACAGCTAATGCTAATCTTAAGAAAAGGGCTAATCCCCTAAAGAGCAACCTCCTTTACTTCAAATGAAACTTCATATAAAAGGAAATAAGTAGACCTAGCCCCTTTACTTTGCATGAAACGTAAAATAAAAACGAGGAGTAAACCAACCTCCTCCACTACATATGACTAAAATATAAAACAAGGATAAACTGACCTCTTTTACCTTTCGAAAGGAAAAAATACAAAAATACCAAACAAATAAAATGTTGACCTCAGTCACAATGAAAAAATCCAATAAAAGAAAATATCCATCTAAACACTCAATTCTGTCAAGTCTTTTTCTTATTTTATTTTATTTAATAAAAATACAAAACAAAAATAATATAAAAATAATTATTTTATCTAAAAAATTCATTAAAAAGAAATACAAAAGGAAAAAGAAAGAAAACAAAACCAAATCATTTCTTTTGTCACTTAATCACCACCAGCCCACATCCCTTTCAACCCACTAGAAGCTCAAGTCCACTAAGCCAATCAGCCCAATTCATGTTCATGACCCACAACTCGGTCCAACTAATATGACCCGACCTAACACTCATCCTTCACCTTCAAAACCCTAGTCGTCTTTCCTCCCTGTCACTTTCCCTTTTTCACAAACTAATCCTAGCCATCACCATCCCCTTTTTCTCTTCCCCTCTTTTTTTGTCTCTCTCAGCCAATACAGTCCATTACACCCACCATTTTTGGAAACCATCAACCCTAGCTCTTCTTCCTTCTTCGCTATCTAACATTAACTGTGTAGATTTTCTATTGATTTATCTTCCTCTCTTAGCCACACAAATTTGCTCCAACAGCAAAAAGCCTAGGTAGCCGTTCTTAGTGCCTCTTTTTTTTTTTTTTTTACCTCAACAAGCAACGTCTGAACAGTGCGGGCCATAGCCTCTTAACCATGAAGGCAAATCCCACTTTGGCTATAAAAGGATGAAGCAAGAGATTGTTTAGGCACCGAGGATTTTAGGAGAAGAAGAGAAGATTTCAAAAGGGATTCATAAAGGTAAGCCTTTTTCTATTGTTATTTGATCTTCTCTTTCTTCTTTTTTTATTTTATTTTAAGCCATGATAATACCTTGGGTTCCACGAACCCAATGGTGAAAGGAGGGTTCCTGTAGTCTTGATATATTACTCATCTTGGAAAGTATTTTTGTGCTATGATTTGATTCAGGTGTTCATTTGAAGTTTGAACTTTCGTTACATTTTGAGTGACAATTTGATCTCTTAAATTTGAATTTTCATATGATGAATATGGGTTTTCATCACAATATGGTGTACTGATTTTAACTACTTCAACTCCATATTCTTTTTATGTGCATTGAGCTAATCAATTTAAAACTGGAACTCTAACTTCTGAGTTTATCAGTTTTAGATTTGTTGTGTTCTATTCAGTGGGAAGTTGCTTTTTTCTTGCATCCCAATTTTTCTTTTGAAGCATTTATTTGAAAAATGTGAAGCGTTGTGTACTTTAAACATTTCTTCTAAACTGGGTGTCCTTCAACGACAAACTTGCAATAATTTTTATGGCATTCAAATGCTTTTCCAAGACGTTCTAAGTTTTTGGTTACATTTTATATAAGTAAACAGATTGGTTGATTAAGACACGCGAATCTCCTAGCCTTTGAGCTCACTTGTTTTCTCAAATGAATAACTTTACCTGCTAGGTGTGTGATTCCCTTTTTATTGGTATAAGTGGTATGGGTGATTCTGTATGTATTCATTTGTCCTTCTTTCTATTAGTTTTTAATTAGGTTGTGTAAGTTTTGTTTTTATTTATTATTTGGATTGTAATGTGGTGCTTTGTTTATTATCATTCCTTATGTAAGATATAAACCCCCTCTCTTTTTACTTATCTTTTTCAGTTCTTTATTTATCCTGTTTTATGTTTTCTTGTATATAACGTTTACCAATATAAGGAGTATCATTTGATTTCTATTTTTGTAATAATATAAGGAGAAACAAAATTTTAAGGCTCTGAAAGCCTTTAGTGAAAAGACAATCATGTTTTAATAGCCTTTAAAAATGTAAAATTTTCATATACAATGAATAAGAGCTTCCATATAAAGTTCATGTAAATTTTGAGAAAGTGGGTCAAGGCCCAATTTTTTTAAAAAGCTAAAAAGGTGGTTTTCATTTTTAGTTATTTATTCTTTCTTAGTTGGGTTCCAATTCAACCTTACTCGGATAAAAGGGACTCGAAAGCTCAAGGTTCTTTTAAAAATCATTTTTGAAAGTGATATATTACAAGCCCAAATCTTACTTAATGAATGTGTTTCCTAGTTGGGTTCCAAAAACCCATTTAACTAGTGCCTCATAAAGAGTCAACCTTACTTGGATAATAGAGTTTCAAAGGTCCAATGTTATTTCTCTCAAAAAGATTTTAAAAGCCCAATTAGCCATTTTTCTCAAATGTTTTTAAATTCACTTAACCAATGATGGTTAAAGCAATTAACATGCCATTCTTTGGCATTAAAGACTTTATTAGACCCACTTATATACAGTGTTTTTTTAGTTATCTCATCTTGTATATGATTTGACTATTGCTTGGATACTAATTAAATCCAACCTCAATTTATTTTGCTCAAAGAATGATATATCCATTAACTTATCTAAACCCAACTCTTAGTATACAATTGATAAAAAGTTATATCCTCGTCAGGAAGAAGAAACAAACAAAAGGACCACTCAAATATTTCGATCATATCAAACCAACTTCAAAGAGATAAAAATACAAAACCCAAACCCGAAAAGTTAAATTAGATTAATAAACTAAATCTATAGGAAAAAGCACAAATCCATAATCAACATTTTCCATCCAAAAATCTCAAAATTAAACCACAGCTCAAAACTTTATATCAAAATACCAAAACTAAAAATCAAAGGAACCAGAACACAAACCCAGAGCTCAATTAGAAAATGCCCAAACTGAGAACCAGTATAACAACTTAATACAAACACAACCCAAACCATAATCAAGCACAAAAACTAGATTCCAAAGGAGATTCAAGCATGGTGCAAGAATAGAAATGGAATTCAAATGTTACCTATTGAGAATCCTTCACGGTCTAACCTCTCCTTGGGTGCAATTACACGGTACTCTGTGAAATTGAGTGACAGTAGGTCAGCAATTTGTGAATTATGGTGACAGTGACAACCGAGGAGGAAGAAGGTGGATAAAGGTCTTGTGCCACTACGATGGTGGCTTTGCACAGTAGTGAGAAATCCAGAAGAAGAGGCTACAAGAGAGGAAACAAAGATTGGAGAGAGTAAGAAAGCAAATGTTCTAGTAAAAGGAGAAAGAATAGCTTTTTGTGTAAGAGGAATAAGAGAGGAGGCTGGGATTTTGAGTGTACATTGATCCATAAAAAAAACTTGATAGATGGACTATAAGGACAGTTATGGAGTAGACTTGAGTTTCTCTCTCTTAGCTACTTTTTGAATTTAACACATTTTCTAATGGAGAGAAAACGGTATCTCTTATAAGTAGAGAGAGGACCAAGTCTAAACTAGAGTTTCTTTTATTTTCATGTTCCATCACCGTGAATGGTTATTTAGAAAATATCTCCTTAATTAACCAATAAGAATTCATCACTTAATATTATTAAACCATAATTATCTTTTAAATAAATAAAAGATAATAAACCATAATTATCTTTTAAATAATTAAAAGATAATATTTCTTTAATAGTCACTCACATGGGCCACAACAAAAATATCTAACATGATAGAGATTAAGGTAATATTTTTTTCCCGCACAATTCACTTATAGAAACTATTCTTTAAATAAGTGTTATAGGGTGTCTAACACCTTTTCTAGCGTAATTAAACTCTTGAACCTTTTATGGTTTAAATATCAAATTTTGAAAAAATAAATATTGATGAAAACTCTGAAAAAATTTAAAATAATTCTCTTTTCATGTGCCATTTATGTTGCAGCGACCTCAAGGGAGGGTGTGATACTATTACTCTTTTTGCTTTCTTTTATTACTTATGCTGTTTTTTTACCATCGAATGGGTAAATGATTATTCCAATCCCTTATTTTTTACATTCCTATACAAGTATTCTTTTCAAATATTTAGACATTTCTAGTCTTGTTTACCTCTAATTTCTCTCTCTTCTCACTCGGCTTAATTATGTTTTCAATTAAAACTTCACTCTTTTCCTCTAAAATAAAAGTGCAATGCAAGAACTATACCACTTTATTCAAGGAAAACTGATAGCCTATATATTCTTTATACTAGAAGAAAAGAACCTTATTAGGTGCTTTCCTTCCGATAATCCAATATATGGGTCCAAATTGGACCATATGTTATTATACCCGTGCAATACATTTCAAATCTCTGAGTAACGTTAGTGTCACAATGACCTTAGCCTCCTTTCCTAAAGAGGGACCAATCTCTTCTTCACTCTTGCGCTTGGACGAACTTGACATGGTGAAGAGAAGGTTTGAAGGTTGAAAGGTAGAGTGGTAGTTTTAGGAAGATGGACAGACTTAAGGTGAAATGGAGTCTGCTATAGAGGGTTAAATAGAGTAAAAAGTAGCGGTTATGCACTTGAAAACAGAATGCACTATGAGTGGGTGGATAACCGTGTAGTGGAGAGAGAAAAAGTGGGTAAACGTGCAACAATTAATGGTTAGTCAACATTTTTTGAAACTGAAAAATGATGAAATTTCACACTTGTCAAATCAATAAGCATTTCAAAGGTGTGTTTTTAAAAGTTTTTGATAAGAAGGAAAATCAATTTTCTGACATGATGAATATTTTAATCAAGAAGCAAGTTTATTCAAAAATAAATTAAGCACCTGGATAAAATATCAAGCAATTTTAGACAATGAGCGTGCACAAACATACTCATATGACCATCTATGCGACATGTAAATTAACAGCATTGATCCATAGCCATTCACATAAGATAGGACATACGAATTTCTCTTCTAATATACAAAATATCTCCTCATTAAGGGGGTTATGAAAATGTTAACAAGTTGTACCTCAGTTCTTACAAAATCAAGTTAAATATCACCCATTTTGGACATGATCTTTTAAAAAAGTCTAATCTCAATATGTTTGGTTCTAGAGTGCTACTGAATAGGATTTTTAGACAAGTTGACTGCATTTGTGTTGTCACATTTTATAGGTACGTGTTCAAAGTTTAAACCAAAAAATTCCAATTGATGCTTTCTCCACAGGAGTTGAGCACAACAACTCCCAACTAAAGCATATTTAGCCTCAACAATACAAAGAGCAACTAAATTTTTCTTTTTACTATGCCATGAAACAAGACAATGACCTAAAAATTGACATGTTCTACTTGTGCTTTTCCTATCAATTATACATAATACAAAGTCAGCATCTGAGTATCTACACAACTCAAAGAAATCAAATTTAAGATACCATAAACAAAGATTTTGAGTTCCAAGCAAGTACCTAAAGATCATTTTAACAGCAATAAGGTGAGATTCTTTAGGATTCTCTTGGAATCGAGCATACATGCATACAATAAACATAATATATGGTATACTTGCAGTAAGATATAGGAGAGATCAATCATACCTCTATGGTGTTTTTCATCTACAAGTTTACCATGATCATTCTTGTCTAATCTTGTGGAATAGCTCATGGGTGTACCAATGAATTTAGCTTTGTCCATTCTAAACCTTTCGAGTATCTCCTTAGTGTATTTGGCTTGGTTGATGAAGATCCCATCTTTAGTTTGTTTGACTTTGAATCTGAGGAAAAATTTCATCTCTCCCATCATGCTCATTTTGAACTCAATCCTCATCAACTAAGAAAACTCTTTGCACAAATGCTCATTAGTAAAATCAAATACAATATCATCCATATAGATTTGAACAATTAATATGTCATGCTTGATGATCTTGGTAAAAAGAGTTGTGACAATTTTGCCTATAGAAAAATCATTTTCTATAAGGAAATTGCTCAATCTTCCATACCACACACTAAGTGCTTGCTTTAAACCATATAAAGCTTTTGTGAGTTTGGAAACATTATTAGGTTTTTCTAAACATTTGAATCCAAGACATTGCTTAACAAAAACTCTTGATTTAGAAAACCATTTAAGAAAGCAATTTTGACATCCATTTGGTAAAGTTTAAAACCTTTAAAACATGCAGATGCCAGTAGCATTATAATAGATTCTAGTATAGCAGCTCGGGCAAAAGTTTCATCAAAATCAATAACTTCTTGTTTATTGAAACCTTGTGCTATCAGCCTACCTTTGTTTCTTACCACATGTCCTCCTTCATCAATCTTGTTTCAAAACATCCACTTTTTGCCAATGATAGATTTTTCTTTAGGATGAAGCATGAGTGTCCAAACTTGATTTCTTTCAAACTAATTAAGCACTTCTTGCATTACTTGTATCCTTGAATTATGAGATAAAGCTTCGTTTGCATTCTTTGGCTCAATTTGAGACATGAATGACGTATTGTTCATACTTTTATATGATGATCTTATTCTTACGCCTTGAGATTGATCTCCTATGATGTAATCCATTGGATAAGTTGAGGAGTGCTTCCATTCTCTTGGTAAAATCCTCCTTGCTGTTCCAACTTGTTTGTTTGCTACTAGAGCATCACTAAGTCTAGTGTCACCTTTTTGGTTGTTTTGAGGATTACTTTGAAGTTGCTTACGTTGAACTTGTATTATCTCCTTAGATTTGATAGCATCGGGTTCATCCTCCAAGATACTTATACTTTACTTGCTTAAAGACACTGATTAGCTTCATCAAATTCTACATGTATACTTTCTTCAGCAGTTAAGGTTTTCTTATTGTAAACTCTATAAGCCTTACTTAACAGAGAGTATCTAAGAAATATAGCTTCATCAGCCTTTGAGTCAAACTTACCAAGTTTCTCCTTGTTATTGAGGATAAAGTACTTATAATCAAATGCATGAAAATAGCTTATGTTAGATTTTCTCCCTTTCCATAACTCATAGGGTGTCTTTTTTAAAATTGTTCTAATAAAATTCCTATTAGAATATAGCAAGCAGTGTTATAGCTTCTGCCTAAAGATATTGAGGAAGTTCATTCTCACAGCATGGTTCTTGCCATATCCAAAAGAGTACACATTTTTTTTCCACAACTCCATTTTATTGAGGAGTTCTTAGAGTGAAAAAATTATGATCAGTACCATTTGCTTCACAAAATATTCAAATGCTTTATTTTCAAATATTTTTCCATGATCACTCTTAATAAAAGAGATCAAATAGCCTTTTTCTTTTTAAACATGTTTGTAAAACTTTTTTAAATCATTAAAACTATCATCCTTATGAGCAAGAAAGAATACCCTAATAAACCTTGAAAGTAATCTATAATGACTAGGCCATAGTTTTTACCTCCAAAAATTTGTGTCCCAATTGGACCAAACAAATCCATAAGCATGAGTTATAAAGGTCTTGAAATAGAAACATGATCTTTTGATTTAAAATATGATCTTGTTTATTTGCCCTTTTTGCACACTTGCATGACCCAATTTCTTATGGCATAACCAGCTTTGATCCTGAGTAGTAGTAAGACACTTCAAATACTTTGATGCAAGGTCCTAAATTCACAATATAGACACTGTCTTTTTTTTCACCTGTAAACAATATGGTGCCATTGTTCGTGTTATGAATGATGCATCTTGATGGTTCAAAGATGACTTTGTGGCCTTTATCACATAATTGACCAATGCTCAATAAATCATGCTTCAAACCAACAACCAAATAAACATGATCAATATGAAAGAGGATTCTATACCTATCTTAACAACAGCAATGATTTTCCTTTCTTCTTGTCACCAAAATTAACACTACCTCCGTCTTTGGGTTTGAACATGATGAAGTTTGATGGATCTCTGGTCATGTGTCTAGAGTATCCACTATCAAGGAACCAATAGCTTCCTTTTAATTTAACCCTTAAGCACACCTCACCATTTGATTGATTGTTTTCCATGAAGCAGAGGTTTGCTAATTAATCATCATCCTCTCATTGTTAGAAGTATTTGAAACATCATCCTCACTCTAGGTAGCTGCCATAGCCTTTTTTTTCTTCTTCCCTTTGAATTGCTTGATTTTAAGAAATAGTTAATTACACCCAAAAACACTACGCAATTATCGCAGTATAGAATGGGGCGTCGAACCATAGGAAGACGGAGGAAACACTACAATAATATCACTTAAAGGAAGTAACAATGAATAATTGATAAGAGATCAAGTAACAAGATTTATCAAAATTATGTGACTAAGTGGAAGTGAAATTCGAGTAAAGAAGTAGTAAAGCTTTGGGCTTTCGTTGATTGGATTCAATACTTTGGTTCATGTTTCAACTCAACCATTACTCAATTAGGGATTATAGCACCTAATCCCTAATTGGAACATATAACAATGAAAAGCCCTAATTCTCTCAAAATCAAACCTAGGGTTAAATCCTCTCTTTTTCAAACCATGAATTCATCTATGAAAACCAAATCAATTGACGACACTATGTTAAGAAGTAACAATAATGCAACAAAAGATCATGTTCATAACATGGAAACCATTTATATTAAGTCACCATCAAAATCCATAAAACTATAACTCAAAATCATAGAAGAATATCATTCAATGTCTCAAGGTAAATAGAATCAATCAAATAAAGGATTCAACACAAGATTTATAAACAATAACAATCAAAAGATGAATTGAAACATTACTCAAAGGTGAAACCAATCAACTTCTATCCTAACTTTACCTAGAACCTAGTGTTTGTTGACAAATCCAACACTCCATGGATAACCATCTTCATCTTCTGGATTAGGAGAATAAATCTTTAATCCTTTCAACTTGGCATGTTCTTCCTCTTCGTCCTCCTCAATCTCCAGACCAAGAAAACCCTTTTCCTCAACCATAAATCTGTTTTTGATGTAAAACACATGATAAATCTGCACACAGGCGCTCAAGCACTACGGCACTGGCTTCTTAATGCTGCGATTCGGTGCCAAGCTCTCTGATTTGTTTTATATTTTCTAATTTTTTCACTTTTGAGTGCCGCAACGCTGGCTTTCCATGATTGCCGCACTGGACCCTTTGACATACCTTGAAATTCCTTACTTAGGACCCCAAAAATGAAATATAAACATGCATAAAGGTTGGTAATAGAGAATCAAAGCCAAGTATAAGAAAACACATTAAATTCTATGATTTCTTCAATTATAGCACATTTAGCACAATAATAAGGCATATAAAGTGCACTTTTTACACACTCATCAAGGGTACTTTGATCTTATATGACCTGATTTCTTGCATTCATATAAGGTAACCTAATTGTCACGCCCAACAATTTAGGCACAAAACCTGCGTAACATAACCTGCGTAGGAATGCTATCATATGAATAACAGCCTACAATCCTGAACCATGATCATGCAACTACAAGGACCAACAAAATATAATCATTTAATCGAATAAGAACGATGTTCGAATCAACATAAAACTTATACACAAACAGCCTATAACACATGGGGTAGATTGACTCTTCATTAAGACAAGCTCCCATAGTTAAACCGCATACACATCATCATAATATACAACTTGACATAACAATTGATACATCTCTGAACTAGCCCAAAACAATGCAGCATCCCTATCCCAATTGTCCAATGATGTTATTTGTTGCTTCATTTGTGTTTTAAGAACGCTTGAAAGTTTATTGTGAAAATCCTGCAATTTAACTAGAAAGAAATTTAAAAGTAATACTATATAATTATAATGACTAGTCCAATAACAAAATGAGTACATAAACTCCTCCATCACCTAGTACAGTATTTGCAAAATATCACAAGTAATATTCCCTTTTAGTTCCAAAAATTAACCAAGTAATATAAGTATTAAATTAAAAATAAGGAAACGACATTATATAAACTTAATGCCACTTTTCAGGTTTGAGTAAAATTATTTAATTGTATAAACTACCAGGATCCATGAAAAGTTTCATATTCTAGTAAGTTTCAAATAGAATTCATATATGTGCATATATGAAAACGAATAGATGTACATTTCATACTCTTGAAAATATATAATACCATACACTTACAAGTAGAAATTCCATGTAATTGTGATAGGGAAAGCACATACTAGATCTACTCGCTCTTTACATAGGAAACTCTTTCATGTAACAAGTAACATATATCAAATACATTCAAACCGAGCTCATACTAGCTATGTAGCCATCTCATGTAACTCCTTATGCCTCCCATATAGTCCATGGACAATCCATATACTAGGTGCACCTAGGGTTTTCTCATGGAAGTAACTAAGGATCCAACCAAAAAGTTATCATTTATCATAAGAAAATAATTATAAATAAAATAGTTATATCATATAAGTATATAATAATTGTGTAAAATCTTGAATGCGATGACTTTTGTGAAGACATATGCATATGAAATGTATCCTGCTCATGTCACAATTGAAAATACTTGTAATTCACTTGAATAAAATTTGTAGTAAAAACTCATACACCTAACATCATTCATGATCAATCCAAATGGTAACATGAGGAATTGCAACAAGCCTCAAAAAGTCTCAAATGAATTCTTGTAACCAAAACTGAGTTATCACAATCAAAATAATTATAGTTTATGGGAAAAATGCATACAATCAAGTACAAAAGAATTCCACTCAAAGAATAAAAGCTAGGACTTAGGAAAATAATTATATAAGGGTCTTAAGAAAGTAATAAGAAGAGCAGGATATTTAAGAATCTTAAAGAATTAACCTTGAAGGATGGAAACCATTATATAATATGCATTTTGATAAGGAAGATACAAGGTCAAATAATGTTAGTAACAAAAAGGGTTAACTTGAAAAAAAAAATGATAGGATAAAAAAATGAATTAGTGGTTTCATATGTAGAAAAAAATTGAAATGAAAATACGGTAAACTAATGTATAAGTACTGGAGAAGAATAGGAACAATTTGAAAAAATATACGAATAAGTCTCCACTCTCCTCCAAACAAGGCATACTATTTTTCCAAGTACCCTTTGTAACCATCATAATAATTTATGAACTTAATAAGCTCATGCAATACTTTCAATCATTTACTTTCATGGTCTTCATGAAAAATACCTACAATCAAGGTGACTCCTTCATAAAATATGACTTTATCATAATATTTATTAAAAGTAAATCACCAAAGACTGAACAACTCCCAGCTTAGGTATAACCCAAGGAACTTTCCTTATCCACTTATGGGTTCCCAATCATAATTCCTTCTAAGTCCAAATATCATGCTTGGTTCCCTTCTTCTGTTTTCCCAAAACTCATCAAACCCCAAATTCAGCTCCTCTGAATTGTTCAACTTCAAAATAAAACCTCCACAAGATTAGGTCCTAAACTTCAACCTCTTATTCCCAAAACACTCTTGCCTAATTTCACTCAATTTGCTTACTGTGCTTTTAATTCTTCACATTCCAACAAGGATATGCAAAATAGCTCCTTCCGCAACATAAGAATATAGTAACTAATTTCATTTTATTCGCTAGCAAAATATAATACGCATACCCCTATAATTCAAGATAAAAACATAGAACTCTTCCTCAAAATGGATTGGGACCAAACTAGATTAAGTAGGTAGCAAGACCCAAGATTTGTTTCCGAAGAAATTTTGCCAACCCAAGTAAAACAACCCAGCTAATATTAAAGAACCATCCATTCCCAAAATCCCCAAGTTTTTTATGCCCTTAGTCTTAGCCTTTACAAAATATTATTACACATAATTTCTCAAAGAACATTCATCGAATAAGACCCCACCAGTCTACTATATCAGATAAAAATGCAGAATTACAAAATCTTCTCCTTAAAGATTCAAATCTCCCAAGAACAAAACCAAATAATTGAAACCAAGTTATTCCCTTAATCAGACCAAATTCCATAACAGAGACCAAAGCTAATTTCAACAAGTTAGAGAAGATGGATATAGAAATAAACCAAAAGGCAGAGAGAGAAACTTCCCTGACAATGGAAACCACTATGACCACAACTGGGCTTGCACTAATACTTCTTGGGATTTCGTCAAATTGGATTTATGTGGGTCTTCTGATACTGACGCTATGATGGGTGCGATTCGTGAGCTTTCACAATGGCTAAAGCTAAAATAATATGCTATCTAAACATGATTCTTCAACAATTCTTCTTAGTGAAAGGATCAAAATGAAGAAATTAACAGTAAAAAAAAGACACGGGAACAATGAAACTCGAAAAGCTGGGAAGATGAATTTTTCTGGACGGAGTCGTTGAGAGAGAGTCCAATTCCCTCAGATTTTTATGGAGGAGGAAAGGCAATGACACTGTTTAAACAAATATATTCTGCTCCTTGTTGGCTCGAGAGTTCTAAGGATTTTTAAAGGAGAAAAATTTTGCAAGGGGTTACTACCGTCCCTCCATTTTTTTTTAATAATATATTTTTAATTTTTTTAAAATGTTTTTAAATTTTTAAAAAAATTTTGTATTTTGTATTTTTTTTAATTTTTTAAATATATAATTTTTTAATTTTTTTAACTATTTTTATTGTTTTTGATTTTTTTAAATTTATAATTAATTTATTATTATTAAAAAATTTTTAAAAATTAAAATTTTATTTTTAAATTTTTTCATTTGTAGCAATAAGGTAATAAGCCTTATTTTAAAGGGCAACCACCCCGTACTGTAACTATGGATCCCGCACGAGATCGACAGATACAATAATTCTCTTTAGGGTTGCAGCCACTCTTTTTTAGAGTGACTACAGCGTACCGCCCCCATTATTAGGGCAGTGGGTTAGACATAACCTATTTCAAAAGACTCTCTGGAATATTAATATGCTAGAATAAGGTTGGGCCTATTTGTTTTCATACATCAACCGTGGCTTTCATCTAGAAGACCACGTAAGGTTCAAAGGAAGCTATCTAAAGTAGAGATTTTGTGATAATAATATTAAGATACTTAAATTGATTTCCATATACCTTCTTAAAAAAAATTAACACCACATTTAAAATATAACTTTTGTGTTTACCATGATAGAATGAAAATATTTTAAAGAAATCTTATTCAATTACTTGCAAATTATTTATTCATGACCCACATGGTTAAGGGCAATTAAAATTCTCTTAGAAAAAAATATAGATTAGTTTTATGAAGATGAAATGACACTAATCGTTTCCAAATTCTCTTTTTGAGCTTTCTTCTTTTGGTTTTCTTCAATTACCTTGAGCTCTTCTACTATAGAATTTGTGCATTCTTTTGCTAGGTAGAGCCATGTTTGTACCATTATTGAAATCCACCATAATTTTATCTTCATCATCTTTGATTTGAGTGGTCTTGAGAGCAATCCCTTTTGATTTCTTGATGTTCTCAACTTCTTATTTCATGAATTTGTTTTCATGTGCAATAAGGTTGCCTCGAATTTCATCATAAGTCCGTTTGTTCAGGTTCCTTCCCTCTTGTATGGTTGCAGTCTTAGCTTGTCAAGGTTTGGTGAGAACTCGAAGTATTTTTTTGACTAACTCCTTGACCGAGTATGTCTTCCCCAAGGCATCAAGATCGTTTATGATGTTAGAGAGCCTCTTGAACATATCTTCAATTTTCATCATCATGTATCTTAAACACTTCATAATCATGGATTAGCTTATCAATTATAGATTCTCTTACTTCCTCGGTTCCTTTATAGGTAATTTGGAGTTTGTCGCACATCTCCTTAGCTGAGTTACATCTCGATATTTTCTTGTATTCTTCAGCGTTGTAGCACAATAAATCATGTTGGAGTTTGTCTCACACCTCCTTAGCTGAGTTACATCTTGATATTTTCCTGTATTCTTCAGCGTTGACAGCACAATAAATCATGTTGATTGCTTTGCGTTGATCTCCTTCTGTCTAATATCCTCATTGAATTCTTATTGATCCCTTTGGCATTTACATACCATTCTTGGATTTCATTGGAACAAGGGGACCATTGACTATAACAAGCCAAACTTGAAAGTCAATAGGTTGAATGAATATCTTCATTCTTTCTTTCCAATAACCGTAATTGTTTCCATAAAAAAATAGAGGTTTATTTGTGGAGTATCCTTCAACAAAAGTATTAGGATTCATCTTGGGAGCAAGGTGTCATGCCCCAATTTAGGCACATAACAAGTATAGGAAACTACTATTAAAATAGCATCCTACATGCCAACATATGGTCATTTGTTTGTAAAATAAATGAGAATAAAATGATTGAATCAATATGCACAAATAAGGTGCAGAAATAGGGGAATTTTTATAAAAATTGACATAGTGACCCTTGAAATGTCAATTTCAAGTACAAAACAGCACACCATCAAAGTGGACAGGCCCACTATAACATACAAAAGTAGACCTCGATGGCCGAAACACAATTAATTAAATAACATAATCCAATACAATGCAACAACACCAAGCAAGTCCTAGGCCAACTGTCCAAAGCATTAAGGGTTGCTCCTTTCGTCTCCATGAAAAGCCTACCAGACTTGAGTGGTAGTCTTTCAAGTAGTTCAATAATTAGTACAACTTGATTTGAAAAATAGAAAAGTGAGGAAAGTAAGTCATATAGATTTGGTGAGTAGAAAATCCCTATTGGGTACACGTTTTTCCCCAAAATAATACAACTCCATTTATATGCTAAAATAACTTAAAAGAATTAAGATATCTTATTCTAGGAATAATTTCATATGTAAAATTGATAGATGGGAGAAAATAGGTTGTCAAACTCCATTATATTAAATGACTATAAAAATATCATGTATAACAGTTTCAATACTTACATTAAACTATGACTTGTGCCAAAATGTGTACAAGATGAAATTTAAGTAAGGAAGAAGTGAAGTAGTCTAGGGCTAATAATATAATTTCTATATATATTTATGACAGTAAATTTACATGCACTTATGCTTAAAATTTCTTGTACTTATGCGTGTAAATCTCATATACTTATACTTGTGAAAACCATGTACTTGTAAAAATATAATTTAGTGGATGGGAAATTCCATGTATTCATGTATAAATTTCATGCAAATTGCATATATTTGTAAACTTCACGTAAATTCCATACACTTGTAAACTTTGTGTAAATTTCACATACTTGTTCGTATGAAAATAAAGGGATGGTAACTTCCATATATTTGTTCATATCAAAATTAAGGGATGGATTCAATGCTTCTTCACACTTCCATATATCATGTAATTTATGCCTCACCTAGAACAAACTCAACAGATAGACCATGTGCCATGTACTCGTTACATGTATCCCCTTATGCCTCCCAATTTATCATCCCGAGCATGCTCAACGGATGTAAAGAGAACATGTACCATGTACTAGGCACTATGTGCCCATCCTATGTATTCCCTTATGCTCCCCAAATCATCATCTTGAGCAAGCTCAACAAATGGAAAGATATCATGTGCCATGCACCCGTTCCATATAAAGTCTTATGGCTCCCAAATATAGTCCATGGACAATTCCATATAACCTAGGTGCACCTAAGTGTTACATTATGAAAGATGCTAAGAGATCCGCCCAAATGGAGTTTCATGTGTCATGGAAAATAGTTCATTTATATATAATTTAGCCATATGCAAAGAGGAATATAATACTATAAGTAGTATCAAAGCCATATGTATGGAAAATACTAGTCATTTAAAAATTCATATGTTAAGTATAATTAATAAGTACATAATACACAAAGTTACATATATGGACATTTAGAAACATATACTAGTTTTTGAATAACTTCATGTCACATGAATATATAGAACTCCTCATATATATAAAATATTATTTCATACCAAAAATATAGTTTATGTCCTTGATATTTCAAAACACGTAATGGCATATGCAATAGCAAAATATTTTCTTTCAAATGTATACGTGTAGCACGATGATGCTATGTATGATCTTAGTTATCTATCCTCAATACTTTCTTAAAATAATTATTTCATCAAAATAGCAACTTCACTTCATATATTAGTAAAAAAATTAAGACATACACTTCTTTCAAAATACAATTCTTCAATTATCAAACATGCCAACTAAAATCATCATTTGCCTCTTTATGAACTAGCATTATAAAAACTTCAATAACAATATACTATTAAGAATCCAAGAGCAATATTAAATAAAATTGTAAATACTTATAAGAAAATAAGTATGGTCTACAAGGGAAAATATCATGTAGTCTAGAGTAGGGAATTGCACTCACAATGCTAGGCTTGAAGGCTGTAAACACAAGCCCAAAATTTGAACGAGGTAAGGAGCCAAAGAAAGTCTCCACTCTTATGTTGTTGGCTGAACACCGGTACCCTAGGGGGAGCTCCTTGAAAATTTCTCCAATTCTAACACCATATTAAGAGCCAAAAAAATATCTAAAATCAGAATCTTGACCTTCCATGATGGAAATGAAATTGAAGAACCCCAAAGAAAATAGTTTAAAGGTTTAGCATAATTTCAGGGAACCCAAATCCCCAACTCAAATAGACTTAAATTACCAAGCTAGAACCATTGCGTATTGATTTTTCTAAAATCTCAAATTTAGAACCTAGCTTGCTGTAGAATAAGGCCTGCGTGACAGCACCTTAAATGGGCTAATTGACAATTTGAAGAGAGGAAACCAGGTTGCTGGCTTCACACAACGAAGTCTTTATTTTTCTGGACCCTGCTGTTACGGTGGGTGTTAAAGTGGGAGTGGGGTGTAACGAAAGCAAGAGAATTGGAGAGGAAGAAAACCGAGACTTGTAGAGGAAAGGAAAATTGAGTGTGTTGAAGAAGAAGGAACCCGAGAGCTGGAGAGTAAAAGCAAGAGTATTCTGGAACAAAGGACCTGAGTGTCCGTTGAAAAAAATTTGGCCGAGAATTTCAGATATTTTGGCCGAGAATTCTGGAAATTTGGCTGTGGGAATTCTCTGGAAAATCAAGACTCCTGAGAGAACAATGAGGAGATGTTTCTGGAAAAAAAAAAAAAGACTGGTAATTACACTAAAAATTTCAAAATTTAAAGATATTTGAGTTATTTTAAACAAGAAAAATCCTAAGCCTATTTTATGCAAAAACAATATTTTCTTTCCAAAACTACCACCATATAAATATTTCCCATTCTCTTACTACTATACTGTTGAAGAAAAATTATGAAGTCAAAATAAGCTCAATTAAATAATTAATATTCATCCTTATACGAAGTCTAATTATGAACAATGAATTCTCAGAAAACTAAAAATAATTCTTCTACCAAACATCTCCTACATGTGGATCTTAATTTATTCCAGGCCGCCATTAAATCTAAAAGATAGAGACCAAAAGCTTTTATATCAGTTGTTAATCCAAATGAGTTAAGTACACAAGAAGGATGGTTAAATTGAGTGAAGGAAAGTTTTGCATTTTTTCACCAAATTGAAACTTCGCAGAGTGAGTAACCTCAAATTAAAGTGCTTGCTTGTTTTCAAATACACTTAAATAAAACTTAATAGTCTATAAACTGAATTTTGAGAAATGTTCTTGCTCTTTTCTAAATACTAAGGATGCTTGCTCAAACTCAGTGAGCAAGATGGAAAAAATTTCCTAAAAAAAACTCAACAAAAAATGAATGATGCAGTGCTGAAACATAAAGCAACAAGGGAGAAAGAATAACATAGTCATGAGTAGAGGTTCAGATTCAATCAGATTCAAAGATTGAATCGTATGTCCTTTCCTCAAGCACACAACAAGAGAGTTTTATAAATTAGAGTGAACACAATTCAAAAGGGAGGCACGCCAGACTTTACAAACCCAAACACGGGAAAGCACTTATAACTTTCACAAACATATGTTGAATTTTTCTTCCGAGACAACCATACTTCTCATAGTAGGGAAGGCACCCACAACCTTTATAAACCTTAACCCAAGAAAAGTTATCCCAAGCTTTTACAAACCCTACATGTTAGATTTTTCTCATAAGAATGAAACCAAACTTCTTACACTAGAATAATGAGATAAATGCTATCAAAGAGATGTTCTCACAAAAAATTTCTTTAGAAGTAAATGAGACAGTGATAAGATCAAATGATTGAAGAGAACTATAGAATATTTCAGCCTTCTTTAATGATCAAGTTCTTCTCTTCAATACTTCAAAGCTCTTATATTTAAACTGGAGAGTTCTAGCCATTGGAATGCATTGAATGCATCCATTGCCATTCAACAACTTTCAATGTTCATTTCCAGAGCTTTAATAGCTTCTTGTGTTTATTCTTTTGAGCCCATTCTACTTGCTCGTAGTTCGTCTTAGCTACAACAAAGTGATTGCTTTAACAGTTTCCATGTTTCCTTCTTGTAGCACCAGCTTTTCTATCCTATCAGCATGGAAGACTGAGAGAATGCATTTTTAACCAATGGACATTTTCTAAATTGTGTATTTCATGAATATCTTTGAAGAAAATACATGTTTGACTGTTTAAATATGGTACCCAATTGAGAGCTATAGGAATATACTTTTATAATATATCAAGTCAGCTCAATGTGCATAAAAAGGATTTTTATAATGTACTCAAACCAATTTACAGAACACATAGTAAAATAAGATTTCCTTGATCCTTCATTTGGATTAAAGAATGGTGCAGCTTGATTTCAAATAAAACTAGGGTTGTCAAATTTTTATATTTTCCTTCATCACAAAAATGTGTTGCTTTCATCAAAGCCAGGTTATATTAAATACCGACAATATTTTTTATTAAGGAGCTTGTTTCTCAACAAGACTTCAAAATTTATTAGTTTGATTGAATAAAAATAAAAAGAAATGAGAAAAAAGGATTAGAAAGAAATGAAGATAGTAATAAATAATTAAATAGCTGATTTTTTTTTTAAATGTCTAAATGGGTTATGGCGAGTCTAACCTCAAAAAATAGGTCATGAGTCAAGTAATATAACCTTTCAAAAATTTTAAATAAATAATAAATTATTAAATGGGCCAATTGTTGACCCAATTGTTGGAAACATATTGTATGAAATCTTGTTTTGATTAGCCAAATAAGTTTAGATTGATCAAGTCAAAGTTAATAAAGAGAAACTAGAAAAATGGAAAAGGGCATAAGGCACATAAAGATAAATGCATTACATAGCAAATGAACTTGGTAGAGAAATAATAGTAATGTACGTTTCCAAGTAATGCATGTTTCAAGGAACAAAAGGGTTACTTCTTAAATGAGCAAGCAGCAACATATAAAAACTGAGCAAGAAGAGAAGAGCTATAGTAAAACAAAAATAATAAAATAATATTAAAGATATATTGTAGCTAAATCTAAAAGGGGTATTTGATTACAGCTTAGCACTTGTCAAAGTAGGGAGTAATTGTCCACTTGGTTTGCAAAAGTAAAAACATGTTTTAGAAGTCTTTTTGACAAAAAAGCCCTCAAGATGATATTTTATTCAAAAGCTTTGACAATTACTTGCAAGATTAAATGTTGCTTGTGCATATCTAACACTCAAAAAATAAGCTTTGTAAAAGCATTTGTACTTAGCTTAAAAAATGGAAATTAAAATTCAAAGAAGATGCAACTTCTGACATCATGGATCAACGTCTAAAAGGCTATCATATGAAGTATCCAATGGCTATGAGATATTTTGCCATGAAATCAACACTCCAGGGGCTAGAAGATCATAATGCCTACAATCTTCAACTATAAATAGTCATCTTCAAGCTACTGGAATGTAAGTCGTGTAGAGAGGAGAAAACAGGCCGTGAAGATGAGCTAAAAATACATATTTAAAGGCTCTCTTGATGTGCTTATATTTGAGAGATAAATACCCTCCCTTGAGCTTTATTGGTTTAGTTTCCTTGAGGTACGTAGCTTGAGCTTACATGATTTTATCCAAATATTGTTTTGTAAGGTTTGTTATGTTCACCTTGAAGAAAAATCTATAGTGTTGTTAGAGTTTTGTTAGGTTCTTGAGTAGAGAAACCTATTGGTAGAGAGGTTGCCCAAGGTGGTTGTAAAAAGTTGTGAGTGCTTGAACCTGTGATGGAGTTTGGCTGAGTTCTTAGAAAAAAAAACTCAGTGGGTGAAAAAGTTAACCAGAATTTGGTTGTAAAAGCTAGTCAAGCTTGTACCTGTACTTGTGAGTATCCCTATAGTAAAAATTTCCTTGCTTTATGCTTAAGGAGTGGACATAGGATCTAATATTTTTGTTAACCATTATACATTATAGTGCAATTCCCCCTTATCCTTATCTCTTTATTTGTACACTTACTCAAAGTGCTTTAACACTAAGTTTAACTTCTTGCTTCAACTC
Organism: Ceratonia siliqua; assembly: GCA_034509205.1. Classification (NCBI taxonomy): domain Eukaryota; kingdom Viridiplantae; phylum Streptophyta; class Magnoliopsida; order Fabales; family Fabaceae; genus Ceratonia; species Ceratonia siliqua. The sequence continues at coordinate 6,055,618 of JASKGM010000014.1, forward strand.
TATTAGAAAAAAAACTCAAATATTTATTTTGGTGAAACTAATTTTTGAAGACTTATACTTTGGTATTTTGATCAGCTAAGTTATCAAGTATTCTTAATCTCTTAGTCAAAACTTGCTTTTGAAGGTTACTAAGAAATGAGCAATTTAGCCTTTTGATTAGTCATTTAAGAAAAGTTTTCTACTTGCTCAAAAAGTTTTTAGGTATTAACGCACTCAATTCAACCCCTTTTTGGATGCTCAACCCTATTTGAATTAACACCAGTTATATTTTTAATCCAACCCAAACCCAACCATTTATCATCTATAATTATATTGAATAGGAACACTTGCAATTAAAACGGGTTCTATGGCTGTATTTAGCATTGCTTTTTTGTATTTCATCACTACTGTAGAAAAATAAAAATAAAATGGCCGTTAGGATACCTCAAGTATACACATTGAAAGTTCGGTGATCTTGTAAATATGACAACCCTGACTCTGACAAGAGACGTATCGATTGAGCAGCCAATAGCCCAAATGTTCTATCCTGTTAGTACATATTTCCCCTTGTTTTACTTCAAGCCGAACACAACGTGTGATATTTTCCTTTACGTATTAGCCATTGCTGCTTGCCTCTAATGAATTGGGGGAATTGAGACCTTCTTGAGAAGACAGTGGATGTAGTGGTTGGGGCCTTTTGGAAGCGAAAGATGGTGCTTTCCTGAACGAAGGCCGCTTCTTGATACGATGCAGAGTTTGCTTGGTGTAGATTTTACGAAGGAAAGGTGAAGCTCTCTCCTTAAATTTAAGAATGAAAAAGAAAAGAACTCTAAGAAGTATGAGGATGGATATGACTGCAGCCAAGTCCCACCATTTTGAATGATCAACTTGCATACCAAGCATAGTTGTGAGAATGAGTTCTCCTTTCAGTTTTGGCCCACCAGGAACCAAAGGATCAAACTCCAGCCCAATCATGTCATTCTTGTAAGCTCCCTACAGTCCCCAAAATCAGTAGGTAAGTTGAACAAAAAATTTAAAATGAAGATAGGTTATTTTAACTCTAAGGTAGGGTACAATGTAATCAGTGGATGTCTACCAACAATAATGGATAACTAGTAAGAATCAAACAAAGACCCTTTTGTTAATGCAGTTAAGATCGAGCCAACTTTTGTTGACAGTAGTTATGCATTTAAATCATGACAAACTGGGTTAAAAACATTGCATTTTGACTATTGCTCTTCAATTCATTAATTAGCTTGTCATTTGAATTTTGCCTCTTAATCTGCCTGATCCTGTACTTCTGTAAACTTTATTTTTTCTAGTATATATGCAGTGGCAAATCCAAAAATTTTAACTGATAATGAGGACAAGATTATAAATATTTTTACAAAAAATATTGTAAATACTCATAAATGATAAATCATGTAGGGACAGTTTTCAAATTTTCATAGGGTGTTAAAATTCACATATATTAATTAAAAAATTAAAAAAAATTTAACTTGTGTAGCTTACAAGTGCAACTACTGTATATATGTTTGGAAGGTGGAAAGAGAGGTCATAAAGGGAAAAATGATAGGATGAAACCAATTCTCAACCTTATTTACGAATTTAATGTTTTGAGAAGAGAAAGGAATCATTCCCCTTTCTTGCCCCTCGTACTCCTATTTCTTTTGTTCTCCAAATTGGGGGTAAAGGAGAAGAACAACATAATTTTGTTTTAAAAGCTTGTTTAATTTACTATTTTATCTTTAAACTAAATTGATAAAAAGAAAAAATTTGAAAGATCTATTGAAATAAACTTATTTTTTACGTTTCTCCTTAATCATAATTGAAATCATAGGAATATAACTTCTTTTTACATTCCATCTATTCCCTTCCTATGTTATCCACTCTTTTTTCATTCCATTTATCCCCTCTCTAAAATTTCCAAACATAGCCAATGAACATGTTTGAAAAAGTAATTCTCCTAATTAATTACCTGCAATATTCCCCATGCATGCTCCATAACTAATGTATGAAATTAGGCATCAAGGAGAGGAGCAACTTAACTTTCTTTTAAAAGTATGTGTAATGTATTTATCTTTCAAAACTAAATGGTCAAATTATTGTTCGTACCAAATTCTTATATGATGCCTTATATGCACTGAATTCTTAATTGGTATTAAGGCACTATTCACTTCTTTTTTTATCTTTTATATTCTATTATAAAAAATGGTTATCTATTGTAATCATAGTAAAATATTCATTTTATAACTGAATAATCACATCTTATAAAAGATAAATAAATAAATGAATAGTGCACTGACATCAATTAGGAATGAGACTCATGGGTAAAAATTTGGTGTGCTATTTGGAACCAAACAATAACTTACCCAAACTAAATTGATAAGTAATTTTTATAAGGGTTAGATTTTAGTTTCAAACTTTTTAATTTTTTTTTTCATTATTCATGCAAACAATGAAAAGGTAATTCTATACCCCTTCTCTTCCGAACCCAACCCATCCCATCCATTCCTTGTCCATTCTATTTCCTTCCCTCTAAAACTTCTAAACACAGCCAAGGGACATGCTTAAAAATGGTAATTCTCTAAAGTTACCTGCAATCCCCAAGCTCCATAATTGATGTATGAAATTGGATAACGCCAGAAGAATCTGGGAAGATCAGGAAGCAGACGGAAATAGCCGGAAGTCATCATCATAATACCCTGCTTATACATAACTTGATTAATCAACAATAATAACTAATAATAATTGTTAATGAAGCATTAGCTTAAATTGATTCAATTCATACAATATATCCTGCTCCAATGATCACTCCCATCAGGAAGTTGGGAACTAGTGAAGCTATAATCATCATTGAGCTCTCCACAACCGCAATGCAGCCTATAAGATCAAGGCAGATATACAAAAGATGCGAAAACTCGGGGCGAAACTTCACCATATAGTAGGTTATAGTCCCAGTAGCAATGGACATTACTGCCACAAAGGGAAAGGAAGAGAGAAAATTTGATAGAACATAGACAGCAATTCCATAATACCCATTGAACCTTTCTCTGTAAAAGACCTGTTTCATGAAACAGAACAAACTAGTAAAAACTTAAACACCTTAATTGTCTTCTTATTTTTCATCTTTTTGCAATGGCTACAATATAATTTTTGGTTGAATTTTAATTTGGTTTGATTTGTATTAATCAAATTCTATGTCATAAAAAAAATTGCAGTATTTTCTAATTTATAAGTCCGTCTCACACACTGACAGAAACTATTGAACTAAAACTTACATGACCAATTAATGCTAAAGGTTATGCTTAAATAGATAAATTAAATTCGAAATGCTATATGACCCATCACTTTAAATTTTAAAATTTGATGCGTGACAATAAAAAGCCAAGGTAGGTGTGATGGAAAATTCCAAATAGTGTAGTTTAGATATTAAAATCATCTAATTAAACATAATATTTAGTATTGGTTGACCATGTATACTTTAGTTAAGTAGTTTCTATCACTAATTAAAACGAAGTTAGAGATTAGGAAAACATTATAGTTTTCTTTTTAAATAATCTAAACTTGATTGATACAAATAAAATATATGAAACCAAATTAAAATTCATCCAAAACTTAAGGACAAAAAATATATTTAAGCCTTGTATCAAAATTTCTTAATTACCTTCATTTCTTCTATGAAGGATGGGAAGCCTCCAATGGACATGAATGTCATGAAACCTGATATAAACGCACCACAAGCTCCTCTTGCAAAAATTGCTCCATAACTTGATCCAACATTGAAAAAGATAGTTCCAACACATAGAGATAAGGCTAAATAAATTGTTATCCTTATCCAGTAGTACCCAACATCTCTAGACATGTTCACGAAAGATCTCTGAGTCAAAGTTGACAGCTGCTTCCACCATTTGGCTTGGTTCTTAATTTTACTTTCAATCTCGTGTCGTCCCTGTAACACAAACCCTTGGCGTTTACTTTTGAATGTAAAAGGTTCTTGTTTACTAGCACCATCCCACAAAATAGGATCCTACTGCAACATGATCACTTTGAGTTTCCAGTATGCAAAAAAGTAGCAGAAGTTGCAGACTCTTATTGACTTAAACAGTTGGATTTGGGAATTAAAGTTGTATTCTATTCTATCTGCTAATTACTCTATCACTTTATTTGATATTGTCCAAAAATAATTTTCTATAGCAAATATATTTTTTATTTGTTTCATTAAATAAATTTGTGTAAAAAAAGTTTCTTTTATTTGGATTACACGAAAAGAAAAAATTGAAGATGGTGGTTGATAATGCAAGCAGCAACAAAAGAAATACTAGCGGAAATAGGTGCTTGTGATGATAGTAGAGGTGGATAAACTTGATCACACGTCAAACATTTCAAAGAAAAAGAAAAAAAAAAGTTTTAGACTCAAGTTTAATTCATTTTCAAAATTTTCATTTTTAACCGACATGAGAAGGACAATAGCCTGATAGTAGTAGGCTTAAATCAACATTGAAAATGATTTTTTACTTATTTTAAAATAATTTTTTTTGAAAAATTGAAGAAAAATTTAGATGGTTGAAAAACTTAAAATTTCTTTTTTAGCAAAATAAATACTAAAAAATATTATGTCGGAGGTTTTTTCAGAAACTTTTTTTAAGGAAAACAAACAAATCCCTTATTTCTAAATCCTGGGCTGGGTAAAGGACTACTTACGATGTTTGAGATTTCTTTGATTCTCGCTCTTGCTATAGTAGCATATTCTGACCATCGGTATTTCTCAACAAGTATCGCTTTTATTTCTGAAGTTGATAAGTTCACTAACGAGTCTGTTGATTCTTGTTCCTGAATTCAAAGAAATAGAAATGGGGAATATAGTGAGTGAAAAACAAATTGGAAAGGAAGTAATTTAAAGGGACAGTGGAAAGTAATATTAGAGGAATTATTCGATCAGTATTACAAGCCATGATCATGTACCATAAATTTAAAATTTAGAAATATGTTTGATTTAATTATGATTAGGAAAATGGAACAAGCATCATAGATTTAACCATGTAATTAATGTGTTTTAAGACTAAGTCATGAGAAGTCCTCATTCTAAAAAACTAACTTATTGGTGAAAGTATTATGACTTAAGTCTCACATTGGGTCTCAGTAGTTGCTCAATGTACGTAGAACACTCAACATAACTGTTCACTATGGCTATTCACAGGTGCTTTACTCTGAACTCCTTTTCGTACTAAGTAGTTTTTCTTAGATTTTTTTTTTCTTATATCACTTCTTATGCATTGGCGAGTCTCAATTAAAAGTAACAATGTGCCACTTAACTTTCAAAATAGGAAAGAAACATTTTGGTGAATATTTTAAAACTATAGATGGTGAATATATATGAAGTACTTATTTGTGTAAATAATGTTGAACAATATTAGTTAGTTTGAAAACGAGTAATGATATTCATACATTACTTTTTCTTACATTATTCTTATACTTCTTTTCATATATATTATTTTATTATTATCTATCACCTACCATTATCATTATTTTATAATATATTAATGGTTAAAAGTAGCAGTGTCAATTTTAAGTCCGGTCCGACGGGCCGGACCGTTTGTGTAGAGTTAGAGCCAGGCTCGGGCATTGATTTTCAAGGCTCGAATTTAAGCGGACCTATAAGGGCTTAGGCCACTGGCCCGAATTTTTCTCTTTTTAATAATTTTTTTATCCTAAATAGTATATGAGTTAAACAACTTATTTTTAAATCTATATCTATTTATATTTATATCTATTTATATTAATTTTTTTATCTTAATTCGCGTATGAATGAAACAAATTTTTTATGAATTATTTATAAATTTCTTTTTATCATACTATTATATTTAATTACTTGGAGTATCTTAACTTATCTAAATCACACCATTTTTATTTAAATAACTACATTTCTACTGCTGATTACATATAACGCTATCTAGGGATCCATTATTAATGTAACTAGTACCCAATTAATGTATATATATATATATTCATTCCAATGATTTAGCTATAACTTATAAGCTCAACTTATTTATTATGTGGTTTGATTCAAATGGGGCCAATATATATATTGTACCATTATGACTTGTTAAAATTTTTTAATTATAATAATTATGTCATATAAATCAACACTAGGTATTCATAACCAGTTTATGCCATGCATTTTAATTTCAATTATTTATAAATTTCTATTTTTTATTATGAGAAGTGAAGAGACCAAAGACACCAAATATTATTGGTCGTAATTTAATTAATTTAGAATATGTATTCGTTGATTTTTGTGAATAATTTTTGTATTTTATTATTTTATTTTATTTTTTGATTAGGCATTTTAAACTTGTTTAGGCCCTAAAGCCCTGGAGAGTCATATTAGGGCTTCCAAATAGAGGCTTGACCAAAAAAGAACTTGGCCCAGCCCAGCCCGTTTTTCTTGTAGCCCGAGGAGGACCGAGCCGGGCCGGCCCATTTTGACAATGCTAGTTAAAAGTAAGGTGTAAGGATAGTGTAAAAAACAATGATGTATAAGTATCATTACTTTTTGAAAACTAAGTGGGTTAACAATCATAATGTTTCAAAGTTGTGTTTGTTGAATGGAAATATGTGTTTAAAGTTGTGTCTGTTGAATGAAAAGACATAATAGTTCAATGAAAAACACAATGGTTCATTGAAAAGACATGATGGAAAGGCATGTCTAAAGTTGTGTCTATTGAATGAAAAGACACTATGGTTCAATAAAAAAATATAATGGTTCATCGAAAAGACACAATGGTTTAATAAAAAAAACACAGTAGTTCAATGAAAAGACACAATAGTTCATTGAAAAGATACTATAGTTCAATGAAAAGATACCATGGTTCAATAAAAAGACACAATGGTTCAATGAAATCCTATAAATAAGAGATAATTCATAAGAGAAAAGGTAACTTATATAATCAATTTTCTATTTACTCATTTTCTTCATCTATTCAGAAAAGTTCTTGAGGAAAGAACAATATCATTGCTGAATAATGTTCTTTGGATGCTTAAATAAATCCTAAAAACGTAGTTGCTTGAACCCTACAGCAACTAATGGGGACAAATAACATTTTAAAGATAATGTTATGTACATATTCTAAGCATACAAATTCTTGCTAGAAAGAGATGGAGACGACACAAGAATCTACCTTTAAAGTTATAAATCAAGGATTTGTGAAACTCAATCATTTTGATGGCATGAACTTCAATAAATGGAAGGACAAAATACTATTCCTACTAACTGACATGAAAATTGCCTATCTTCTTGACCCAAAATTAGAGACTATTCCACCACCAAATGAAGATGATTCGCAAGAATTGGTGGAGAAAAGAAAGAAAGGGCTGGAGATGAAATTTTATGCAGAGGATATATCTTGAATACTCTTTCAAATCGACTTTGTGATTTGTACCACACTATCTCATCACCAAAGGAAATTTGTGAGGTTTTGGAGGTAACTTACAACACTAAAAAGTAAGGAATAGATAAGTTTTTAATTATGAAATATTTTGAATTTCATATGAATGACAACATTAATATGCTTGATCAAGTGCATGATTTACAAGTACTGGTTTCAAAGTTTAAGGATATGGATGTAATATTCCTAAATCTTTCTAAGTGTGGGCCATTATTGCTAAATTACCCCAAAGTTGGAATAATTATAAGAAGAAATTACTGTACACAATCGGAAATTTTACTTTTTATCAGATTCTTAAACACTTGCGCATTGAAGAGGAAACTTGAACTTTGCAAAAGAAGCACAATGAATCTATTTCCAAAGTAAACTTCGTAGGTGTAGAAAATTCATCCAAAACTAGTGGAAAAAAGAGGAAGGCACAAGAGAACCATAAACAAGAAAATCAAAAGAGCAAAGGAAAAACTTGCTTCTTTTGTGGAAAAACTGAAAACTTCAAAAAGAATTAACGATTTTGGCTTAAGAGACAAAAGAAGGAGCATGAAAATTGTAAATAAGCCAACATGGTTGATGAAATAATTGTAATGGTTTCAAATTTACCAATAAACACAGTTTCTGGTATGGTTTATGAAGTAAATATGGCATTCCCTTCCAAAACCAATTATTGGTGGTATAATTATGGTGCTTCTATTCATGTTTTCCATGACAAAACCTTATTCAAGACCCATGAACAAGTTATGGATAGACAGAAAATGCTAATGGGAAACAATGGAAAGGCTGATGGGCTTAGAAGAGGCATGGTGATACTGCAATTTACTTCTGGGAAGAAATTGGTTCTCACAAATGGGTTACAAGTTCCAGACATCATGAAGAACCTTGTTTAAGTAAGTTTTTTAAATAAGAGAGGCGTTAAAACTGTAATTGAGAGTGATAAAATTGTATTCTCCAAAAGTGGAGTGTTTGTTGGAAAGGGCTTTAATTGTAATGGCATGTTCAAACTTAGCATTAATATGAAATGACAAGAATGCTTCTGTTTATATTGTTGACTCCTCAATTTTATTATGGCATAATAAGCTTGCACAGAGGAATTATGATACAATTAAATATATGTCAAGGCATGGTTTAATTGAATGCAATGATACCAGTAAAATCAAAGATAAATGTGAAGTACATATACAAGCTAAAATAACAAAGAAACATTTTCTTTCTATTGAAAGAAATTCTGAAATATTGGAACCTATATATTCTGACATTTGTGAGTTAAATAGAAATTTAACTAGAGGTGGAAATAGATACATCATAACATTTATTGATGATTTTCCTAGATTTACATACGTGTACTTGATGAAATCAAAAGATCAAGCATTTGAGATGTTTAAATGTTATAAATCTAAGGTAGAAAATCAAAAGGATAAGAAAATTAAGATCATTAGAAGAGATAGAGGTAGTGAATATTTTTCTGCAGAATTTTCAAATTTTTGTGAAGAAAATGGAATTATACATGAATCTAGTGCTCCCTATACACCTCAACAAAATGGTTTGGCTGAAAGAAAAAATAGGATACTAGTTGATATGATAAACTCTATGATCTTAATGCAAAGCTCCCTATAAATCTATGGAGAAGCTTTGTTAACAATATGTTATATGCACAATAGGATACCTTTTAGAAAATTAGGAGCATCTCCATATAAATTATTCAAAGGAAGAATATCAAATCTAAGTTGCCTTAGAGTTTGGGGACGTATAACATTCTATAGAGTTCCTGACCTTAAAAAAGTTAAGTTAGGACCAAGAACATTGAAGAACATTTTTGTAGGATATGCTGAAAATTCTAAAGATTACATTTGGAGTCTAATGTAATTGTGGAATCAAGAGGTGTTCAATTTTTCAAAAACAAATTTATAAATGACTCCATAATTATGGAACCTACAAAAGAACATATTAATGTTAATGATAATCTTAATAAAGGATAAAGGAATTATCGAACCTATACGTGAACTGAGACGTAGCCAAAGGGTAAGAAAGGAAAAAAATCTAGGTCTAGATTTTATTCCTCCATAATCCATTATATTCTTGGTAGAAGGAAATAAGGAAAAGATCAAGAAAATGATTGAAATACCTATGATTTTAACTATTGGTGAAGATCCAAAAACCTATAGAGAAACTATGGAGTCAAGAGATGCTTCGTTAATTTTGGAAAAAGCCTATAAATAATGAAATGGATTCCATTTTATCAAACAGCCCTTGGGTATTGGTTGACTTGCCTCCTAGTTCCAAACCAATAGGATGTAAATGAGTGTTTAGAAGAAAATATCATATGGATGGAACTCTACAAACCTTTAAGGTTAAGCTTGTTGTAAAAGAGTTTAGACAAAAAGAAGGCATAGATTATTTTGACACATATGCTCCAGTGGCTATAACTAAATCTATTAGGATACTATTTGCATTAATATCAATCTATCATTTACATGCACACCAAATGGATGTAAAGACATCATTTTTAAATGGTAAACTCGAAGAAGTTTACATAGAGCAATCCGAAGGGTTTATATTACCTGGAAATGAGAAGAAGGTATGCAAACTAGTAAAATCTTTGTATGGCTTAAAACAAGCTCCAAAGCAATGACATGAGAAATTTGATTCTACTATATTATCTAATGGTTTTAAGCATAACACTATAGATAAGTGCATATACATGAAATATACAGAAAATTATGTTGTGATTATATGCTTGTATGTAGATTATATGATTATAATTGGAACAAACATGGATGGAGTTAATGAAACTAAGAAGTATATTGCTTCACAATTCAAGATGAAAGATCTTAGGGAAGTAGATACCATCTTAGGGATAAAAGTTAAAAGGCATTGTGGGGGTTTCGTCTTAAATCAATCTCATTATGTTTAGAAGATTTTAAATAAGTTTAATCACTTGAAAATTAAAGAAGTGAACAATCCCTATGATGTTTCACAACATCTAGCTCTAAATACTAGGAGATCCATATCCCAACTAAAATATGCAAGTGCCATTGGCAACATTATGTATGTTATGCATTATACAAGACTTGATATTTCATTTGCTGTTTGTAAGCTTTCAAGGTACAATAGTAATCCAAGTGTAATTCATTGGAATGATATAAGAAGAGTCTTTGGATATCTAAAATGAACTATTAATTTGGGACTCTTTTATAATGATTTTCTAGGAGTACCTAAAGGTTATTGTGATGCTAGTTGGAATAATAATGTACTTGAAAGAGATAGTTTTTTAACATTTGGGTGGGTATTTACTATTGGTGGAAGAGTGATTTCATGGTCTTCCAAGAAACAGATGTGTATAACTCATTCCACTATAGAATCTGAGTTTGCAGCTTGTAAAGAGGCAAAATGGCTAAGCAATTTATTACTTGATATAGAGTTATGGCCACAACCAATGCCAACCGTCTTTTTGAGATGTGATAACCAAGCTGCATTGAGTTGTGCATTTAGCAAAGTGTATAATGGAAAGTCTAGACATGTTAGCTTGAGGCATGATTACATTAAACAGTTGATTCGTGAAGGTATAGTCAAAGTGCAGTTCATAAGAATAGATAATAATCTTGCAGTCTCGTTTACAAAAGGTCTCACCAATGAAAATGTGAGAGGAATTGCAATTGGAATGAGATTAAAACATATTAACTAAAGCTATTAGTAATGGAAACCCTACTTTTACTAGAATATAAAGTATAGTTTAAAAGTTCAAAAGGTAACAACTAGTTACTGAAAAGTGGCTATGAACACTAAAAAAGAAATTCATTCCAAGCCTAGTATTAAAATTAAGGAAAACAAACCGTGAATATAAAACTCTTAATGAAGCCAAATGATACGTTCTTTAGGAGAAACTTCACCTATATGGACATTAAGGAGTGATGTCGTTCTAACAAATTTTAGGGGTTTTAACTTTGTAAATGTTCATGAAATCTAGGTATAACATATGAACAAATAAAGTGCTATTATATCGGTGAACTACTTCCAAATTATGATTAATTCATGTGTGTGACATTTTGGTTTTGACATTAAGGAATTATGGTTCAATGCTTCAAAGCTATCAATAAAGACTTTGAAATGCCTACACTAAGAGAGGGTTCAAATCGAAATAGATACCTTATTTTATGCATGAGTTTTTCTGGGTTAAAGGAAATCACTTAGTTTTTCAAACTAAGTGGAGGGATTATTGAACAAAAATAGTCAGTTTGAAAATTATGTGGGTGAATAGTCATAATGTTTCAAAGTTGTGTCTATTGAATAGAAAAGTGTGCCTAAAGTTGTATCTGTTAAATGAAAAGACATAATGGTTCATTGAAAAGACACAATAGTTTAATGAAAAGACACAATGATTCAATGAAAAGACATAATGATGTTGGAAATAGGTTGCCCTGGAAAGGAAGTTATATTTCCAATTTGATATTAAATACAATTTTAATATTAATAAATGTAGAATGGTTTACTATTTTACTAAATGATAGTATTGTAAATACGTATAGTTAAATATGACAAGTATAGTCTTTATCTCTTTAGCTCTGTTTGCCCTACATATACACTAGAATGTATTTCTTTCTTTCAAAACGATATGTACAAAGTGAGACCTTTTCTCTTCTCCCTCTGTCTTCTTTGGTTTTTTTTCTCCAACTTGGTATCAGAGCCTGGTTGGCTTGATTCGTTTACTTTTAGGCTCTTGGTGTCAATTCTGAATATACCACCGTGCTCGGAGAGTCACCTTCGTCAAAACCCTGGAACAACATTACAAAAAGCTTCTGCACATGCCTCCATGCACTGTTCTTTTGGTTCACGCGCCCTGAGTATATAAGCTTTGATCTACAGTTTTTAATAAGTTCTAGACGACGCCGCCACCACCATTGAAGCTAAAAGCCTTCGATTAGTCGGTTCCCAAAAGCCGGTCAATGGAACCAATCACACTTACCGTTACACACACTGCCAAGTTTGCCCACGCGCCTCCAAAACTTTAGACTCCGGTGAACACAAATTTTCAACCTTTACCATCCTTTTTTACTTAGCCTTCATTGCTGAGTTTAAATTTGAAGCCTCTGTTATTGGTTTCTTGCATTTGTGAAGGATTTGTATTTTAGGAATGTGATAGAAGTTGTTTTTGAATTGTTGGCCATGTGATTTCTATTGTGATAATGTCTAAGGTAACAAGTGGGGCTGCCAAGAAGATAGATATAGCTCAATACCACTTTTGGTATGAGCATTGTTAATATCTCCTCTAAGAATCCAAGACTTCAGATTAATGCTAAGAAATTAGATGGGACTAATTATCTTGCCTGGTCACGGGCGTGTACTCTCTCATTGACTGCTAAACGGGTGTATGGATATGTTTGTGGGAGAAAGAAGAAACCTACTAAAAATGATCCCTCAATTGATCAATGGGAAGCCAAAAATTCTCTTGTGATGTCTTGGCTGATTAATTCCATGGAGTTTAAGATAGGTAAAAGGTTTATGTTCATGAAAATTACTAAAGACATATGGAAGGCCGTGAGTGCAACCTATTCTTGGGTTGGTCATTATGCCATGGTCTATAAGCTTCGAAAGAGAGTTCATGAGTTGAAACATGGGGAAAAAACAATTTCTTAGTACTTCAATGAGTTGGGCTATATTTGGGAAGAATTTGACTATTACATAATTCTACGAATTTCTAACCCTGAGGTCATTAGTGAAACTGGGAAGTTAAAGGATGAAGAAAGGGTGTTTGACTTTCTTGCAGGTCTCAATGTGGAGTATGATCAAATTAGGGGTAATATCCTTTGAAGGGAACCATTTCCTACTCTTGGGCAAGCATACTCCTATGTCCAACAGGAAGAGAGTGGAAGGATGTCTATGCTTACTCCAACAGTTATTGATAAATCTGCCTTAAACATTAGTGCCTTCATAAAGCCCATTGAACCATCTTACTCTAGTGAACAAGGAGATAAAAATAACTTGAAGTGTGATTATTATGGGAAGATGAGGCACATTGTGGAGCATTGCTGGAAACTTAAGAGGAAACCTATTAGAGGCCATGGAGGAAGGAGGGGTGGTTCTTCCAGACCACAAGCTCATTTCTCTAAAACCTATAATGGTGACTCTTCTCGATCGTCTCAATTCCACGAAGGTTTTTCCAAGGAAGAAATTCAAGCTCTTAGAGAAATGATGACCAAATGTGATACTTCGTCCTCAAAGGGTGATGTTTCCACTTCAGTTTCAAACTTTGCTCACTCTGGTATATCCTTTTTAGCTTTATCTATTATAGTTCTACCTCAAAAGAAAACTTGGATTATTGATTCTGGAGCTTCTGATCATATGACTAGATCATCTGAACTTTTTACTCTATACTCACCATGTTCTAGAAATGAAAATGTGAGAATTGTTGACGGAAATCTTTCTCAAGTTCTTGGAAAGGGATCATTGACCTACATACCTTCATTACATCTATCTTCTATCTTTTATGTTCCAAAATTCTCAAATAATCTACTTTCCATCAGTTCTATCACCTGGGATCTAAATTGGAAAGTTACTTTCTTCCCTTTTCATTGTGTCTTTCAGGAACTAGAGACGGAGAAAATGATTGCAGTGGTAGAGTTCATAATGGGTTATATGTCCTAGCAAAATTAAAAGGATCATTTTTGTAATCTCATGTCTCACAGTTATCATACTGACTTGGCATATTCTCAATTGATGCAATGGCATAAAAGGTTAAGACACCCTTCTTTTGGAGTTATGGAAACATTGTTTCCCGAATTATATGCAAAATGTAATAGAAGTAACTTAGTTTGTGACGCTTGTGAGTATGCTAAACATACTCGAACCTCATATTCAGCTAGTGATAATAAAAGTTCTATTCCTTTTGCAATCATTCATTCTGATGTTTGGGGTCCTAGTCGTATATCTTCTTTATCTGGTTACAGATGGTTTGTTACCTTCATTGATTGCTTTAGCAGAACTACATGGGTGTATTTAATGAATTCAAAGGATGAAGCTTTTTCTTGCTTCAAGAATTTCCATGCTATGATTCGCACTCAATTTGCAGCAAGTGTGAAGATTCTTCGTAGTGATAATGGATGGGAATACAAAAACAGGGAGTTCCAAACCTATTTGAGTGACTGTGGTGTAATACATCAAACAAGTTGTGTTAATACTCCTGCACAAAATGGAGTTGCTGAGAGAAAGAATAGGCACCTTTTGGAAGTTGCTAGAGCTTTGATGTTTTCGATGAACGTTTCCAAGATCTATTGGGGTGATGCAGTACTGTCTACAGCTTATTTGATCAACCAAATGCCGTTGAGAATCTTAAAAATGAAATCTCCTCTTGAACTCCTTCAGGGAGCTAATTCCTATATTGTTCCACCCAAGGTATTTGGCTGTGTTTGCTTTGTTCATGACTCCAAAGCAAACCTTGGAAAGTTAGATCCTAGAAGTGTCTGTTTATTGGTTACTCTCCTACACAAAAGGGGTACAAGTGCTACCATCCCTCCAACTAGAAAAGTTTTTGTTAGTATGTGTTAAGAGTATCTAAGCTATATTAGTAAGGGTATTTTAGTCTTTAGCCTTTGGTCTCAGTATTTCAATTAGACTGTATTTCCTTTTACTATTATATATATATGATTACCTGTCTAATAAGACATGGTTTTCCATTATTTCTCTTTCCCTTTAACAGTATGGATGTCACATTTCTTGAAGATGAGGCATTTTTTCCTACTAACCAGCCCCCTCCTCAGGGGGAGGTCACTGATGATGATGAGGAGGTGTTGGTGGTCACTAATCCCTTCTACCAACCCACTCAGGGGGAGTCTATTGGAATACTTGAAGAGCAACCTGAAGAAGTCACTAAGGTACAGAAGGGATGTAAAGAACCCATATACTCTATACCAGGAGACAAAAAGCACATCAGAATACTCTATCCTGCCAAGAGCCTTCTTCGACTTCAGTTCAAATTCCTTAAAGTAAGTCAAATCCTACCTCTGTTTGTGATGATGAGTTTAATGTCCCAATTGCTCTTAGGAAAGGAATTAGGAAATGTACTCAACATCCCATATCTAACTTTCTCTCATATAATCATTTGTCTCCTTCCTATAGAGCATATGTATCTTCTTTGTTTGCAACTCACATTCCACAGAATTGGAAAGAATCTTTTACAGATCCAAAGTGGAAAGCAGCTATGATAGAAGAAATGAATGCCTTAAAAAAGAATGATACATGGGAGCTCATCACTTGTCCTACTGACAAGGAGGCAGCTAGTGTAAATGGGTGTTTGCAATAAAACTGAAACCCGACAGATCAATTGACAGATACAAGGCAAGATTAGTAGTTAGAGGTTTCACTCAAACCTATGGAGTGGATTATGAAGAGACTTTCGCCCCTGTAACTGAGATGAACACCATTAGGGTTCTTTTATCATGTGCTGCAAATTATGGATGGAAGTTACATTAACCGGATGTTAAGAATGCCTTCCTCCATGGGGATTTAGAGGAGGAAGTGTACCTAGAGATTCCTCCAAGTTTTTCATCTCAAAAGACCAAGGGGAAAGTCTACAAGTTAAATAAATCTCTATATGGTCTAAAATAGTCACCTAGGGCATGGTTTACAGGTTCAGCAAGCCAATGTTGAAGCTTGGCTATAAACAGAGTAATGTAGATCACACTATGTTTCTTAAACAAAATGATAGGAAGATAACTATCATTATTGTTTATGTTGATAACATAGTGGTAAAAGGAGATGATGATGATGAGATAGCTGTATTGAAGGTAAATCTTTCCCGAGAATTTGAGATTAAAGACTTGGGAAAACTGAGCTATTTTTTGGGAATAGAAGTTGCTCGCTCTGAAAAGGACATTTTTATTAACCAAAGAAAGTATGTTCTGGACCTGATTTGTTAGGGTGTAACCCGGCATAAACTCTAATAATTGAAAATTATCACCTTGAGAATGTCATTGGTGAGATGGTGGATAAAGGGAGATATCAAATACTTGTAGGCAGACTTATCTACTTATCTCATACTAGACCTGATATAACCTATGCAATCAATATTTTGAGTAGATTTATGCATGACCTTCGCACTGCGCATTTGAAAGCAGTTTTTCGAATCCTGAGATACCTAAAGTCCTCACCTGAAAAAGGAATACTGTTCTCAAAACATGAACACTTGAAGGTAGAAGCCTATACAGATTCAGATCATGCGGGGTCTATTGATGGCAGAAGATCCATAACAAGATACTGTACTTTTATTGGAGGGAATCTTGTCACTTGGAAGAGCAAAAGACAACCTGTGGTAGCTAGATCTACTGCAGAGGCAGAATACAGAGCTATGGCTGAAGGGATTTGTGAAGTCCTATGGTTAAGAAGACTCACTCAAGAGTTAGGAGTGTATCGTGGGTCCTTTATCAATCTTTTTTGTGATAACAAGGCAGCTATAAGTATAACACATAATCTAGTTCAGCATGACAGAACTAAACACATAGAAGTTGACAGACACTTTATCGAGGAGGAGATAACAGAAGGGATAATAAATATTCCCTACATTAAATCCAATAATCAAATAGCTGATGTTTTTACTAGGGGTCTTCTTGGTAAAAATTTTCATAGTTGTGTTTGCAAGATGGGCATGAGAGATATCTATGCACCATCTTGAGGGGGATTGTAGAATAGTTTACTATTTTACTGAATGGCAGTATTGTAAATACTTGTAAGTAGTTAGGACAGTATAGTCTTTAACTCTTTAGCCTTATTTGCCCTACATATACACTAGAATGTATTTCCTTTCTATCAGAACAATATATACAAAAGAACCTTTTCTCTTCTCCCTCTGTCTTCTTTGGTTCTTTCTCTCAAACTCAAACCTTTAAGGTTTGTCTGATCAGCCCATACAGACGTTTGTCCTCTTGGATCCACTTTTTCTTTGCTAATTCACCTGTTGGAGCATTACTAGTCAAATGATCCTCCATCTCGACACCGTACATGAACATCTCCATTGTCTTCCTCCAATGAAGGTAATTAGGGGGACCCTATTTTCAGTAAGTAATTTTGGTCGACGCAAGAATTAATTCAGACACCAATTTTCGGGTTTCAACCTTCTCTAGGACTAGAGAAGGTTGAGTAACATCATCAGAGTGTTCTTTAGCCATTGAAGACTAATTTCACACCAAACAAGTAAGCAGCACTCAAATATAGCAAAAATACTCAAAAAAATCATACCAATCATACCAAATTGCTCCAAAATCAGACTACCCAAGTGAAATAATACCAAAATCGGCCACCCATAGTGAAATACCGTGAAATGCTCACTATTCACCGCCAAAAACAGCTGTTTGCCACCGTTTGTCCATCGGAAACGTGGTTCAACCGTCAGAAAACCCCCCAAGCAGCCACCACAACTTAAGATCCGGCCAGACAACGTCCAAAAACGCAACCTACAGCGCATTGTTCACTTAGTTCGCACACATCAGCCTTCTTCAGAGCGGTGCCGGTAAGGGAAGGGTGAGCCGTGATGAGGGTTATAATTTCGGGTCAAGGGGGAGGCCGCCGGTGCCGCCGGTGAAGGGAGGGGGGCTGTTTAGGAGGAAAAATTAAGGATTTAAGAAATTAGGGATTTTTGAAATTGTGGATTTCTAAAATTGGGGATTTATGAAATTAGGGTTTCTAAACTTGGGGATTTTAGGATTTCATAAATTAGGCTCTGATACCATGTTGAATAGAAAGAGAAATAATAGAAAACTTTGTCTTACTAGACAGGTGATCATGTATATATAATAAGAAGAGAAAATATAGTATGATAGAAACACTGAGACTAAAAGACTAAAGACTAAAATACCCTTACTAATATAGCTTAAATACTCTTAACAAAATCTTTGAACTTTATTCTATTTGCAATTGTTGCACTGTGACTATGAGTTGAAAGCTACTGTAGTGCTCCCTCATGTTTATCAAAATCTATGATGATGAACTTTTATTCTGTCATGTTTAGAACTTGATATGTTGAATCAGAATCTGAAGAAAAATTGCCATTATGATGCCAGGATTTTTTATACTTCTTTGTGCTTAGTAAATATATTGCACCATAAACATATTGGCATATGTATTCTGACAATACAAGGCATTTAGTATTTTATAGAATTTTAGCTTTGTGTGAAGTGCTTTATTATCAATTAAATAGTTTAGGACTTTGATGCTTAGTAGCTTGTGTTAGGCGTATATGCAAACAAATCATTGTATTAAGAAATATTGTATGCTTGCAAGAGTGAGAAATACTGTCTATATATCCATGGTATTTATCTTGTAGCTTACTGTGTTATTATTTTAACTTTCGTATCCTTCTGATTCTGGTTATGTGCAATTATTCTGATAATTTGAGCTTGTTTTTTAATATGCAGCACCAGAAGTTTACACACATGTTGCAGAATCAAAGTTTCCGGTATTCTGTTTTTAGAAAGTTACTAAAATTACACTGACCTCCTTTGAGGTTTAGTTTAATCTACATCCAAAACCCCTGAAGTTTGAAAATATATAAAGACCTCCCTTAATGTTATGAAACTGAAGCCTTCACCTCGTAGTTGAATTGACATAACCTTCTCCAATAGAGCATTTTGTACAAGTGAAATTATACCGGGGGGTCTTAGTATATTATTTGAAATTAGAGGGGGAGAGTGATAGGTTTTGAAAACTTCAAAGAGGTCAGTGTAATTCACTCTACTATATAATTTGTCACTGCTTTTAAGTTTTACCATGTTGATATAGATATTGATCAATATATGAAAAAGACTTTATTAAATTTCTGATTTTACAAATTGCAGATAAAGGTAGAGGACTTCTTTAGGTACTTTTTCTCAGATGATGCTGTTAATTTTCTCGAGTCTTTTCATAAAAAATGTGGAGATAAAGGTAGCCTGCATGAAACTCATGTATTTCAATTTGCATTTTTACTTTTCAGTTGCTGTCTTCATTGTCCTTTTTTTATATATATATATATATATATGTATATAAGATAAGGAACGAAGAATACTGATGTCTTTCCATACCTTATTCTTTTGGTGGGTATGATTTTTTACTTTTAGACTTGAAGTGCACATCGTGGTACCCTCAAGGAGAATTTGGGTATGCTCGTAAAAAGTCATTTCAACATCCAATAAAAATTTATCTTGGTATGCATCTGCTGCTTCTATTTTTAATATACACTACTAATTTCTTATTTTGGCCCGTGTTCCCATTTTTTTTTCCAATAATATTTTTAGGGTTATTGATATGATTGTATTTCCTTTTAAGGAGCAAAATTTGGTGGATGTCATGAGGTCCAGAAATTTCATATCTATAAGAACAGGTTGTTGCTATGACTGTTGTTTATCAATCTTCTTATATTAATCTTTGACTTCACTCTCTCATCCTTTTGGGGTGGGAGTTAAGAATGCAGACCTAAACCCTAAATTTATCTGCAGTTTGATTTCAACTAAACTTTTTGGGCTAAATGGTCTGTGGATCTTCCAATAGAAAGGAAGCTTGGTGGAGGCTAATTATCAGTTAAGTTATGGGGGATGGATGACGCCAGTACTAGGGGTAATGGGCTGGGGGTGGATAACATAATCAGGTGGGCTTAGCATAATCTTATTTTTTTTCTTTGACTTCATAGTTGTGAAAGGGGAGTTTGGGAGATGCTTTCTTACATGATGCATGGTGTTCTGATATACATTAGAAGAAAATGTCTCTTCAGCTGTTTTGTGTAGCCTAAGATAAAGAGGAGCGGTGTCAGCGTCTACACAATATTACAATTGATTGGCATTAAGTGGGATGCGATTATTTGAAACTCCTAATGATTGGGAGGTAGAAGTAGTGCAGGAGAGAATGTAGATTCTTATTCAATTAAACAACTTATTTATCTCAAATTATTCATTTGGTGAATTTGGGATTTTGTATATTGTGAAGAGTAGAGAGATAGAGAGAAAACCTAATGTGAGAATATGTGTAAGTGAGTATTGTCACTTACTAGAGCTTAATATATATACAGGAAAGAAGGGGCCAATGAGCCGATATATTACAGGGTTTAATAGAAACTAATCCTAAGCATATACAGGAAGTTAACACTCCCCCTCAAGTTGGAGTATATAAGGTATATGCACCAAGCTTGTTACAAAGAAACCCAATACGAGAACCTCTAAGAGACTTCTTAAACACATATGCTAACTAATTTGCTGAGTTGACAAAACTAGTAACAATGCATCCTGAGGAAATCTTTTCGCAGATGAAAGGACAGTCAACCTCAATGTGTTTAGTCCGCTCGTAAAACACTGGATTAGAGGCAATATGTAGAGCTGCTTGATTATCGCAAATGAGTTGCATCTGCGTCACTTTGCCAAACTTCAACTCTTGAAGAAGTTGCTTTAATCATATGAGCTCACACGTGGCTAATGCCATTGTTCGATATTCCGCCTCTACACTAGATCAGGCAACCACATCTTGTTTCTTACTTTTTCAGGATACCAAATTACCTCCAATAAGAACACAATATCCTGAAGTAGACCGTCTATCTGATGGAGAACCTGCCCAATCGGCATCAGAATACCTGATGATTTGGGTATGACCCTTATCTTCATATAACAGCCCTTGACCTGGACTATAGAAATTGGCTAACCACACTGACCGCAAAAGAAATTTCTGGTCTCGTGATGATGAGATAATTGAGTTTCCCAACTAGTCTGCGGTATATCCTGTCGTCCACGCCAATCATCTGTCCCGTACCCCGGTCCTGCACAAGAACAGAATTATCAGCAAAAGTAATGGAACAATTAAGGGTACGAGTTAATCGACTGACAGAAATAAGATTAAAAGGACCGTCAGGAATATAAAGAACAGAGTCTAGAGGCATGGAATGAGTCGGTTGGGCTTGCCCAATGCCTTTAGCAAACGTTTTGGAACCATTTGCAAGGATAACAGAGGGAAGACAACTAGAACTAGTAATATGAGATAAAAGACGATGGTTACCGGAGATGTAATCGGAGGCACCAGAGTCTATAACCCAGGGTCCGAGGGTAGGAGACTGAACAAGGCAGGCAACGGAATTACCAGTATGAGCAACAGAGGCAACAGATGTGGATGACGGTTGAGCTGCAAGATAGCGAACACAGTTGTCATAGTCAACTCCAGTCAAGATAAGAGACGATCCTGACGGGGGCAAGGATTGTCCATCGGATGAATCCTGAACACTAGCAGTCTGAGCAATATTGGCAGTACGAGGAGGTCGACCATGCAACTTATAACATTGCTTCTTGACATAACCCCACTTATGACAATAATTACATTTAGGTTTTCCCTTCTAAGAGTTATTTTGAGCAGAATTATTTCAGCCACCCTGTTCTCCCTTGGTGTAGGTTTGTGATGCTAGTACTGAGGATATGACAGGTTGAACAGAAGAACTAGTGGATACTGTGAATGGAGAAGAAACACGAAGTAACCGAGCAGAGACATCTCCCAGAGAGGGTATAGTAGGACTAGCCAAAATTTGATCACGAATAGGAGCAAGTTCTGGGTGAATGACAGTCAATCCTAGCACCATAAAGAACTGATCGCGTTGCTCTAGTTGTTTCTCAACAGTATAAGCAACAGGCATAAAGGAATTAAATTCTTCCTTCAGAGATTCAAGCCTGCCAATAAAGTCAGACATATCCATGTCTTGTTGCTTCAAGGAAACCATGTTAGAAACAACAGTATAGAAACGTTGAATATCATTTGTGTAAAGGGTTTTGGCCTTATCCCATAATTGGTGACAGTTTCTATGTGCCTTATAAATGGGATAGTTTGGGCTCAATAGACTACCACATTAAATTACATAAACGGACATCGGTTTTCTTCCAGGCAATCCTCTCAGAGGCAGGTATAGTATCAAGCGTGGTAGTTAGGTGATCTTCAACCCCCTGTCCCATAAACCATAATTCAACTGAAGCTGCCCAAGACATATAATTGGCACTCCCAGACAATTTTTCAGTAGTGATAACAGGAGAAGAAGTGAAAACAGGGGTGAAGTTACCCGATTTGTGGACCGAAGTGACTGAAGAAGTGGAACCCGACATGACTTGGATGGAAGGCAGCCCTAATAGACCTGAAATAAGGCTATAGAGAGCTAAAAAAGCCTTAAAGATTTGCAAAAACGGAAACTGGAGCGATCTGGACAGCAGGAGACTTGGCACGGCGGCGCGTGGGGGCAAGTGCGATGATAGGCTTCTAGGGACAAGCCGATCGGCGGCTTCTGGAGTTGTTGGCGGTGGCGGTGTTGTCAGGAATACACCGGAAAAGGGAGATTAGAGTTCCAAAGCTTCGTTGGATGGAGGGCACTCGGGCGGTGTGTGGGCCGGATTTGGACGACACTGTTCAATGGTTATGCCGGCGGGAGCTCTCCGAACACGGTGGTATGACCAAAAACCGCAACCGACACCGGGAAGGGAACCAACTAGATCGGACAGACGTGATGACTAAATATTTTACTGTCACGAGTGCTCATACACTTAAAAACTTTAGGTTTTTATCTCCTTAGGCTCTGTTACCATGTGAAAAGTAAAGAGATAGAGAGAGATAGAGAGAAAACCTAATGTGAGAATAAGTGTAAGTGAGTTTTTTCACTTACTAGAGCATAATATATATAGGGGAAAGAATGGGCCAATGGGCCGTTATATTACAGGGCTTAATAGAAACTAATCCTAAGCATATACAAGAAGTTAACATATATCTTGGCCTTATAAGGAGAAGCATGCTGAAGGTTTATTTATTCAATATGTTTTCTGGGAGGAGTATAAAGTATTGCTGCATGTATTTTGTTATGTCATCGGCTGGGATCAGAGAAGCCTATGTTTGAAAAAGGAGGGGTAAAAAAGAGTTTAACCATGGGGTATACGTGGCACATAATCCAGGATGTAGGAATTCTGTTGCGTTTGGGGTGTGCTGCTCAGTATTCTCAGTACAAAGAGGTGGGTTTGCTGCTGAAAAGGTTTATGGAGAATTTGGATCATTGAGGAAAGGGGGAGTCCTAGTGCGCACTCAGCTAGGGAAGGTTCAGTTGTTCTTGAGTACTTGCTGTGATTTCATTACTGTTAGTGTTATTTCAGTTTGTTTAGTAATTTCTGTTAGTAATAGGCCTCCATATCCCTCACTGCTAGTTATCATACTGTTTTATTGTTCTGAAGTATATTTTTTTCTGCTTGTTTGCAATATATCAGTAGTACAGGACTTCTTAGTCCCGTATTTCAGTTTATCAGTCCTTTTTCTTCATCATTATGTTAAATTATGTCTGATTTTGCTCTTATATTATTTTTAATCTACATTCTTCTGTTCTTTTATCTTTCTTATTTGTTTATATTCCTAGACTGAAGTTATTGCAAATTTGCAAAGTCTATATAAAATATATGAAGGAACAATTCAACCACTTTATTTGTTGTTTTCTTGACATTTTACTTGTTGCTTCATCCAGTCATTTGGTTCTAGAGACATCACAAGAAGTCAGCGATGTACCTTACGGAGATTATTTCCGTGTTGAGGTGAAAATTTTTATCCAATATATTTTAAACTCCATTCATAAAATCTGAAATTTTGAGCTATATAATTTTATTACCAAAAAAGTAGTTCTTCTGATTCTGTCATACAGTTGACTAAAGTAGAATTATATTGTTTTAAAAATGTATGAACGGGATTATACCAGTACTACATCCTTTCTTCATTATCATTAAAAGTACCTAAATGTAAAACATTTTTATTTGTTCTATAAGATGCAACAAAGAAGTTATGAAGCTGCATTTGGGGGATATAGCTGCATGGTTCTGGAAAGTAATGCATATTTTTTACTTTGAAGGGGCTGGCAAGCTTCTGAGAAGGTGCAAGGCAATGCTTTTAGATACTGTTCTCAAAGTCTGGCTTTGCAGTTAATTATGAGCCATCAAAATTTTCTAATCATGTTTCTGGGTGACAAGTACTTAAGTGGTTGATGAGAACCCAGGTACATACACCAGAAATTACCGAGATACTGAATAATCCTCTGATGTATTGATAAGAAATGTTACCCAACAGCCAAGTTCCAATAATAACGGTAAGTAAAATACTGGGAAATATAACAGTATGGAAGAAAGGAAATAACCACTCTAGACTAAATCAGAAACAGATAACAGTAACATCAAAGGAAATATGCATAGTAGTAGCAAGAGCCCTTTGATGCACTTATACGTGAAAATGGGGGCCATATCCGTACCGTACGCATATCGGATATGGATATGTGTACGATACAGTTGCATAGTTTTTTTCCCTCTTTTTTTCTTTTTTTGGGCCGATACGCGTATCAGTTCTGATACGTCGCTATTACGGCTCCGATACCACTCGGATATGGAGAGATGAAGAGGCAGCGTGAGGGAGAGAGGGACCATTGAGGGGGAGTGGGGGCTGCGACTGGAAGCTAAGGAAATGAGGTAGAGAACATGAGGTTAATGTTAAGTGTGAAGGTGGGTCAGGCGGGTCATGGAGCAAGGCCAATATATTGGGCTGCGCTATGTAGAGTTTGGTCTTATGTGTTGCTTAGTGAGTTGGGTTGTTTGGTGAATTGGGCTTCAAGGTTTTTTTCTTGTTTTGTTGTTTTTAATTTTGTATTTCATTTTTCAATTTTCAATTTTTTGTTTCCTTTTTTTATATTTCCTTTTGTACTTCATTTTTCATTTATCAATTTCTTTATATTTTCTTAATTATTTTTGTATTTTTGCATTTAATTATTTTTTGTATATAATTTTAAATTAAAAAAATTTTGGACAAAACATGGTATTGACAATTAGTTTTATTTTTTAATGTATTTGTAGAGGTGTTTTATTTAAATTTGTAATGCACTTTGATCTTATTTGGATATACTCTATTTTAATTTGGATTTGAAATACATTTATGTTATGATATATATATTTACCGTATCGCATATCTTAATTTTTAAGAAATTGATATTGTCGACGTATCGTATTGTATCGTATCGGATACTCGTATCGGTATTGATGCAATAAAGCAAGAGCCAAATGGAGATAGCAAAACTAGCCACCAAAACTCAGATAACCTTCCTACCCATATGGGAGCTAGGTCTCCCCCTTGTTACTCCAAAATTCTCCATAAAGAAAATCAAGACCTTTTACCCCTTCTTTTCCTTGCATATGTCATTTTAATTGTGAGTCCATCATTACCCTCCCCTGCAAGAGCCACCTTGTCCTCAAGGTGGAAAATAGGAAATTGTGTTGCAATGGTAGAAGCATCCTCCCTATTACTATCACACTCTGGTAGCGAGCTCCGCTTAATGAGTACTTCCAAGGTGCCATCCATAAGTTTCCGAGATCTCAACACTACTTCTGGAGTAACAACTAACTCTTTTTCCGAATTCAAGAAGGGTGGACCATTGTGTAAGGCTTTCTTTAACTGGAAAACTGGGTGAATTACTGTGGTTGGTGGTAATGTCAGCATAAGGGCCATAGAAACGAGGACTGAGCTTCTCATTCACCTTCTTGGCCAATGTTTAGAGCTTATAAGGTCGCACCTTCACATAAGCCAAGTCTCTTACTTCGAAAGTAACCTCCCTCCGTTTTTTATCAGCCTCCTCTTTCATATGGACCTGAGCTTGTAGTAAATTCCCCTTAAGCTCTTCAAGAATGTGGTTGTGCTCTCGAATCTGAACATTCACTTCCTCCACATAAGAAGGTTTGTCAGTCAACCTAAGTAGGGGTGGTGGGTCTCTCCTGTACAAAGCCCTAAAGGGGGTCATGCCTGCTGCGTGTTGGTAAGTAGTATTGTACCAATATTCGGCCCAATGAAGCCGTTAAACCCACTACTTGGGTTTATCACCCACAAAACACCTTGAGTAGGCTTCCAAACATCAATTGACCACTTAGGTTTGTCCATCTGTCTACGGATGATATGCTGAGCTCATTCGAAGCCGGGTACCCAAAGCCTTCCATAATTCTTGCCAGAACTGACTAATAAATACACGATCACGATCTAACACTATCGAGTTTGGAACACCATGCAACTTCATCACCTCTTTTACAACTGTGGAAGCTACTTCCTTGACTGTAAATGCCAAAGGGATGAAATGACTATATTTGGTGAATCTGTCTACCACCACCAATATCACATCCTTGTCGTTGACTTAGGTAACCGACCCACAAAATCCATGCTAATATCCGCCCACACCTGAGATGGAATGCGTAAGGGTTTGAGTAACCCTGCCGGAGATAACGCTTGATACTTATTAGTTTGACAAGTATAGCAACAAACTGCTGTATGTCTTTCTTCATACCCTCCCAAACGAAATCCTGATAACAGTTTGTATGTCCTGAAAAAACCAGAGTGTCCTCCTATAGGTGATGAATGGAACTCCCTTAATAGTTGTAGGATCCGCGGAGATCCTTTAGGTATGACCAACTTCCCCTTGTATAGGAGAATTCCTTGCTGCAGTGAGTATTCAGGATGCCTTTCAGTTTGGGCCACTAGTTGAATGATAGTGGCTAGTTTGGGTCCCTATTACACTTCCTTTTCCAACTCATCCCATCCCTTAAACTGACTAAGGGTGATAGCCCCAAATTTTGCATTTCCTTTTCCTTCACTCCGAGATAAAGCATCTGCAGCACCATTCTCTTTTCCTGGCTTATATTGAATCGAAAATTTGTATACCAACAGTTTAGCGGCCCACCGCTATTGTTCCATACTTACGATTGTTCTAAGCATTTTTTAGGTAACCTTCTTCCTCCCCTGAATTAATTATTCTAATCATGGACCTAAGAGACACTAGCTTCTCTGAAAGGGAGGGATCCCTATGCAAACAAACTAGTGTTGCATCTAGAGGTAATTCCATGATTCGAAGTGCCCAGTTGACCCTGATGTATCCCAAAGATTTCAGCCATGTAATGCCCAAGAAGATAACATCTGCTCCACCCAATTCCAATGGTAAAAAAGACTGCACTACCCGTATGCCTTGCATTTCCACATGAACCCCCATGCAAGCACCCATTCCAGTAACCTTTGTCCAGTGCCCACCAGGACACTAAAACTACTACTTCCTACAGTTGCAATATTCAATCACTGAACCAATTCCAGGGAAATAAAATTATTAGAAGCTCCACTGTCTATCATAACCACCACCTCTTCCCCCTTGAGCTTGCCCAACAGTTTCATAGTATGGTCCGAAGCCAATCTTGTCAAGGAGTGCATTGATATTTCTACTTCTCCATTATCCTTCTCTTCCACCTCAGTAATAATTTATGTTATATTTTCTTCTTTATTTCTTCCAATTTCTATCTCACCTTCTAGGTCTTCCTCCTCAGTGGCTAAGAGAATATGCATTTGTCTATTTTTACACACATGCCCAAAAGTATATTGCTCATCACAATGAAAATAGAGCCGCGTCTGCCTTCTCCGATTTACTTCCGTCTTAGACATACGGCGATAAGGCTCTTCTCAGAGGTTGCCACTGTTGCGTGATTGCCCCTCACAATTCCCAGTATTAATCGGCGGTTTCTGAGAATGGCTGGGTTGCCCCCTAGATTGAATTCCTCTGTTTGACTCTCCCCGTTCAATTACAGAGGTGTTCGCCTAGTTTTGCGTCCACGCAAGTGAGGTAACCTCGATGTGGAATAATTGGGGTGGGTGGTTATGGGTATCGGGCTGGGCCACTCTCCCTTTTCTGGACTCTCTCCAACAGTCCACCACCCAATATCTTTCTTCCACCTTATGGGCTAAGTTCATTACCTGCTAAAGATCCTTTGGCTAACCCATTTTTACCTCAACCCTAATATTCTCTTGGAGCCCATTTAAGAAAGTTCCCATTAGAAGGGAATCTGGAGCATCAGTGAGCGATGATGAGAGGAGTTCAAATTCCTCCCGATATGCCTTGACTGTGGAGGTCTGTTTCAAAAGAACCAGGAGTTCGTATCCATCCCTTGCTTGAGAAGGCTGAAAAGCTCCAACAGAGCTGCCCTGAACACTTCCCATGTTCGTATCCTGGCACGTCTGTCCCTCCATTGAAACCAATTGAGAGCTTTGCCCTCCAAACACACTGCTACAGCCTCCATCTTCTCTGGTTCAGTGACTCCATTAACACCAAAGTATCTTTCTACTTTGAATAACTACCCTGTTGGATCCTCACCTGAAAATAGGAGTAAGTCCAAACGTCTGCCCCCTTTGTCTATTTCTGCTTCCCGCTGGTTACCATTAGAACCCCCTAGGGATGGTTCACCTTCCAAGGCAGTCTTTCCCCTATTTAAAGCTATTGTGTCTCTTACTTCCATGAAATAATCCCTGATAATCCTTATTTCATGTCTCAGCTCTTCTAATCCTTGTGTCATCCCTCGTCTCACTTCTTCCAAACCTTGCTCCATCCCTTCTATTCGAGAATCCATTCTGGTACTGACCATTCCCCGAAAACCAGGATTTGATGCCAAAATGATGGGAACCCAGGTACATACACCAGAAATTACCAAGATACTGAATAATCCTCTGATGTATTGATAAGAAATGATACCCAACAGCCAAGTTCCAATAATAACAGTAAGTAAAATACTGGGAATATAAGAGTATGGAAGAAAGGAAATAACCACTCTAGACTAAATCAGAAACAGATAACAGTAACATCAATGGAAACATGCTAGTAATAGCAAGAGCCAAATGTAGATAGCAAAACCAGTCACCGATGATGGAGTAAGCAGCCACCAAAACTCAGATAACCTTCCTAGCCATATGGGAGCTAGGTCTCCCCATTGTTCCTCCAAAACTCTCCGTAAAGAAATCAAGAGACCACCCTCAACCCCTTTAACACCCAACTACACAAAAGGGCAAAATAAAGCCAGCACAACCCTGCTCCGCTACCCCAAATAACCAATTCCTCCTAAACTCCAGGAATTCCAGCCACGTGTGTGGCCTGGTTAAAGACCTTTTTACCCCTTCTTTTCCTTGCGTATGTCATTTTAATTGTGGGTCCATCAGTGGTCCTCCTCAGTAAGTGCTGCATGGTGACCTTCATATGGTTTTGCATATCTTCACCTTTCAGACAACTTTCTTAAGAGACTTTATGGCTGCACAACTTAGCCTGGGGAATAAAATTCTGAAACAAAAGAGTTTTTCATAAATTTTCATGAAGAAAAACCACTGCCATAAGGAAAAAAAAGATACTTTTTAAAGAAGACAACCACTTTCGAGATATTATTCTACTCATTGTGACTATAGTAAGAGCATCAGGTGCTTTGATGTTTTGGTCATGTTTAATTCTAACGTTGTAATTTTTGGTAATTGGGATTATGCTATATTTATTTATTCCTTTGTTCTTCAGTACATTTGAAAACAATGTGCGCATTTGCCTTACCTTGTTGAATGTTGTGATTAGAAAATAAAGAAAAAGAGAGGGGAGAGGGAAGAGAGAATAGAGTAATGAATGGGATGACTGGCTTGTGGTTTCAGGCTCCCTTGTGTCTATTTATATTGAAAAAATAGGTTAAATACAAGAAGCTCAGCCCACTAGTTGTAGATACACTAATTTTAACCTAGCCGTCAACCTTATTCAAACAATTGTGTATTAGATTGCAAATATGTAGACGGTTTCCCATTTCTTGATGTTTAACTGAGATTTCCAGTGATGTTGGAAAACTAGGGAATTTAAAAGCTCAATCCTGATCTAAACCATTGTGCGGAATTAAAATTACTATATATTTCTTTATCTCTGTTTATTTTTTATTCTATCTTTTTCTTCATACTATGGACGAAAGGATGGTGCAACATGCATATCTATCATTTTATAGGTCTTGCCACTCCACTAAAGCAGACAAGCTCTTAATGAATACTTTATTTTGGCTTCTTGGGGAATGCAATTTAGTGCCTGTTTGGCCATGTTGTGGAAGAGAAAGATAAATAGCACTTTGTTTTTTGTTTTCTGTCAGTGTTTGGCCAACACAAAAAATCACTTTTAAATGGGGCAGAATCTGGTTTTTTGCTATGGGAGAGAAGCAAGGAATTGAAGCTTCTCCTGTAAAATAGAATCAGAAGCATAATTGATATTCTTTGGACAAAAATACTCACTCAAATAAAAAATGACAATATTATCTTAAATATATTAATATGTTGGAAATTCGGTCATTAAAGGCCTTGATTTTTAGTCATAATCCTAGAGATATTCTAGGATTTGTTTCCTGTGTAAATATAGATAGTAAAAGCTGTAAAAATCAGGAAAGTAGGAAAGTAGGAGTTGTCAAATATTAGCCTTTAATTTGTTTCTTTTTCTATTGTAATTGCTCTCTTTATAAAAGAGAACCTTGTATTCATTCAAAATATATCAGACACATTTTTTTCTCATAATTTCCAAGTTGGTATCAGATCTAAAGGAACGTGTCTGTAGCCCTAAAACGCAGCCGCCCAAAAACATCTTGCCATGTCGGAAGTCATGTCAGAAACCACTCCAACTCCTGCCGCTGCCATTCCGGTAAAAACATCCGAAACCCTGTCAAACCACTCCAACTCTCATTCTGTCCAAATCACCACCATCCGCCTAAATGGCGACAACTTCCTTCGCTGGTCGCAATCCGTTCGAATGTATGTCCGTGAGCAAGGGAAAATCGGTTACATCACGGGTGACAAGAAGGTTCTTGCTGAAGACGATCCGTTGTACGCTGCTTGGGATGCTGAAAACTCCATGGTTATGACATGGCTGGTCAACTCTATGGAGGAGGATATAAGTTCCAATTACATGTGCTATCCTACTGCAAAAGAATTGTGGGATAATGTTAGTCATATGTATTCTAACCTGGGCAACCAATCTCAGGTTTTTGAATTGACTTTAAAGTTGGGGGAGATTCGTCAAGGAGATGATTCTGTCACCAAATATTTCAACTCTTTGAAAAGGTTGTGGCAGGATCTTGACCTTTTCAACACATGGAAATCCGTTGACGACTGCAACCACCACAAAAAAACCGTGGAAGACAGCCGTATTTACAAATTTCTTGCTGGCCTCAATGTTGAATTTGATGAAGTACAAGGAAGGATTATTGGTAGATCTCCTCTTCCATCCATTGGCGAAGTCTTTGCTGAAGTCAGAAGGGAAGAAAGCCGAAGGTGCGTCATGCTCGGGAAAAAAGGTACCGGTGAGTCGATTGAAAATTTTGCCTTAATTACTGATACAGCAGCCTACAAAACTATAAATTATCAGCGCAGAACTGATGATAAGTCACGGGTCTGGTGTGATTTTTGCAACAAACCTCGCCATACACGTGAGACATGTTGGAAAATTCATGGCAAACCTGCCAACTGGAAAAACAGCAAGCAAGGAGAGAAGAATCATGGGATTCCTACTGCCAATGAAGCCAACTCAGGTCCCTTCAACAAAGAGCAAATTGATCAACTCTTGAAGCTGATAAAATCCAACTCCTCATCTAGTATTTCTTGTGTTTCTTTGGCACAAATAGGTAGAAATCCTAAAGCCCTTTCTTGTTTAAACACCTCTCCGTGGATCATAGATTCCGGAGCCTCCAATCACATGACTAGTTTTTCTCATTTATTTAAAACCTATTCCCCTTGTTCTGGAAATAAAAAAATTAGAATTGACGATGGTAGTTTCTCACCTATTGCAGGAAAATGACTTATCAAACTGACCGAGAAAATTAATCTCAATTCTGTTCTTCATGTCCCTAAATTAACCTGCAATCTTTTGTCTATCAGTAAACTATCTTGATACTCTAATTGTCGTATTACCTTTTTTGAATCACATTGTGAATTTCAGGACCAGAACTCGGGGATGATGATTGGACATGCTAGGATGATTGAAGGTCTTTACTACTTTGATGAAGTACCTATCAGTAATAAAAAAGCTCAGAGCTTTAATAGTACCAGTTCAATTTGTGTTCGAGAAACAATAATGCTATGGCACCGTAGACTAGGACATCCTAGTTTTCTTTATCTGAAACACTTATTTCCAGAATTATTTAAAGGGATTGATTGTTCTTCTTTTCATTGTGAAAGTTGTGTTTTCGCAAAAAATCATCGTTCTTCTTATTTGCCAAAAGATTACCAAGCCTCCAAACCTTTTTATTTGATTCATAGTGATGTTTGGGGTCCTTCTAAAGTTACTACCCTTTCTGGTAAAAGATGGTTTGTTACATTTATTGATGACCATACACGTTTATGTTGGATCTATTTGATGAAAAAAAATCTGACGTAAAAAATTTATTTGAAAATTTTTACACTATGATTGAAAACCAATTTCAAACCAACATTAGTATTTTCCATTCTGACAATGGAATAGAATATTTCAATGAACACTTAGGTGATTTTTTGAAAGACAAAGGCATTTTGCACCAATCTACATGTCGGGATACCCCTCAACAAAATGGCATTACAGAACGAAAAAATAAACATTTACTTGAAGTGGCATGTGCCATATTGTTTTATATGCATGTTCCTAAGTATTTATGGGGTGAAGCGGTTTTAACAGCCTCTTATTTGATAAACAGGATGCCTACTAAGGTGTTAAAATACAAAACACCTATTGATTGCCTAAAACATTTTTTTCCTGAAACAAGGCTATTTTTTGATTTACCTGTCAAGGTTTTTGGATGTACTATCTACGTACATGTTCCCAGTTAATTTCATTCAAAACTTGACCCATGTGCTATCAAATGTGTTTTTGGGGTTATTCATCAAACAAAAAGGGGTATAAGTGTTTTGATCCGCAAACAAGAAAATTCCATGTGAGTATGGAGATGTCGTTTTTAGAAACAAATCCCTATTTCACCAAAATTTCTCTTCAGGGGGAGATAAGTAGAGTAGAAGACAATTTTTGGGACATTTCTATCCCACTTCCAAATGTCATTTGCTCTACACAAGAACCACATATATATGAGAATGGTCACTTAGGAAATCCAAATCCAAGTGTTTCTGATAATAATCGCTTAGGAGAACCAAGTTCTTTGTTGCCTAGTATGGGAGATTCTTGTTTAGGGGGAGAAGTACTACAAACTGGTCAATGTGATCTGAATTCTGAGCTTCAGGTTTATACTAGGAAGAGATTTCATCGGAGAAATAAAGACTTGAATGACAACCCTGCACAAATCCAATATGAAAATCCGAGTTCTGGCATCAAAATTTCAGGTAATCCTATCCCAACTCCAGCTTTGATTCCTTCTATTGTGTCCAACAATTCACCTATTATTCCTAATATTGATGTTCCTATAGCTATTAGGAATGGTGTTCGAAATTGCACTAAACATCCTATTGCAAATTATCTTTCCTATCAAAGATTGTCAAAAAATCATAAAGCTTTCACATATAGGATTTCACACTTATTTGTTCCAAGGAATATACAGGAAGCATTGGATGATCCGAATTGGAAATTAGCAGTCATGGAGGAGATGAATGCTCTAAGGAGAAGTGGTACTTGGGAGAGAGTTGATCTACCCAGAGGCAAGAAAATAGTTGGATGTAAATAGGTATTTACGATAAAATGTAAACCTGATGGAAGTGTTGAGGTACAAGGCGAGACTGGTGGTTAAAGGCTTCACTCAGACTTATGGGATTGACTATCAGGAGACTTTTGCCCCTTTTGCGAAAATAAATTCTATCAGAGTTTTGTTATCTCTTGCAGTGAATTCAGATTGGCCTCTACATCAACTTGACATAAAAAATGCATTTCTCAATGGTGATCTTGAAGAGGAGGTGTTCATGAGCCTACCGCCAGGATTTCAGAAGAGACTTGGTAGTTACAAAGTATGCAGATTAAAAAAGTCATTATATGGACTCAAACAGTCACCAAGAGCATGGTTTGAACGCTTTGGAAAGGTAGTTATTAGTTATGGCTTCCTGCAGAGTCAAGCAGATCACATAATATTTTATAAACATTCAAAAGATGGTAAAGTTGCAATTTTGATTGTTTATGTTGATGACATCATTTTAACTGGTGATGATGACAGAATTAGCAGCTTTGAAGAAGAGACTTGCAAAAGAGTTTCAAATTAAGGATCTGGGAGTCCTCAAGTATTTTCTTGGAATGGAATTTGCATGATCCAAGGAAGGTATATTTGTTAATTAGAGGAAATACGTTCTTGATCTCCTTGGAGAAACAGGTTTGCTTGGTTGTAAAATGGTAGAGACTCCAATTGAGCCTAACTTGATGTTACAAGTTGCTAAGGTTGAAGAAGAAAAAGATAGAGAACAATATCAGAGACTCATAGGGAAATTGATCTACTTGTCTCATACACGCCGGATATCGCTTTTGCAGTTAGCATGGTAAGTCAGTTCATGCACTCAACAGGGGCAGAGCATTTCAAGGCTATCTATAGGATCTTAAGATATCTGAAAGGAACTCCAGGGAGAGGCATACTGTTCAAGAAACATGGACATCTTCAAGTTGAAGTATACACAGATGCAGACTGGGTAGGAAGTGTTACTTACAGGAGATCTACATCTGGCTACTGTTCCTTTGTTGGTGGGAACCTAGTTACATGGCGGAGTAAAAAACAGAATGTAGTAGCTAGAAGTAGTGCTGAAGCAGAATTCATAGCTGTTGCCCATGGAATCTACGAAGTGATGTGGATAAAAAGAATTCTTGAAGAATTGAAGGTTTCTTACTCGACTTCTATGAAGGTCTATTGTGACAACAAAGCTGCTATTTCTATAGCTCATAATCCAGTTCTTCATGATCGCACAAAACATATAGAAGTGGATAAACATTTCATCAAGGAGAAACTCAATGCTGGAATAATATGTATGACATATCTTCCAACAGATGAACAATTAGCTGATGCACTAACGAAGGGGCTACACAAGAAGCAATTTGATAAGCTGACTAGCTAGCTAGCTATGGAAAATATCTTCAAACCAGCTTGAGGGGAGTGTTGGAAATTCGGTCATTAAAGGCCTTGATTTTTAGTCATAATCCTAGAGATATTCTAGGATTTGTTTCCTGTGTAAATATAGATAGTAAAAGCTGTAAAAATCAGGAAAGTAGGAAAGTAGGAGTTGTCAAATATTAGCCTTTAATTTGTTTCTTTTTCTATTGTAATTGCTCTCTTTATAAAAGAGAACCTTGTATTCATTCAAAATATATCAGACACATTTTTTTCTCATAATTTCCAAGTTAATATTATTACTAAAAGTGCTTGTTGAAAAATTTGGCCAAACACTAATCTGCTTCTTTGTTACAACGCTATTAAAAAAAACAATTCTCAAATAAGTGATTCTAAAAAAAAAAATTTTGTAGCATAGCCAAATAGGCTCTTACATATTAAAAGCATATTAATATCATAAATTGGACAGGTTGTTGTTGAGATTTTGAACAATCTTTACTACTATGAAGCATGGACACCTATTTTTAGGCGTGTCAGGCACGTTTCGGATACCAACATTGCCCATAACACATGACATGCATCTGTATGTGCCTGATAAAAATATTTTTTCAGCTTGGACATGGCTTGGACACAACTAGGACACCGTTGGCAAAACAAAAGTAAATAAATAAATAGGGGAAACAACAGAAAAGAAAAGGATAGAATGAGATAGTAGAAACCATATCTTATTGAGATTATAAGAGTTCTTTCCTAATTGTTCTGGTTATGCATGAATAGTTTGATGAATGATATGGTTTAACATCTTTTTATTTAGTAGATTTTTTTGGAAAATAATAGAACAAGGTACTTAGAATATAGGATGATGCCAATTTTATTTTTATTTGGAAGGGGCTCATTGAATGGTATAGTTTAAAAAAATTAGGATTTTTGTATGAAACATGCCATGATATTGTAAATCTACAACCTTATCGTATATATGCTGTGTTGTGTCCT
This sequence comes from Ceratonia siliqua, assembly GCA_034509205.1. NCBI lineage: Eukaryota > Viridiplantae > Streptophyta > Magnoliopsida > Fabales > Fabaceae > Ceratonia > Ceratonia siliqua. The sequence continues at coordinate 6,091,865 of JASKGM010000014.1, forward strand.
ATATTTTGAAGTTTGATGTGTCAATGTGTCTGTGTTTTGCCCTGTGGCCATGCTTCATAGGTCTCGAGTAAATTTTATACCCATTTTAGTCACTGTACATTTTCCCAATCAATTGTCATTTTTACTTACTGTAGTATTTTCCTCATTAAATACCAGGGACTGTGGGATGTAGAGAGAGACATAGCTGAATCAAAAGAATGCTGTATTTTGCGAGTATATGTGAATGTGGCATTTTCTAAGAAAACTATTTGGAAAGGTGTGCCTTTTTAGCTTCTTAACATTTTCTATTTATTACTATTTTAGTTTTTCACCAATTTTGATGTATGATCATTGTTTGATTCATAACTTGTGGATACTCAGATTTATCCTGTTCTTGCATTTGTCATGGTCTACATTTGTTGCACACCTGCTCATATTCTTTTAGCTTTTTCGTGAACTTCTATATAAGTTATAAGCTTAATCCATGTTGGAAGTCCCACATTACTTGGGTAAGGTTATTAAGTATTATATATAAGTGGGAGGCATCCCTCCCCTCACCAGGCGCTTTTGTGAGGAGGATGAGTTAGGTCACCACGAAAATTTAACATGGTATTAGAGCTGGTGACATGAGACTGAGACCAGGACCTACACCCAGCATTAAGAAATGATGTACTAGATTCACTTCCTCTGGTCGTGAGGGGGAGTGTTGGAAGTCCCACATTACTTGGGTAAGGTCATTAAGTGTTGTATATAAGTGGGAGGCATCCCTCCCCTCACAAGAAGCTTTTGTGAGGAGGAGTTAGGTCACCACGAAAATTTAACAATCCATGAGGAAAATTTTCCTAAAGAACCAATAAGGATGCTACCTGTTTCAGCAAGCATGTGAAGACAGGGTACAAGTGTATTGTCATGTCTTTGATTGCTCTTGAATTTTGATCCAGTATGGTTTAGGAATTTTAAACTTTTAATTTGAAGTTAGAATTCTAGAAACAGTGTTATTAAAAATTAAATTGGATATTAACCTGATGAGTTCCCTCACTCCAAACCAGTCAACAGCACACGAACACAGCAACAAGATAACAAAAGAGCCGTCAGTAGGTACCGATAGTCTAGCATTCAAGAGCCTAATCTCTCCTGGAGTCCCCAATTCCTTTATGCCTCCATCGCAAGCCGTCCCCGAGTATAGAACATTCATTCAAGGCATGTTATTATCACCCTGACTATTTTGTCCTTGCTCACTTTTCCCTATTCCTTTTTTACCCCTCTACCTAGTGTACACCGTTAGAGCTGGTTACGAGGGTCTAACGACTACCCCTGCCCAAAATATCCACCTTGTCCTTAAGGTGGAAGGTAGGAAACTGAGAAACAATCTGGAGTAGCACAGGGAAGGGATCAACAGATTGTAGCAATCTGCACTTGCAAATGCAAGGTTTCGGGAAGAAATCTGGAAAAAATTCCAGCTACTCACTGTTCAATGAACAGTACACTGTCGACTACCACC
>JASKGM010000014.1:6107414-6128716 GCA_034509205.1 Ceratonia siliqua
CTCTCTCTCTCTCTCTCTCTCTCTCTCTCTCTCTCTCTCTCTCTCTCTCTCACATCTTTTCCATTTCTGTAATTTCGTTTCACATATTACTTTTACATATTTATTCATTAAGTTAATAAAATATTATAATTACCACAGATTTAAAATATTATAAATTTAGTCATGTAAAAATAATAAATTTAATTATTTTTGAGACGTTGTTTTATAATATTTTTTAATAGGGAGGGGTTATCCTATAATCCCTCTATATATTTTTTTATTTTTTAGGTTTTTTTTAAATTTTTAAATTTTTTAAAATTAATTAATTTTTTTATCTTATATATATTTTTAAAAATTTTTTAAGGTATTTTTGAAATTTTTCTTATTTTTTTAACATTTTTGATTATTCATCTATAATTTTTTTTACTATTTATTTGTAACATAAAAATTTTTAACAAAAATATAAAAATATCTCAAAAAATTCTAATAAAAATACATCATATAAATATATAATTAATTAATTTTATAAAATAAAAAATTTTTAAAAAATTTTTAAAACTCTCCTACAGCTACAATTTTGTGGCTGTCGGGGAGTGCTCCCTTTTTTAATACTATTTTAAACAATTTTATAAATTTAAGATGTCATAAAAAATAAATATTATAAAAAATTATTTTAGCATATAATATCTCTAAAATTATTAGGTATAATTTAATAATGAAGGATGTGAGAAATTTGTGAAAAGTCTAAACTTCTTCATTACTATGTATTTAACAAACTACAATATGTTTAAAGAAATTAATAAACAAATGCTTTTACTTAAATATTTTTTATTTAATTTTTGACTTTTTCTTATACAATTTCCATTTAATGACATATTACTTAAAAAAATACTTAATTTGGAACCCATTTGTTATATTATACTTTTTAATAAAAAAAGTTGTTTTTATCCAATTTTGGAGTTGTCATATCTTACAAAAAAAGGGGCCCACTTCCTAGAATTATTAATCACTAATTCAGTACAGAACATAACAACCTTCCAAACTTCAACATTAATATATAAAAAATATAAAATGGAAGACCTTCGAAAGTAGTGGGCCCCTTCCACGTCATGCCCCACTCTCACCTTGGCGGTTCATTTTCCATCGAGCGGCCCAGACTCGATGAATTTGGTCAATACGATTCTATGGGCAGGTCAATGGTTTCTTCACTTGGCTTCGTATGCAAGCTTCATGTTTCAGTACCATCCACGCAATCTCAACCGTTTGATTAACTTATTTTTTGTTTTAAATTAACAAAATTAGCCCTACATATGATAATGTTATAATTTTTTAAGTAAATTACATTTCTGATTCTCCAAATATTCTTTATTTTTTAACATTATTTTAATATTTTTTAATTTAATCTTTCAATGTATATTTTTCTTTAAAAAAAATTTAAGCATAAATTTTATCTTAATTTAATCTTAAAAAAATATATTTTGAGATAAAAATATAAATTGAAAGATCAACTTTAAAAAAATATTATGTAAGGACTAAATTAAAATTTAAAATATTTTAAAGATCAATAATAATTTACCTATTTTTTATTTTATTACAGTGTGGTAATAAGTACTAAATAGTGATATATTACCAAAATTTAAAGAACATAAAGAGTAATTTATTAAAAAATGTAATATTTTAGAAATTGAGTTTATAGTTGTTTATGATATAATTGAATAATTTTGAATATTGATATAATCAATCATACTTTTGGAAAGAATAATTTAATGCAATGTATATTTCTCAAAAACCAAGATTAAAATTTGTCTGTGAAAATATTAATTTTTAATAATTTATATTTTTCAGTTACAACTTAACAATAATTTTGAGAAACATATTCAATGTGATTTTTAAATTTGAATAATTTTTAGAAATTCTTATTAAACATAACTTTTATTATTATATTATTATTACATTTTTTAGTAGTAAATGTTAGAAAACTTTAATTTTAAAGGTCTAAACTCCTACTTTTTTTAAATATTATAATGTTATTTATCATTAAAAAATAAAAACATTAAAAATCACAAAGGATAAAAATTTAATGTGTCATTAATAATTAATTGTTTTATCCTAATTTGGGAAACAAAATGCAGTTATGATTGCCATTGGAGACAAAACTGACCTTAGAAGTATCGGGGAAGAGATAGACGTAGTGGCATGATTGTAAATAATGCAAAAGGGTGCCCATTTCTGAACGGAGCATCCGGTGTCGTCACCATCTATGTTGATTTTCTTTACAAGGTGCGAAGCCATTGAAACTCCTTTTGCTATTCATAAATAAATTCATATTACATTACTAATATCTCATCTTTCTCTCGTCTCTCAATATAAACAGAAAATTTCGCAGCAGAAAGAGAACCGAACAGATGCAATTTCAATTTTCAGTGGCTAAGTCGCTGACACTCGGAGCTGATTCCCTCTTGGCGAACGTTACCTTTCAAGCCCTTTGATGAGCCGATCAATCGAGCCGCCGCCGCTGCCCAAATATTCGTTTCGGAATTCCAAGTCTATTTCTCTCTCTTTTGTTTTCTTTCACTTCCGTTCTCCCCGTAAAACCCGCATGACACTCTCCCCTCACTTATTCGCAGTCGCTTTTTTGTTTTCTTTTTGCTGTGAACAGGAGGAGAGTATATTCAGGCAGCAGTTCTCAGTTGATGGACCCTGACGTCGTGGAAATTCCTCCCCCAATTCATCACCCTTCGAAATTGATCAAACAGAAAGAGGTATCATGGAAGCGATTGTTTCGGTGAAGCACTTGTTTACTGAAATTCATGATCTTTCTGCTTCATGGTCTCGTGAAATTATGCAAAGATTTTATCTTTCCATTGTGGGTTTTCCTAGATGATCGTCGTTTGGTCGATTGTTTTTGTTTTCGGTTGACCCCGTTTTTCGGTTTGGCTTTAAAGTCATAGCCTTTGATATTGTTATCGCACTTCACCGTCGAATTTTCTTGCTTTGTGTGCTGGGTACTTTATATGAGCTTTGGGTGATCTAATATTGCTGGAGACGGCTTGAAATTGGTTAAATTTAGTGAGGCGAGAACGTCTTGATCCCAACATTGTAAGTACTGGGTATTTTATGGATGTGTCAACTGCCCAGCTTAGTTCGCCTTCTTTATTGTTTTTGATAATCTGGGTAGTATATGATTTTCTTTTTTCTCCTATTCTCCTGTTTATTTCAAGACTTTAATAAGGACTACGCTATTCTTACCTAAAGCAATCAAAGTTTAGGGATTTTCAATGTATTTTTAGAGTATATGCTGTTTATTGTAACTTGTAATGAATGTTGAGATAAGTAGTCAAGACTCAGTTTAGATTGGATAATGGATATCATTATACTGATCACCATATCCTCTTTCTCTGAAGGTTAGATATCAGACAAACAATCATAGCCACTTGTAATTATATGTGGAAGGCTAAGCTTCTATCTAAATTCAAGTTTTTTATTTTTTTAGTCTGTGGTACTTGATAGGATTAACAATTTAACGCTAATGATTTGTTATAGATGTTGAGGTCATATAATGTTTTATCTCTATTAAATTTCTCATGTGATTCAAAATTTCCTAGTTACATAGTTGTTTCTTCTTGCATTGTTCTAATGTTGGGAATATGTGCTCTAGAGAAGTTGAGTCTTTTATGAGTACTAATTTGCCCACAGACCTTGGACAACTTATTTTGATATGATTTAGTTGATTTGAAGAGGGAGATTAAGACTTCATGATATGTGCTGTGTTAGCAGTGGAGTGGTGTTTATGGCTGGAGTATTTCTTAGGATCTTCAAGGGTATTTTATACACCACTGCAAATTTACTGTCATAGGATTGTGCCTATACATTTTGTGGTGGTTGCCTTTCAGAATGTTGACGGGGTTTTCTTTAAAAAAGTATTATGTGATGAGTGGCCTTGTTATTTTGATAGCTTTATTTCTTTTTCTGTTCTTTTCTCAATTTCAAGATACTTTTGCTTTCCTTTCTATCAATAAATTTATTTTTTATCAAATGAAATAAAAAAAAGAACGTCTGCTCTAAAAAGAGTTTGTTGAATACTTATTCTACCAAGAAATTTTGCCATCATAGAAAAGACATGCTACCCAGCAGGAACTACAAATTCCTGTTGGATTTGTTTTGTTTTCTTGAAGCATGTCATATTTTGGAAAGTGTTTTTTTAATTTTTAGTTTCTGTTTTTTTGAGAGGGGGTTGTGTGTTAGTTTCTTTCCAGCATTTCTGTATTAATTGTCAAACCAAGAAAGAAAAAAAAAGAAGTAACTTTACCTTATAGTTTCCGTTCCCATCTTCATATCTAATTTTAAATTTTGTGCCCAGGGCAGGTTGAATAAATTAATTTGCCCTGGTCTAATTAGTTCTTTCCCCTTGTCCTTTTTAAGCTTAATTTGCAGTTGGCCATCAAAATAGGACAATTTGATTGAGGTTTTTTAATAGATAATTTGGATTAACTATCTTATTTAGTTAAGGACTATGGAAGTACATACTCGTATAGCAGTATCTATGGCAGGGTGCTTTTGGCTCCACTACATATTGACTGCTTTTGCAATCTCCATTTTGCTCCACAATGGTCTGTTTGATTTTCATGTTTCTATACTTTTGAACACTATATGTTTAGTTCCTATTTATCCTCTGCTTCTGATAGGCCATTGGATTTATGATACGATAAATTAGTCAGGCCTGCTTTTCTGTGTGAGGTGCAAGTGTAATTGAAATACAGTTTTGACCAGACGTGGTCTGGACTTTGTAGAATATAGAATCAAATAATTTGCATGGTTTTGGTAGCAATATGCTGTTCCTTTTTTTAAAGTTTTTTTTTTTTAATTTTTATTTGTTCCAAGTATTAGTTGTACCGTTTTTGTTGTTACCCTCCATGTTTCCTCTGTGTAATAATTATATCTGGTTGAGTCATTTAGAATGTCTCCTCTTCTAATTTTGATTTGTGGATATGCAAATTGACATTATTAGATTATATCCGAGTACTGAACACTGGAAAGTTATTTCTCAGAGTTAAGAATTTTTCTTACCTTTTGTTTCTTTAAGATTGGGTGATGGGATTTTATTAGATTTTGGGAGGGCAGGAGATGTATCTTTCTCAGTGGCTTTTCCATGCCTTTATAACCTCTCTTCTTTGCATAATGCACTTACTCCGAATTTGTCTACTACAAGGTTCAACTGTGTCCTGGAACTTCCATTTTTAAGGAATCTTAATATGTAGGAATGTTCAGGAGTTACAACCCCTCTTTGTTTTGCACTCCATTCATCATTCCCTCAATCCAGATTGGAGAATATGGACTCTTGGCTTTTCTGGTGTTTATTCATGTCTTTCTTTCAATTTCTAATTCATTTTCCTGATAGGGATAAGCTTTTACTCTCTTCTCCTTCCCTTCCATCAGGACGTTTTGCACAACAATGTTCCTTTATTCTCTTGCACAATTAGGTTCCTTGACCCATTAGTCACCTCAATTTAAGATGGAGCTTTCCCCATTATTAAAGTAAGTCAAAGAACATTGTTGATATGTTGTCATATTTTGCATGTTTTCAATGTTTGGGCCTTTAATAAGATTTTAGATAACTTTATTGTAAAGAGGTGAAAGGAGAAGAGAAGTGAGAAAAAGATAAAATGGAGGAATGAAAGGTGAAGAGAGTAAAAAGATAGATAAAGATAAAATAAAAAAAAGAGAGAGATAGAGGGAGAGAAATTAGCGTAAGAGGAGAAGAGAGAGAAAGAGAGAGTTAGAGATCAGGGAAAGAGAGAGAAAGATGGGAAAAAGTGAGATGTGTGGATTTGATCAATTTTAATTTTTAAAATTAAAATGATGTGGCTTAATCCATATCATTAAATTTATAAAGGGTTGAGATTTATGCACTTTACCTTCTAAAGTGCAGGCTGCACGGATCTGGATCCCTACAATGCAATGTGATATCGGAGAGTATTGGTAGATATAGAGTTTCAAATAGCAAAAAAGATTAAAAGGATGAAATAGTACAGAATCAAGTACAATAATGCCAAAGCTGTTTTCTTCTCCTATATTTGAAGTTTTGGACCTAATCTCCTTCCCCTTGTTGGCATCTTCTCCTTAAATAGTTATGTTTGCTCCTTAAGTTACAAAAGCACAGCTGTTTTCTATATTGCTTCTTTTGATCTAATTTTTCTTGCTTTTTTTTTGTCCAAGATTCTATGAATGTCTCTGAGTCTATGTTTTTCTTACTCAGATATCTCTAACTTCTAAGAATTACATTTTGCTTTTCTAGGCTATTCTCTGTGATGTGATTGACATTGAAAACGAAGAAGACTCTGCTGATTTAGTGTTAATTGGTGAAAATGTTAGTGGAATCAACAAGGGGAAGACAATTGAAGCTGTTCATAACGGCTATGGTGATCATCAAGCTATGGTTTGTCAATAAGATCTGCTACCTCATGCTGCTGATTGATATTACCTTTACTAACATGAAACATGAATGTAACATTTTGCTTGAAATCCTTTTCAGGAAGTGTCTGACAATATTTTTTGCCCACCTGGTGTAGAAAATTTTGGACCAGCTAGTGGGGTTGAGTCCTTCAATGGTTATGCTTCTGTATCACATAATTTAATCAATGTTGATGGTCATGGTTCTGATCTATCATATGAGGATGATGACTACATTGATCTTTTTTCGGAAGATTACATGGATGTAGATGAGTATGCTTTATTACAGGCACACTTTGATAATGTCGATATACCTCCTGGAATTGAGGCACCGATTCCTTGGTTGCCCCCCGATTTTGATCTAGGTTTGAAGAAAAGTGGAAGTAGTTCATTGCATCCTTGGTGTCATACACAGTCAGATGCTAAAACTTCTGTGACAGACTTATCTCAGGTTTCTTGGTCAATAGAACCTACTCACCCTATCCAAGGAACTTCAGTGGGTAGTTCTAGTTTGCAAACCAAAATGGATGCTATTGATCACTCTTCTGGAGTAGAGTTGTCTCCTCCTCAGCTATTTACTCAAGCTGATCCAGGTAAAACTGAATCAATTGCTTCACAACATGGAGGGAGCATGTTGAACTTGAATCTGTCACTAGGAATAGATTCATCTAAATCTCAATTGTTTATGGGACCTTTCCATAGCAAAAAGAAGCCTGGTTTTTTTGCTGCGTCAACTGACCATGGTTCTGTAGACAATTCAGATTCCATGAAGTTGCCACCTGGATTTAAAACTGTAAAAAAGGCACATGGAAAAGATGTTTTGTTTCATTCAAGTTTCTTTAAACCAGTAGATGGGTCACACCATCCTCCTGGAATAAAATCAGCAAACCCCTGGTGGAAGGATCCTCATAAATATTACCCATCTTATATCAATCATACAGCTCATCCAAGCATTTACTATCCATTTGATCCTCTTCATGCCCCTCCTGAGCAAGTGTTTGGTAAAACTTGGGTACACAATTCTGCCAGAGATGTGAAGAATGAAACAACTGCTGACATACCTGTTGTTACGATCTCTGATGAAGACAGAGATGAAATTCTAAGAAAATTACAAAATTTTAAAAAATTTGACACTGTTGAAGACACTTCCGACCATTACTACTCTGGCAATAATTATTCCATGAAGCAGGTAACTTAGTTTTTAAGATGCACTATCAGTTCTAATCTTAATATTTAGGTTTTTCATTAACCTATTTCCCTTACAGCATTCAAAGAACTGGTCAAAAAGAATCCAGGAAGAATGGAAGATTCTGGAGAAGGATTTACCGGGTGAGTGTTTTTAGTATTCCTATTACAAAATGGCTGTAATATTTTCCTCATCATATATCTTCTGTTTTTTAAATTTTCTCTTCAAGATGATGGGTCTGGAAACGTGTTTGTCTCCAGTCTCCATCTTTATTATTGAGATGGAAGGGGGCACCTGTTAGACTTAAAGGCCAAAGGTTATTGCCTTGGCTAATTATTTTGATATACCCTTTGAAATAATGTCGTTAGTTTTTTCCTCAGTGGAGTCTAAATCCTTCCACTGGAGTTTTTGCATGATCTCTCTCTGTTTCTTTGACTCCTTCTCTTTGATCACTATCAGATTCAATATTTGTCAGAGTTTATGAATCAAGGATGGATCTTTTGAGGGCTGTAATTATTGGAGCAGAGGGAACTCCTTATCATGATGGTCTCTTCTTTTTTGATGTTTTCTTTCCCAGTGGCTATCCCAACGTACCACCAGTATGTGGTTTAGATTACTGTATCTTACTGACACTATTTTTATGTTTCTTCCTTTTAATTACTAGTTTGACTTATGCCACATTTTTCATGGCAGCAAGTCCACTACCAATCTGGTGGTCTTCGACTCAACCCAAATTTATATCATTGTGGCAAAGTATGCCTTAGTCTACTTAACACTTGGTCTGGCAATAAGAATGAGAAGTGGATTCCAGGCGTTTCAACAATTCTACAGGTTTTAGTCTCTGTACAAGGTCTAATCTTGAATGCAAAGCCTTACTTCAATGAACCTGGATATGCACGTATGAATGGTTCAGCTGCTGGTGAAATGAGGTCCCTGCAGTATAATGAGGACACATTTATCCTATCATTGAGGACAATGATTTATATGATGAGAAGGCCTCCAAAGGTGTGATTCTAGTAACTATCTCTTGGTTCAGTGTTTTATATCACAAGTGAGGTATATAGTTTTTCGAAAGCATGCTTTGCCATGTGCACTTGTAGCACCTTAGACTGGGAGGGGGTGAGGAGAAACATACAGTCAAGGAAGCACCACCTAGGAATGCCCTTGTTGTGCCTTTCGGCAAGCAAAGAAGTGGAGGAAGAGGAGAGAAAGAAACAAACATTGTATTAAATAATTTAAAAAATAAATGGAAAATTTTAGAACAATAGATTGTGAGCAAAGGAAAATGCGTTTGAGGGTTTGGATTCAGTACTTTAGTAATTCAAAGAATATTGTCCTTGTAACAATAGATTGAATAAGGAAAATGCTCTTTTGGATTCAGTCCTTTTAGTTGATTCAAAGAATATTGTCCTTATACTTTAGTCAGTAGTTGAGACTGCTGCATTGTCTATATGAGTTAACTGCCTTAAACAAGTTGTATTTAAAATTGTTCAAAGGAATGGATCTTTGAACTTGCTTTTGTTAATATGTCTCATTAAGTGTAAATTGGATTAATTTCATGCAAGTTTTATTATTGAGAGAGAAAGATGAAGACTTATATTCAACATTTAGGTATCTTTTGAAGCGATACACACTTTATTTTGCATGAAACAAGCTCCTGGCTTTGCTCAGTCTGGCCTTTGCTTGTTATGCCTAGGCTCTGCAATATCTTGATGCTTTTGTGCATGCTGCAACTTTAACAACTATTGCAAATAATTAATAATGATGCATCCTATGTCTGATAAGCAGGACTCATTTTAGTGGCTTATGATTTATTTGGCTGAGATGTCTTGATGTAGTCCGTATTCATCAACATATGCACGCTGCTGGAAAGTTTTAGCATGTGTTGAAATTCATATTACATGCATTAGTTCATTGCATAAATCTTTAGGAAGAACTGTTGTGGTTAAATGCATATTCATCAACATATGCATCAATGACCTTTACATAGTCACAATTTTTTTTGTTGGCACTCGAAGTATTTCCCTTCTCTGCTGCCCCCCAAAAATAGTTAAAGGTCTGTCATAAATCAAAGTTTTCTTCTAAATGTGCAGTTTTTGTTGCTTGAGACTGGATTTTATGGTGTCACTCATGATTTTCGCTAGAGATTTCTGTAATTATCTTGTAAGATGGCATCATTGTGTAATTTAATAATTATGAATGAAGAATTAGTTCATTATTACATAGATCCTTCAAATCATATGAATGAAGAATATGGCAAGTGTTTGTTTATTATTGCCATAAACTTGTGACTGTCTCTTCCTATTTTGGGGTTCAAAATCTGATTATTCTTGGTTATTTTTTGCTGCAGAATTTTGAGGACTTTGTTGTGGGGCATTTCTGCAGCCGAGCTCATGATATCTTGGTGGCATGTAAAGCATACATGGATGGTGCTCAAGTTGGCTGTTTGGTCAAAGGTGGGGTGCAGGATGTTGACGAAGGTGACAGGAGCTGCTCAAAGCAGTTTAAGGATTCTTTACCTGGATATTTGAATATGCTTGTTAGAGAGTTTACCCAAGTTGGAGCTAAGGACTGTGAGAAATTCTTGTCTCCAGCAACAACCGGGAACAAGCCGTTGGGCAGCATGCCTGAGCCTGCTGCTACCTGAATTCTTTCTTAATAACGCCCAATTTTGAGACTTGATATACAAAAGGCATATTTTATTTACACCTATATCTTTCTGTTTTATTATATCAAATAGTTAAAATCTTTTTATGGACTAGCTTATGTTCATACTTGAACAATGCCTGCACATAATTTTGGATGTTGTATATAGTTGCAGATGATTAACCAGTACATTGTTAGGATGGCATAATATTTTTAATCATATTATCATCTGCTATTTCTTCAAAAATGTCAAAAAAAGAAAATAAAAGAAAAGATAACTGTATTGAGGCCTAGACATTAAATGGGCTTGATAATAATTACTTTGGTCTATTGCACCTCCATTGCCTTCAAATAATGTTGCCAGTTGGAAGGAGGGCTGCGAGTCTTCTTTACTTTCATTGTTTTACTTCATTAATGATGAAGGACATTGTTAGAAACTCTTGTTTCTTTCAAGATATTCTGTAGGGAAAATTTCAAATAGGGATTTTTCATGGAGATATTTACTTATAAAGATCACATAATCACTTCATCTGGTTACTGAGTTAGAAGTGAATTTCAACTTTGAACAGAATAACTACTGGAGTGGTTATATGGTCTTTATAAGTTAATATCTCCCTGAAATAGAAGAAAAAAAATATCCCTATTTTGTATTGATTGATCTTTTGGTTCTTGCCCTTTAATTCAAGGTAATGGTATTGGTAATGGTATTCTCTTGTGGAATACTTGTTTGGAACAATGTTACTTAAAAGAATTCAATTTTTATTTTCAATTTAAATTGTTTAAAATTATGAACTTAGAAAAATCTAAGTTCAATAGGATTTGTATGAATCTGATTTTAAATGAAACGAAAATAACAATTTTACCCTGAGATGAACTACATATGCTTAAGTAATAGAATATATTTATGAATAAACTGAAATCACAATTTTCAATTAAATTCGTTCATAAATTAATTAAAATTATTCTTATTCAAGTGAATTTCATCCTATTTCAATATAAAAAAAAAAATCCCAAACACAACGTAAGTGTAAAATAATCATTAAACCAGCCTCTATAGTTTTGGGCAGGACTCAATATTAAAACTATAATGTGTTCAAATGCAATTTTGTTTAAATTTCAAAGTTCGATCTTTAAATTATAGTTTTGGCCATGATTGTTCCTTCGTGACCTCTGGCAAAAGGGGAATACCACCATTGTCATTCAACCTCAAATTTTGCTACCAAAGCACAAGTACTTCTTCCCAATAACAAGATTTTCAAACTCCAATGGCTATTACCATAATACCATGAGAAATTTTCCCCCACATAAATAATTTCTTACATAAAACTGTTTATATGGGGAGAATATTTCAGGTGGATTCTATTAGTACCTGTCATATATCAATTGACAAAAGCCTTTCTCCTCGAAAGATAATTAACTCTTCAAATTGAGATGAATATAATATAAAATTAATTTTTGAAGAAGCCAATTGATATAAAAAAATATTTATAAAAATTAATTAATGCTGAACCTATAATTAGAAGAGCAAAATAAGTTTTTCTAAGGAATTTTATAAGACATTATAAGACACTGTTTGAGTGTTTCTCTGATACCATCAAACAAATCTTGAGAAGGTGCAAGGAAATTTCCCTTTGCTTGGCCGTATTTTATGGTCTAAATCTATAAACTCTTCCACAGATGACTTCTTCAGAAGACTTTGAAGTTTTTGTAGCGACTTCGTCCTCCACCGCAAGTCTTTGTATCGACGACTTTGAACTCTTCCACTAATGCAAATGTCGTGGATTCGCTTAGCTCTTCAGCTTCTTGTCCACAACTTGTCCACAACGTGTTTTTAGGGGTCAAATGATTTGATCTCTCACTTGACCTTTATAGGTTATATTTAGAATTTTAGATGATATAATTTATAATTTTATTGTTTTGAAAAGCATCACAACATAATTACTAGTAATTTAATTCTTTATTATTTGTAAAATAATAAGTTTGGATCATTAATTTTTATAAAATAATTTGTTTTTTTATTTTTAATTAAATTTTTTATAATATTTTTCATAAATAGAGCCTTGTTGAAGTCGGTTCGAGTTTTAGAATTCTCGTTTGAGTGCAAGAGTGAGGTTAAGTTTGCGTTTGAGAGTTGGGGCCACATCTAGAATGTGTCTCAGGTTTTTAAATTTAAATTATTTAGTTTTTATTTTTTTATAATTTTTATTTTAAGAAATAAGTTAAAAGAATTTTAAAAAATTATGAAAAAAATAAAAAAAATTTTAACTTTTTTTGTTTTCTTATTTTGTTTTTTAAATTATTTTTTAAGTATTGTATTATGAATTTTTTTTATTTTTGTTCAATTTCTTTTAAAATTTCTTTAACTTATTTCTTAAAATAAAAATTATAAAAAAATTTAAAAATTTTAAGTTTAAAAATTTAAAAATTAAAAACCTACTCTCAATATTGCTACTTTCAAGTAGAGTAGTTTTTTCCAATCTAAAATCAATAACTGTGGCCAAGTCTAGGTCCCGGAGCTGTGTTCAGGTGTGGTTCGAGAGTTGTGGCCAAGACATTAATAATGGTAAAAAATTGAAAGAAGAAAAATTAAAATTTTATCTAAAAGTTATTTTTTTATTAGTTATTCAAACAAAATGTTTTGTAATAAAATATTTAAAATACCCTATAAAATTACTATCTCCCTTAAATTTTCTAATCCAAACACACTCTTAATCAATCATATTATTGACCATGATATTATTCAAAAAAAAATTATTAAAATTTTCCAACTTAAATGATGAATTAATCAGTAAATGTCACTCCACCTCAATTTGGGACTCATGTTGAATACCAAAGAGTCTAACAGCAAACATAGTAATGAAAGAGACACATATGCTCTAAAATGCATCTAGCACTTGAGAGAATGAAATACAGTATTAATTACTATTGATGAAAATAAATTAATAGTTTAAATTTGTATATAATTAAAAAAATATTTATAGAAAATATGAAAAATCACTTCCTTAATTTTTTTGCATTAACAATTATTATTTACGCTTCAATCTTATCTTATATAACTGAGTTTCTTCTTTCTACTACATCTCCCTCTTCTTCTTCGTGTCTTTGCCTCTTCTTAGCCATGAATTCTCTTCTCTCCACGATCCTCTGTCTTCTCACATTCTTCTCTTTCAACATCGTCTCCTCCTCTGCTTCACAACCCTCTTACAAAGACCACTGTGCTTCTATCGTCCCTGAGTCAATTCCCACCAAGCACATGCTCTCTACTTTTCCCCTTGGTCAGCTTCATTCAGGCTACTACACTGGGGGCGAAAAAATTGTTGGCGGTGGCTCTTCTTGGAATCAAAACTCCATTTCTCTCCAAACTAAGAACATACATGCAACTGATTCCTCTGGCTTGTTCAAAATTGAAGGAACTGTATCATTCATCAGCAGCAGCCCTTTTTACTATGGGGGAAACTTCAGCAATGGTGATCGGTTATCTTATGGGTCTCAACGACATTATCGTAGAGGTTCTGCCACTTTCAAACTTGATGGGTTCTGGTCTGAGTCTTCAGGGAAGCTGTGCATGGTTGGCACTGGCAAAGGCTATTCCATGGAAGGTAACTTTCTTCATCTCGATGTTGTTTTTAAGCTTAATAATGTCATCAATGGAAGTTATAATATCAAGAGTCTGGTCAGTGGAAGCTTGGAGAGTTTGAGTTCTGCAACTGATGAGAATTACTTTGAACCCATTTCTGTGTTGATGCTTCCAAAAAAGAAGTACGAATATAGCTTGGATTCTGTAGAAGAGAATGATTTTTCTTCTGCTGGGAGTGATTCTGTGCAGGGTTTATCAGTTGACACCTTATCTTTCTGCTCAGCTCGCGTTTCAAGGGCAATTAGAGGGCTAAATTTGGAGTACACTAGTGACTGCAATTCTACAAAGACCTGTACTTCTATTAGTGGGAGTACCGGTTTCCTTCCATCTCTTCTGTCTTTGAAGGAGATTGAATGTTCTCATACTAAAAACAAGCACATGATGAGGGTTCTGGTGGGATTTCCTGATGATTATTTTAGAAGTTACTACCAGAATGTCACTCAAAAAACAATGTTCTTAGGGGAAGGGTGGTGGGATGAGAAGAAGAATCAATTGTGTGTAGTAGCTTGCCATTTCATGGGAGTGGAATCATCCTTGGCAAGTACTCATGTGGGTGATTGCTCAATAAGATTGAGATTGAGATTCCCCTCAGTTTTGTCCATCAAAGACACTAGCAGTGTTGTGGGGCAAATCTGGAGCAACAAAACTTTGAAAGATCATGGTTACTTCGACAGGATCACATTGAGAAATTATGAAGACCATATGGGGGGAGTTCAAGGCTTAGAGTATGAGTATAGCCAGCTAGAAAGAGCTAAGAACTCATGCCCCAGAAACAAGCCTGTCAAGAACCAGGGGCAAAGGTACCCAGATGCCTTTTCTTATGACATGAGATTTGATATGTCAGTTAAATATTCAAACAGGAAAGTAGGATGGGGTTATTCAGCTCCCTTAACAGTTGGTGATCAGTTCTATCGCTCGGTTATGTACTCAACCTTTGATTCTGACACAAGCACCCCAATCCAAGTTCATTTAGACAACCTTAGCAATAATAGCTTTTTTAATGTTAGCTACAAGATTAGCATCTCCCTGTACTCTTATTCAATGTTAGACGACGAGAATTCCCTGTTTAATAAGTCCTCTAAGACAGTGAGGATTTCAGTCGAGGGAACGTACGATGCTGAGACAGGAAACTTGTGTATGGTAGGCTGCAGAAATCTGGCCTCAAGGAATGAGATACCAACTGCTGATTCATTGGACTGTGAGATTCTAGTAAAATTTGAGTTCCCACCATTAGATTCACAAAGAGGAAGCTACATCAAGGGAAGTATTGAAAGCACACGAAAAATATCAGATTCTCTTTACTTCAAAGCTTTGAACCTATTGTCATCTACATATTACACACAATCAGAAGACACTGTTTTGAGGATGGATATGGAGATCATCATGGTTCTTATATCCACCACTCTAGCCTGTGTTTCTGTAGGATTACAGCTCTTCCATGTGAAGAAGCATCCTAATGTGCTTCCCTTAATCTCCATAACCATGCTGTCAATTCTTACTTTGGGCCACATGATAACTCTTGTTCTGAACTTTGAAGCTCTTTTCTCTCAAGATCCTAACAATAAAAACGTTTTGCTTGGAAAAGTTGGGTGGGTTGAAGTGAATGAAACAACTGTAAGGCTATTAACCATGGTAGTTTTCTTGCTGCAGTTTCGTCTCCTGCAGATAACTTGGTCAGCAAGAAAGGCTGATGATGGAAGCCGGAAAGGCCTCTGGGTTGCTGAGAAGAAGGCTTTGTATGTCACTTTACCCTTATACGCAGCAGGGTTCTTAATAGCACTTCTAGTGAAGCCAGAGAAGAATGGAGATGGGGTTTTCATTCCTTCCTATGGCTATACATATTCCCAGCACCCTTCATCTTGGGAAGGCTTCAAACATTATGGGGGTCTGGTTTTGGATGGTTTTCTCTTGCCTCAGGTCATGCTTAACCTGTTCTCAAACTTGAAGGAGAATGCTCTTTCTTGTTCATTTTACTTTGGAACTACTCTTGTGAGACTGTTACCCCATGCTTACGATCTTTACAGGTCTCATAATTATGTTGAACAAGATTATGGGTCATACTATTATGCAGATCCAAGTGCAGATTTTTACACCACTGCTTGGGATATTGTCATTCCTTTGGGAGGTCTCCTATTTGCTGCGATTATCTACTTTCAGCAACGATTTGGTGGTCATTGTGTTCTGCCTCATAGGTTTAAAGGGTCAAGAGGATATGAAAAAGTGCCTGTGGTGACAAAAGCAGAAGCAGAATTACCCAACATTTAAAAATGCAGTATCTTATACCAAATGGCCTGATGTTGATGAATGAAGATGACCAACTGCTATGTAGTTTTAGTCATGTATTTTAGCTATGAAGTTGTGTAATGGAGATATTGTCTTTATAAATTCAATACTGTAATATTGTACTGTTATTGTTGCTGCTTCAATGCTCAGAAAATTTCAAGTTCAAAAGTGGGCTTATTATGGGTGCTTTATGTGAATGACTGTCTGTAAAGGGTTGTTAGGTCAAGTTTTCAGCTATGAGAAAGAGAGTAAGTATAAAACTGAAACTAAAAATAAATTCCAAAACTCCTTGTAGAACAATATTTGCAGAAACTCAATTTCCAGTTAAGAGAGAAGAGAAAAGTTGCAGCCAAATATTCTTTTGATTCTATTCTCTGTATCTTGCAGTTTTGAAACAATTGCTTCAATCATACATTTTGAAACAGATCATCCTAATCACAATTTGAATCTCAAAATCAGGAATTTATTACTATGAATTGCTTAAGTTTTACGCTCAAATGCATAGATAGAAAATGAAAGATTAAGGAAGAAGAGATCCACAGTCATAGAAGCAAACACAGTGATAAGCTCCGCCACCAGCTTAGCCAATGCATAGGCCTGTGGCTTCAAGATTACGATGTACTTCACGGCATTTCCATTGGCATGTCGCAAGATTGCAGCTTTTTTGGATCCAACACATTACTGCATCTTTTGATTTGTGCTTCCACTTCTCCTCTCATTGAGGTAACTGCAAATTTGTGTAAACAAAATTAAACAACTATTCTTTATAATTTTTTCCTCTGTTTTTTTGAGGAAAAAAATAAAACAAAATAAAATAATTTTTGAAAACCGAAAATAAACAAGAATTGTATCAAACATAATTTTTTGTACTTTTATTTTTTCAAAAAAAAAATAGAGCTTGTTGTCTTTTAAAATGTTAAATTTTGTACTATTAGATGCATTTTGATATTTATACTTTCATACTTTATTAATTAAATTATAAATTGAGAAACGTTAATATAACTTTTGACTATTATAATTTTATTGAGTTTTTGATTTAGTTAATATAATTTTTATTTATAATTGAGTCCTTAAAATTTTATTTTTAATTTCTTTCCTACCATCCCTTGCCATTATTATTTTGTTAATCAACTCTTAAATTAATAAAATTATAAAGATCAAATTAAAAATTTGATGAAATTATAGGACCCTTACATAGTACAAAAAGATCCCCATAATTTTACTAAATTCTCAATTTGGTCTCTATAATTTATTAATATAAACTTAACAATCAGAGTGAGTGATAAAGTTGAATAACGATAAGAATTAAATTAAAAATAATTAAAAATCTTGGGACTTAATTATAAAAAAAAATATAAGGATCAATCTGAAAATTTAATAAAACTATAAAAACTAAAAATTATATTAACCTTTTTAAAAAAAATTATAATACATTTAACCTTAAGAGAACTCAACATCTTAAGATCGAAGTTAAGCTGGATATATAGCATCACGGGGAATACTATCCTACCCCTGAGTTATTTTTAAATTTTTTTTTTTTTATAATTTTTATTTTGAAATGTAAGTTAGAGAAATCTAAAAAAAACTTTAAAAAATTTCATAATACAATATTTAAAAAAATTAAAAAAAATAAAATAAGAAAACAAAAAAAAGTTTAAAAAAATATTTTAATTCTTTTTTATTTTTTCTATATTTTTTTAAAATTATTTATACTAACTTCTTAAAATAAAAATTATAAAAAAAATTAAAAAATTAAAATTTGTAATTTTAAAAATAAAAACCAATGCTCCTAAGCATTGCTACTTACACATGAACATTGTAGCAATCACCATAGCATCATATATACTTTTAAAAGTTCATATAACAAGAAAAAAAAAACTATTATCAAAATCAATAAAGAATTGGGCCTTACATTTTCTTTCTATTTTCTTATCAACAATCACTCACTTACACATCAGAAGAGCCATAGATAAACAGAAATTGAATGGGATGAATTAGCAAATCTGAAATGACAAGGACGACGAGGAGAAAATGTTTGTGAATGAAATCTTGGCCATTTTCTAACAACTCCAACTCCAACCTCAATAATCCTTAGTCTCAGTATTGGTTCTATACTTCTATATGTGACTATGGGGAATATGGAGGTCTATATACAGAGAGCATGGTTGGTCAAAAATTAATTCTGATTTAATCACTTTCCTACCTGTTAATTTGGGATGGAAAGGGAAAATGCACCAATAATATTGGATTGGCTATACTTCTTCAGCATATATTAAGAAACTTTTTAAAAGCCTAATTTGTGTTCCAAATTTGCTATGAATTATATTAAGGGAAATTGTCTCGGGATTCCGGAAATATTTGAAAGGATATAATGTTCTAATATTATGAAATTTATTATATTTATTGTAAGGATGCTCATGGAACGTATATTTATTGATGAAGATTTTTCTAGCTTATCATCAAGGGAAAATCATTCATTGGTGTGCTACTTATTGATGAACATATATTTTTATAATTATTCTCAAAAATCATTTTAGAAAACAATAAAACATAAATAATTCTAAAAAGTCATTTATTCTCTCACATTATCTAAAACAGTTTCCGCCTTAAGAAAGAGATCGTGTATTATTCTTAGGACAAATTCTCGTCAAAATAATCTTAAACTATGTGTACCTTGATCCCTTTTAGGTACATAGATACTTATCTAGTGAGACATGTCTAATTATTTCTTTATCTATCTTTTCTTCATCGCGATAACAAAAAAGTGATAATTAAAGTACAATGAATTTAAGCACAAATAAAAAGGGTAACCATAATTTCCCTTGCGTTATTAGACTCTTGAATTCTTTCTCTGATTCTAAGGGCTAATGTTTGATTTTTTAAGGATTCTAATTATTTTTCTAATTAATTAGTGACGACTCTATTTTTTAATTTATGTATTTTTTCTTTTGTCGTCTTAGTCATGACAATACCTGTTTTTTGGGGCCATCACACATTGTGACAAATGTTTAAATTCAAATTTATTTATTGTTTCTATACCTAAACTCAAATACATAAAATTTGTGAGTACTCACTAAATATAATTATAATTCTCATAGCCATTCTCAAATGTGGTTATTAATAAACTTGTAATTCAGTGCATTGGAATCGTATTTATAATTAAAAATTAAGAATTCAATTACCAGTCAAATTAAATTTTTTTTTATAAAAAAAACCTTTAAGTGTGGTTGTATGGTAATAGTGAAGTGGAAGATGTTTTTGGAATATACAAGTGAATCACATATGAGTCTTAAATTTATATATTTTCCATGATTCCAAAATCGTGGTAGTGAATCAATTACATTAATATATAAATATCACAATATTAAAAATTTACATCATTTCAATATTTTAGTATCCCTAACAACCATTTTCCTAATACTTCATAACAAAATTGAAACAAAATTAATGCACTAACTCTACCCAAAAAAAATTGCATTAAAAAGTTGCCCTTATTTCCAACAAGTAGTGCAAGTAAAATTATTAGAGATGGCTAGGATTATTCACAAACTTTGCTATATATATAGCTCCTTTTCCCATGTCGTCATTGAAATTAAGGAGGATTATTCACATTTCAATTGCTAGAGATGGCTAGGATTTCATCCACACACATCTTCCTGCTTGTCCTTATCATTTCAGGTTTGCTAATAATTCAATGATATTCATTTTCTTATTATCTATGCATTCTAACAATTCTTACATACCAATCAATGATTCTTTCGCGTCTTTGTAATGTTTGGGATTTGAATCATCTTATATACATGATATTATTATGTTCGACAAAAAAAATATAATGTGTATAAATCCACAAAAATAAATATAAGTATGAGAAAATCCTGATTCGCATAATCTTGAAGATAGAGGAATACAAGTTTGAATCATCTAAAGCAAAATGAACAAAAAATTTTACATTGTTTTCTTTCACTTATTTTTTCGTTTGTGCAGTTAGTTCAATGGGAAGTGAAGTGGATGCACAACAAAGATGCAGCAAAGTGTTGAATCCAAATAACTGCGATCTTCCAAAATGCCAGGAGATGTGCTTTAGAGCACATGATCGCGACGCCCAATCCACAGGAAAATGCATTGGCAATTTTGGTGGAACTACTTATCAATGTGTTTGCTTCTATAATTGTGGACATTAATTAATGTTTCATTATAATTGCATAACATTGGTGGTTATGGGAAATAAATCAATTCATATTTCTTAATTCATAGTCATCAATTTATTTTTAAACGGCCATAATTTATTTGACAAAATATGCGTATTTTATTCACTTTGTTTATCGTGACTATTTAAAAGTGAATGGACGGATACGATGCTAACATAACTGATCATATTGTACCTCAACATGATCAGATCTGAATTCATAATTATGCCTATAGTGTTGCGTGTACCAATGTATGCATTTTAATAATAAGAATTGACCATTAATACAAGCTTCTAGCATTAGAAAATTCAAACTCAAGCGGTATAGATGATTACAAAACTCTTATTGAGATTTTTTTTTTGGGTCAATTGAGCCAATATGCATTGACAGATGAGATATCTTTTAAAGATTCAAACTCTTAATACTTTATTGATAGAATTATAATTTAAAAATGCCAAGCAAGAGGAGGATTGAACTTATGACTCTCTTTACTCGAATACCCACCCTTTTAATCACCTAAGTTAGAGTTCAAATCCCACAATGGTGTTCTACCATATAAAATTACTCCCAAAAAAAAACAAGATTTATGGAGAATTTAATACTTCTTATTCGATTGATTGATGTATGTTGCACTTTATCGTTGGACCATGACTCAAATCAATTTTTAAAATTTGAGAATTAATAAAGGTCATTTGAATGAATTTGAGGTTTAAGATTTGAGCTCCGTTTATTTCGACCAAAAACATATTTGTTTGAAAATGTTTTAAATATTTTTTTTAATCATGAACAATACACAATTAAGAAATAGAATTTTATGAGAGTTATTTTTTGTGATAAGAATATTCCTTTTTTTGTAATCACTACTTGAGACTAGTTCTCGTGATTGAGAGGTAGCAAAGTTTCAACTTTATCTATTCCCCTTATTATTAACTAA
>JASKGM010000014.1:6145352-6161226 GCA_034509205.1 Ceratonia siliqua
AATATAAAAATATTTTAAAAAATTCTTTAAAAAATATATGATGTAAATAATAATTTATTAATATTAAAAAATAAAAATATAATTAAAAAATAAAAAAAAATTACTTGAGCTGTACGGCTACCGTCCCAAACTTGGGCAATAGCTTAGACATTTTCATTTAAGTATTTATAAATATATTTGCAAAGTAGTATATTTTAATTTGTGTATAACTAGTTTTATTAACATATCAAAACCTATCACCCAATACAAATTATATAAAATAAAAAAAACTAGTATCTTAACATGCATAAATTTATTTTTTTAATAAAAATTTTATAAAAATTTAAACTTTAACTACAACTATTCCTTAAAAAAAAGGAGAAAAATTAGAAGATTTACTTTTTAAATAAAAATTAATTATTAATAAATTTGAAACTTTGACTACCAACTATTCCATATAAAAAAAGAAAAAATTGAATGGACAACATAGAAATAATATTAATTTACATTTTTCGTAATAATATATATAGTATAGATAATTATGCATAAATAATATATAAGTAAATATACTCAAAAGTGATGAAACCTATTGCTTACCTTTCAGGTAGAATGTCTTCTAGCAAATATTTGTGACAAAGTTCACTTCTATAAATTCTAATGTTATTTTGTAAAGTTGATTTGAAAAAATAATTGTAAGAAAGCGGAGAACAAGCCAAAATAAAAGGGGGTGGATTGCAATGTTGTTTATAATTTCAATTATAAGCTAAGGGGGTAATTTCTTCTCTCCTTCATTGCTTGTATTTATTTTAACTGCTTCAACCAACTTTTGGTGCAATATGCAAGGAGGAGGGGAGAGAGAGAGAGTAAAATTTGGTGTTTTTATTAGTTGAACTTTATAAAGACTGAAAAAATATATATTTAAGAAGTGAGGTGATAATGTCCTAAAACCGTTGATACAACCCATGGAATATGGAATATATAGATATACGTGACTATTATAATACATGCAAAATATTAGAGTAATTCATGATGCTACAACTTTATCAAACCTTTAGTTGTTTATTCATTCGCATGAGAGACTTTTTTCGCTGGGGGTAAATTCAATCTATTTAAATAGATATATATAGATTTTATTTTGTGTGAATATATGAAAAACTTCAATATGAGCTATGAGATATTTTTTTTGTTGGGTTAAATTCAATCTATTTAATAGAGAGAGAGAGAGAGAGAGAGAGAGAGAGAGAGAGTATATATATATAGATATATATATATATATATATATATATATATATAGATTTTAATTTTTGTGAATATATGAAAAACTTAATATTCAATATGTCAATTAATTTGTTTAATGAAATTCATTTTTGATATCTATAACTTTAAGAGTTTATTCAGATGTTCTTTAGAAAAATGACTTTTATAGAATGAGAACTTGATTTTGAAAAAAATATATTTTATCAAAATGAGAAATTGTGGATATAATAAATAAAAATGACTTTTAAATAAGAAAAGATGTTTGATTGTAAAAATATAAAATGACTTTTTATTGATAAAATTACAAAAAATAACATGCATAATGAATTTAAAATTATCAATTTTTAATGGGTCAAAATTTTAATTTTAATTTAAATATAAAATAAATATATAAATGATTACAAATAAAAATTTTGTAAAAAAATAATAATTAAAAGTAAATGAATTAAAGAAATAATATAATTTTATTAAAAAATATTTGATTAAGAAAATATGATGAAAAGTAAAGTGAACTTCAATTAGATGAACAGCGTCACGAGGGTTTGAAGGTAAAAATAAGAAAGTAAAATGATATATCATTCTTTTATAATAAGAAGCTACATTTTTTATATTTTATTTTAATGAGAAACTAACTTCTCATTCTGAACAGAAGAAGAAACCAACACTTATATAAGTAAAGGAATGTATTCTTTTTTCGCAGAAGTAAAAATACCTAAATTAAGTCAATGAGAAGTTATATAAACATGTGAGTTAATTTTTTTTAAAGAAACTTATGATATCTACATGTCTATTTCTTTTATTGACAATTTATTTTTAGTACATTAAATGTGAAAATTTCTTAGATAAACTAACATGCATGTTTTATCAAGAATTTATGAATCAAGCTAATAATTCTATATTAATATATATGCGTTTGGTGTTAGACCATTAAATCAAATTTATCACTATTATTCTTATATTAGTCTTTTAATGTTTTCTCTTTTTCTTTCATTAAGGGATAGTGGATAATTAACTAATATTATTTTTATATTACTTTTTCATTTTTTTCTTTTTTTAAGAGATAGTAAATAGTTAAAATTTTAAATATTTAAATAATTTTTTATTTAAAAATTAGATTGACTTGTTAGTGCCTGCAGTCAATTAGACGCTAGTATATAAATAATTAATTATATGAGTATGTGAAGCATATTTTTCAATAGAACCTATTGGACTTATATTTAATCTATAGTAATATATATGTGTTAAGTTGAGGTGCAGATCAACATATTAAATTAGTAATTATTATTCTTATATTATCCTTTTAAATTTTATTTTTAACTTTTTTTAAGGGATACAATGGTAGTCAAAGTTTTAATTTTTTAATAATTAAATTTTTTATTTAAAATTATATATTTATTCATAATTAATTTATTCTACATATTTTTTTATAAATCATATCTATTTAAAAAAATTCTTCATTATTAAGAAATACTTATAGAAAATTCCATAATATGTGTGTATAATATCAATTTGTGAAGACAAATTAATCTACTGATTAAATTAATAGACACTGGGAATTAACTATATACTTTATCCGATCAAATTAATAAAAAATGAAAAAAAAATGAAAAGGAAAATAATGAAGATAGGGAATTGGCCAGCTTGAGTAGGGGTTTTAAAGAAGGTGAAGTTGATTAATGATTATGTGTCATATTATATATATGCTTTGGCCTTTGTCATATTATATATATGCTTTGGCCTTTGCTGAAGGTGACTGCTTATACTGAGAATCCGTGGCTTTTGAAATATTTGCAGGCTGGCTTTGCAGCCTCCGCCTAACCCTAACCCTAACCCTAACACTAACCCTAACCCTTTTTTATCTCACCGTCAGTCCGTCACCCACGCCTGCTCTAACCCTCCAAACCTACTATTCAAATTTAGGGTTTAGGCACATGTCTCATCTTTATAATAAGTAATTATTGAGTTTAGACTTCTTTTTTTTTTTTGCAGTATGGTTTGTTTGGCCATGCTATAAAATATTTGTTTTTCAATTAATTTTTAAAAGTTTTTTTATTAAAATGCCAATTTTTTTTCATAATCACTTTTAATAATATTAATTGATACTTCAGGTAATATTTGTAATATTTTATTTAAGTGAAGATATGTTTGTCTAAAAAATATTAAGTCTGGTTTTAATTATGTTTTAAAGAAAAATTTTCAAGTATTTACTTATCTCTTATAGTGAGAAAATAGATTATGCTGTCATTCAATTTTTTTTTTTGCATTGGCCAAATTAATACAGATAAAGAATAAAGAATATTTTCTTCCGCCAAACAATTACTTAAATTTTATTTATATGAAAATTTGTCAATTTTTCAAGCTTGAATCATTTAAAAATTTGCTAAAATAAAGTATACCGCCAACTTATGATCATATCTTATTGATTTCTATGAAATAAACCCTTTCTTTACTACCAAAGTTTTTTTAATATTTACAGAAATTAAAAAAAAAGAATTTCACTTTTCAATCTCAAATCATCATAAGATTCATAACTTGTGCAAATTTTTTAACAAAGATTGTGTAAATATATAGCATTATTTATTGTGCTAATTATTAACCAGCAAATTACCAATTATACCATAATGCATGGAATACCCACTATTTACTCCAAAGAAAAGAGTCAAGAAGCTAATCTGAATGACTGTTTTTCTTTCAGTTTACTCCTAGATATGCACTGAGATTAATTAGAAGTTAAGTTAGAATCATCAGACTAATGACTAGTCTTGGGATCTTGGAAGAATGGTGAAGGAAAGGATTCATTAGGGTTGAGGTCCCAAATTATTATTTCATGTAAAAATAAAATGACTGAATAAGTGGTGAAGGCTCAAAACATAAATCAACATTTCTTTTAGTTTATTTGATTATGATTAGGGTTTGAATTTATAGTTCTTGGTATTCAAAATGATTCTAATATCACTGAGTTAAAGAATGATTGATTAATCAGCATCTTTTATTATGGAATACCCAAGTGCCATAAAATGACAAAGCCAAGTTAATTAGATTGGTCATTCTCCCTACTACCACCCATAAACAGAAGCAACCCTATTTGCGTTCTCATAAGCTGTGAATGACTTGGCTGGACAAAAGAGTATTAATTTAGATTCTGTGTATGGTAAATGCTTGGCAGACAGAGAAAGGGAGAGGGATGAGAACAAAAGAGCAATGAAGGAAGCTTCTTGGTGGGTAGGCACCTTGGTAGGATTTGAGACAATGGGTTGAAGTGAGAGGATCATGCACTTGATTTTATTGTCTTTCATCATTGATAAGTTGATATTAACATAAAAAAAAATGAAAAATTTTGGTATATTTTTATTAGTTTTTTTTTTTTTGTATCTATCTTAAATGCAAGAAGAGAATTTAGAGAAAATTTTAAGTTGATTCAGTTTATAAAAAAAAAATATAGACTAAATTAATGATGAATGAACATATATGCATTTAATGCTTGTTTTTCAAGGAATTTCACCACTTCTATGCTTATATAGAAAATTTCTTAAGTATAATTGATCTATAAAAAATATATAAACCAAACTAATCATAAATGACCACATAAACATGTTAGAGATGAGTTTTAGTAAATTCCACTATGCTTATGTACTATTTATGATTAGTTTTATCTATAAAAAATTTATACATTAGTATTATTTAAGATTTTCTCGTTTATATGTCCATTCATTATTAACTTGATATATATTTTCTTATAAATTATGTTTATTTAAGAATTTTTCCATGATTTTTATGGAGATTCTGACTTCTCAAGAGGCTGAGTTATTCACCATTAAATATAGTTTGATATTTTCAACTTGGTGAAAACTATCCTATCTAGAGTAGGTTTTTTATTTTTAAATTTTTTTTTAATTCTTTAATTTTTGTTATATTTTTTATTTTAAAAAATAAATTTTAAAATTTTAAAAAAGAAAGCTGAAAGATTTTTTTTTTGTTTTTTAAATTGTTTTAATAGTTGTGTTAACAAATTTTTTTTATTTTTTTTAAATTTTTTTAATTCTTTAAATTTATTTCTTAAAATAAAAATAAAATAATTTTAAAAATTGTAAAAATTTTAAAAATAAAAAACATACTCTAAATATAGATATTCCATAATAGGATATAAGACCGCTTCATATAATCATCCAATACAACACATCTAAGAATTTTAGAAACATATCTAAGAATTTTTCCAAAAAATTAAGTTCCACTTATACTCAATTTTAGAGAGAGAGAAAGAGAGAGAGGAATTTAATGAATCAATACTGTGTTGCTGGAAATTCCCTCCCCCCTTTCTCAAGTAAAATGGTGTTTTAGTCAAACTTAATGGCCCTACACATTGTGTTGATTTCAACTATGCCATAATGGAACCCCACCTTTGAGAAAATTTGTCGAAACATATATATTTATGAATGAATTTTCCTTGTCTTTGTGCTCAAGAGTTTTGAAATTAGGCTACTAGATAATTAACTGGACTGTGGGAGTGTGTGATCCAAAGATCTTCTGTTCCCAAAAGAGAAGTCTATGTTACTATTTTCCCATCTTGGATGGTCTCACCCAAATCATATGTGCCACTCTCCCAAATTTTCTGTTTATGCTCAGCACTTTTTCTCAGGTGCCAATCAATTTTCTTAAACAAATTTCTTTTTCCTAATGCTATATTATATGCTACATTCCAATGTCAATCAATTCTTTACTCAGTGGGTTAAGACTTCTACCATACCTTAGGGGAGAAAATGGAAAAAAAAAATGGAAAGGAAGAGGAAGAGAGCAAGAAAGAAAAAAATGGGTACCATTAGAGAAAGGATTAAAAATTAAAAACAAAATACTAGCCAATAGAGCTAATTATGGGTTGAGTTATATATTTGGCTTTAGCTAATTTTAAAGAATTTGAATTCAAAACAAAAAATATTTAATTTTTCAAGATTTAATTGCGATCAAGTTTATTGGAATAATCATCTCTAATTAAATACCATATCAGTTAGACCTGCTCACTTTGGTAGGAACCAGTTACTATCAGAAAAATGAGATCAGTTTCTTCTTCCCTTTTTTTTTTTTTTTCTTTTATAGAGTTTTATCTGTGTTTGGGTCATGGAAGCTGGAGGGAAGTTGCAATCATATATCCCAAGTAAAAAAAAAATCTTGTCTACCAACAAATTTTCCATACCTAGGCAACGGAAAATGCAAGTTTATTTATTTATTTTTTTGTATTTCTGTGTATAAGTGTATTAAATTCATATTTGCACTGAGTGGGGTTAGCCAAGAACTGCTAAGTGCTAATAAGTAATAACTACAACTAAGAATCTACCAAATATGTAAATTTAAAATGCTTTTTTGTATTGTCATTATTGTTATTATTATTATATACGGACCTTTTATTCAAACAAATGTTAGACCAAACCATTCATTGACGTGCAATTTTCAAACCACTGTTGAATGAATTGTCATTTAAGTAACAAGTCATTGAATTGGTCCAATGATAAGAGGGAATATTGTAAAACAATTCCTTCTTCCTACCAATGGCACTTACCTTTGCGAACTTAACTATTCTTAATCAAATTCTCTAATCATCATGCTTAGAAGGGAAAGATAATGTTCTCTGAAATATACATCTTTCAAATGAATTACAATATATTTTCAACTTGAGCTCCATTGAGCATGCACCCTTGTGCCTAATATAAAAGCATTGCCCTCACGTTGTAAGAGAGCAAATTTTTTAGATTTCTGATGCATTATAGTTATATTAGACCTAATCAAGAGTTGAGTTACAAATTTGACTTTCCTATCTTTTTCTTTTTTTTTGATATTCTAATAAGGTTTTGTCCAAATCAAATTGCGAACATCTTAATTAGTTCATTTCCCTTATTCGATTAAAGACAAACTAACTATGTCAAGACTAAAAAATTTCTTGTGACTGACCTAAAAAAGTTGGCAACGTTAAGACTTAACTACATTTTGAGAATAATTTACTTCTTTTTAAAAAATAATGTATTTTGATAAAAATATACATATTTAAGGAGAAATATTAGAAGAGAAAAAAAATTTTATCTCTAAAATTGTTCATCATTTTTCAAAAGTCATTCTCAATTACTGTATCCAAATACAAAATAATTTTTTCAAAAAAAACTCTTCCTCGTACAGAAAAATGAGAAAATACATTCTCTAATAATCCCAAACAAATATGCAATTATTTGCGCTTAATTAATTACATATCACAAAGTCAAAATCTAATAAACTTTTATATAAAATAAAATTCAAAACCCAATTCATAATTAGATCTAATTATAATCATATATAAAAGAAAGGAATTAGTCAAAAGTTCATGTCCTTTCCACTAAACAAGAAAAGAATTAATTTACCCTTATGTAATCATTTACAGGCCAAAGGTTCAATTTTTTTCTAAAGATTAAGATAACCTAAAGAGAATATGATAAAATGGGTAAACACAAGAGTGATTGCAGCCTACAGTATGGATTCCATTGTAAATATGATTGGATTGTAATAATATTATCATGTTGGACTAAGTCTCTCATAAAAGGGACAAGGAGCGGATGAAGAGGGAAGGGGACCACTAAGACTGACTTTGGTATTGCCATTTTTAAAGGTTCATGAATAGTACTGTAATTGAAAGCCTGATTACATTATATATAGCTGTTTTCTCTTTTCTATTTTAATGCTTTCTTGGCTTGTTTTCTGTTTGATGTCATAAATTGATGCTATCGTCATGGCATGAGTAACATCTAAGAAAATAGTTAAGAGAGGCTTTTGATTTCCACGAGAGAAGGCCTTGTGTTCTTTTCAATGGAGTTATATACCATTTAAATAATCTGCAATTCAAGCCAGAAAAGCAGCCTTGGCTAGCTTCTTGAATCTTGCCATTGTAAACCTGTAACTTCCTGCAGAGAATCATGGCGATCAGCTGGTTGTAATGTGAATAAACTAATCATTATCCATAGCACAGTCAAATGGACCAACTATTAAACAAGCTAAAATAATAATGCTAAAATTTGTCCTAAGCGACCCGTGGGCTAAACGGGTCAGCTTGTGAGCTATTATTTTATTAAAAAATAGTATCACTTAATAATTATACTAAAGTCAATGTTACATTATAATTTAAGACTTTATCTTTAAGATAGCTTTTGTAAAGAAAATATTTTAATTTCTTAAGAACAAATTAATCTATCAATAATTCAACTAAGTTTTTATTAATGAATTGAATTGAATTATTTTATTCAATTAGTTTTTGTGCTTGGAATCAATCTTAAATTTAATAGCATTCAATTGAATTACATTTTAAAGTGATAGAACTCAGCTCAATTATTAACCATATAATAAATATTATTTTCTAATGTAGCTTTAAAGAATAATGATAGGATAAAAAAGTTTTTCATCACCAAATAAATTATTTTTTGTGGGGTAGGAAAATGATAATAAAATTGACATACTTTTTAAGAAGAATTGAATTGCACATTAAACTTTATTTCAAACAGGTCAAATTAAAAATTAATATATCATATCTTCAAAAAAAAATTTCTACGTTGATGAATTTTTATATATCATATCATTAAATATATGAAACTTTAATCATGAAACATAAAATAGACACATCAAAGTAGCTAAAAGGGTAAAAAAATCAACGGACTGCTGAGCATTTAAGCCTGCCCAAATAAGTGCGCCTGATTAATTGGTCAATCTTTCAGAGTTATTTGGTATATTGATATATTATATTTATTAATATTTTAAATATTTTAGTATAAAACATTATCATATTTAAAAAAAATTAACATAAAAATTATTAAAAAATAATACAACTAATATTTTATAAAAATTATTAGGTTAAATTACTATTTTATTCACTTATTTATTTTAGTCTATTTTTGATTCCTTATCTTTTTTTCCCGTTATTATCCTCCATCTTCCTAAATGTTCTATATAAAGGCTAAATAGTCAGTTATGTCAATCCAGTTATGAGACACGTAAGCACTGATATGTCAGTATTATTGTTAATTGGATTGATGAAGTTAACAATTTAGGACTTATATGAAGCATTTAAGAAACTCAAGAGATAAAGTGGAAGGAAAAAAAAAACAAAGACCAAAGCAATTCGAAAAACAAAGTTAAGGGACAAAAAAATAGTTTAACTAAGTTATTAAAATTTAGTTATTAAAATGATTAGGAGTATATTTGTCCAAAAATTTTCTCTCCATTCTACTTGAAACTACTTTCTTTTAAAAGAAAAAAACTAACTTATGTTAAAAGTTGATTTTCTGTTTTTTTTCCAACAAAAAAAAAAGAACTAAAAAATAAAAGCAATATCTAAACATCAAATTTGGTGCTTTTGCTATTTTTTTCTCTCAAAAAAAGCGCTCACGAAATGTAGGTAAAGCGAGGCTTTCTCTATAATATGCATTGGTAGCTTGTAATTTTCCAATTTGTTAGCAGGAAATGCATAATTGATTCAAAAGCTGACAAAAGTAGAACCTCCTAAGTCATATGTTGTCTTTGTCAGAAAATGGTCCCAAAATCAGTTACCCTTCCTAAGCTGCAAATGGCAATGAAAATGGATGCAGTTATCTGGATGTAAAGTCATACCGAACCATAAAAAACTGAGAACCCACCTTCATTCAGATGGGCGGCCGAATACACTTCATTTTACTAAGGCCATGTGATATTGTGCACAAATGGGTGCTTTGCTGGTCTGGCATCAGAAAACTACAGAAGCATGCAACAGTGTGAACCCAGTATCCTCTATCAACAGTATGATATATTCCTATTCATTTGGGATTCGGATGCTTTCATATGAAAGAATTACATGACACTTTCAATTGAGAAAATCACAACTTTTTTTTTTTTCATTAAAAGTGCATCTACAGCAGACATAGTATTAAAGGAATGGAAAACAAAAGATAAATGATTAATGAAACAAAATATTGGTGTTTTTATTATATGTTATAAGGATTCGGATTTTCTTATGTTCGAAGAAAATATAGTAGTATTATGTTTGAAGAAAAATAAACATAATGTATATAAATTAAAAAATAATATATATAAATAACATTTATTAATTAAATAATAAATATCACACCTTGTATTTATCTCTCTTTAAAGTTTGAATATAACAATATCATATTTTTTAACATGAGAAGATCATAATCTCTGTTGTAACACTATTTCCATCGTATATATGTTTTTAATGAAAAGTAAGAACTTTGATTCCTCAATTTAAGCTGAATTTGTTGGTTCTCATAGCATTGCTCTATTTCCTGAAGGATGAATGCGAACCCATCTTGCTACAAATCAGGAATCAGTCATGAAAATGGACAGCATTCTCTACAGAATGTTGAAAAGGACCAACCAGGGAAACCATTATGAGTAAATTTATGGACAGAAGAAAATCACAGTGATAGAAGAACCTCGAGAAAGGCCCAAAGCAGACTTTTTTTTTCACTAGACGTGAATAAAATAAAGTCTAAAAAAAGAAAAGAGATGAGAAGGAAATCTTGGGCCTCCAGCCTAAATATCAAGGTTTTGGCAAGCAAGTCACTCTGATCAAAGCGCCCGAGCAATATTTTTGAACTCATTCAAGCATGATTGGAGGATCTTCTGACGCTTCAGAAGAGACTCTCGTTCATTCTGCAGTACATCTATGGCACCAGGGGCAACAAACATGTCCATGAATTTCTCATCATTCACAGCGAACAATTCTAACCCAAGAGCCACTACAAGCCGATCTCGGCTGCATAGAGTAAGCAGAACAGAGCACGTATCATCAGCACATAAAAATAGTGGGTCAATTAAGGTACATACTATTCGAACTAAGCTTAATACATAACTGAAACACCTTAAAGTTTCATGTTCTTAATGGGCCATTTATAGCTTAGAAACTGAGAAGATCCTGAATTGTAATCAAAATGTTGCAATAATATAATAATACTAAAAAAACAGCATTCATACAAATTAAACAAATGAAGTAAAAATACTTCAAGGCTTCTCAATAGTTTGTTACAGCTAGAAGGTTCAGCAACAGTATGAAGCTATAGTATGCAATGTACTTGATATTAAACGTCTTCAAATTGAAAAGAAAATCTGTGAGTTGGTGTTTCAAACTGATAACATTCTGCTACCATCCATAGCTGAATTGGTTTAATCTCTGTATTTATATATGCATTGCAGACATTAATTTAGAAAAGACATAGAAGCATACCAAGGCGTTAGAAATCCAGAATTTAATGTTGATGTCACGCCTCTCTCAACAAGAACTTCACGTATACGTGCAAAATGCTGGGCAGCTGAGAAACAGATTTCGGAATAAGCTGAACCTGACCTATCCCCATTGCCGAATAAATTATCACCATTTTGCACTTTTACATTATCTGAAATTTTGCCATTTCCTGTCATTCTTGACATTCTCTTTCTTGGCCCAATGTCATTGCAATTTGCAAGCTCCTTTTTAGCCCCACAATATACTGGATCACCTGGCTGATCAGGAGATGGCGTCTCAGGGACAGTCATCTGGCTTTCTCGCAAAGCTTTAGCTTCTGCAGATTTACCTGGTGTGGTTTCCTGTGCATTCTTTTCTGGGGGTATATTTTCCTGATCGCTCATTACTTCATGGGAGGCAGACTTTGTATCACTCAACTCAAGAAAAAACGTAGCAGAAGCCTGGCTGAATTTGTTAAAAGAGGGAGCATTAAGGCCATAACATGGTTGAAAGCCATTACCATAGCAGACCTGTGAGTATGGACTGGTAACTGAATCAAGGTGGTGCCTAACTAGCTGCTTGCACTGCTTAGCAAGATCCCTTATGAATCGACTGTAAGCGTGCCTTAAAGCAGCATGAAAACCAACATAGCCATCCATGTTTCCTGTTTCACTCCCAGCTGCAAGGAAAAGAAACAGTCCTCACTCCTCAGCCCTTCTAATCATTTGTAAGAAAAATTGTCAATTTAACAAAATCAATTCTGTCAGTGCCCTCTAACTGTAAGGGACTGTATTCCTTATCTCAAGATAGACAACTTCACATATTGAGAATCTAAGAGATTGAAGAACAGGGAGAGAAAAATCAATTATTTTTTTTTATATAAAATGAAATGAATTAATATTTCCAATACATTGTATATCAAAAAAGTTTCAATAAATCATTTGTTGATGCGTATTTCAATTCTGGAAAGGCAGTAAATTTTCTATGTGCCTCTATATATATATATAAAGAGAGAACTTCAGAAGGCACTCCTCAAGATGTTTGAGCTAAAGAAATCAGGCCCCATAAGGCAATGCTTGATTCCATCACATTGGAAACGGAGGAACAGAAACTACAAGCACAGGAAATTTTCTAACTTACTGGAAGTGAAGGCAAAGAAACTATTAACTAGAAAAAATGAACAAGAAGTCAACAAGGAGCTTCACTTACATTCTGAGTCATGACTTTGATTTCTTTCTAGAGCCAAATCAAATAAACTTCCTAAAACAAAAGCAAGCCGATCACAAGCAGTGTCAAGAAGAGGAGCAAGCCATGATTTAGCAGCTGCACGTGCAATCTCTGCAGCAGCCTCTGTTACTCCTCTTCCCCCCCCGCGGCCAGCATGGGCAAGTAATATATTTGCAACCTGATGGAAGGATGCCAAAAGATTTAGAGTTGAAAGAAGTGGGATTGATTTATTCCCCAAATAAGTTCATTATAAAGGTAAATAACCTTTTCCCTTGACACTGGGGGGCATTCTATGGAATATGCAGCACAGCGAAATTCATGCATCACCCTCTCAAAAGCAGCTCCTCCATAGAGGCGAAGAGTAGCATTTGGGGGCCTTATATCTGCAGTGACCCCAGGCCAAACCCCAATACCACTTTGTGACTGCTCTTCTGCTGTTGTTTTCCCCCATTGCTCGGGGGAAGGATCTGCTGCGCCATCAATCAACGCACCCTAGATCAATGGAAATGAAGTGGTTACTAACTTGAAATGCATGTCTCTAACTTTCAAAACCCTCTGTTAAAAAGAAGTTTGGATACGGCATCTCAATTGTGACTCAGACTTAAGAAGTTTTTTGTCACCAGGACTAAAACCCAACAAATTAATCTGATAAATAGTCAGCGCAACTTCAAATCTAATCAGGTATCAAAAAAATGTTGTAAGATGAAGTTCTGAGAAACTTAGTTTATATGAACACTTTAGTACAAGCCAGTAAGCCACCAAGGTGTTGAAAGTAAATGCAAGGTATACAACATCAAATCGAAGAGGACATAGATGAAAACATTACAAACACTTGCTAAATAAACGTAGTTGGTAAGATAAGGAAAAATCTTCAATAATTATCAGTATTTGTTAAATAAAATTGGTTTTGTACAAACTGTTAATGTAGTTAAAGTAGAGACTTGGTAAATATATTTTATATCGTATTGATTACCCACCACATGGTTGCTGATAGAAGCTGCATACAGCATTGCAAATTTTCTAAGATGAGCAATATCTGAGGTGGCCTGTATTTTTGAGTCCATTCTAGCAAGTTCAAAAGTAACTTCACTGCAGCGCTGCTCAAGCAACGCTAGAGTTGCTGGTGCAGCTTCTTTGTATTTCTTCTGAAGCTCAGACTCTAAATAATCTCGCAGACTGCTAAAACCAATATAGGGCTTAAACTTTTCTTCATCAAAACCTCCATTGATACCCTCTCGCAGATGACGCATAACCTCTGAGTCCACCTGAGAAATCTGCCTGCGGAACTCATCATTTGAAACATTTCCCCTATCTTTTGGCAGGGCCACGAAAAAAGGGTGAGTGCTATCTCCAAGGTAACCACTTGCACTTAAGTAGCGATCCACTTCCCACCGGTCACTAAATTCCTGCATAGAATAGATAGCTCACTACCAATACCAACACTAAGACAACATTGTAGTTTGTGCCATTATATACTTATGTGTACCTGAAGCCCACAAGACCTAGAGTAATTGTTGTAATGGTTTCCTAAAGATATTGCTGGTAGTGGCGTATACTTCTTTTTCGGAATTTCTAACATAAAGTAACTAAATTTAACTATTGTAAATAACCAGCACTATTCATACCTTGAGACGATTATCAAATTTGGAGACAACAATCACTGTCCGCCTAAATGTTGGATCAATTTCACGAATGGCATCCAACCACAAGGATGAGCACCACTCCACGCTACTTTGCTGAAGGAACAATAGTATGCGGTGGGGAGGACTAGCCAACGATTTCACCATTGATAATATTTCTTCAGGTGTTTTCTCTGGTTCTCCCTTCTTAGCCTGGCAAATAAGTTTCACGCCTTAAATACAGTTGAGTAAATATGAGAGTGGAGACATCTAAGCTCATAAATGTAAAACCTTCTGTTCTCGTAAATTCCTACTACCCACCTTAAGAACAAAGCCGGGGGTATCAATAATAGTGAGGTTAGGACAATGAGCATATTCTGCTCTCATTACAATTGGCTTAGGAGACACTGCTGTCCTAGTTTTCTTCAAAAGTGCCTCTGTTCGAGACTTTATAATGTCTGCAACAGTTGATGTCATAACGACGGGGCTTCCGTACTCTTCTGAATCCTCCTCC
This sequence comes from Ceratonia siliqua, assembly GCA_034509205.1. Lineage (NCBI taxonomy): Eukaryota > Viridiplantae > Streptophyta > Magnoliopsida > Fabales > Fabaceae > Ceratonia > Ceratonia siliqua. The sequence continues at coordinate 6,160,171 of JASKGM010000014.1, forward strand.
TGTGTTTCAAATTCTCAAGCTTGAGTTCTTGAACGATTTTATATATTAATGCACAGTCCCACCCAAAAGAAGAGTACAGTGATAAACAAGGGAATTGTGAAATTCTATTAAGAAAAAAATCTTAAATTGAAACCTAAACCTACGAGTGACCGAATTCAAACTCTGAATCCTTGTTGAGTGATACCGATATCTAAAAGGTATACGTAGCATGTCCCTATATTTTTCGGCACCTCGAAACCGTGAACTAAAGTCTGCCATAATGGGTTTTCATGGAATCATTTGGAAAATTTCATATAAAAATGTTCCATTCTCCTGAAGCCCAAAATTCTAAATACTAAACCCTGGATAGAAAATCTATGCACCACTAATTTGAGAATCAAAAGCTCTCCGAATTAGAAGAGAGTGCAAAACCTGAAATCGGCATCGAGGTTCCAGTGCAGTAGGATCGTGAACCATTTGAAGAATAAGGGGCCTCCGAGTACCCATCTCGACCTCACGTACATTGAAGCGGAACCCGAGGAGTGCTTCAAGGAGAGAGCTCTTGCCATCGGATTGGCCACCGAGGGCAACGATCTCGGGGATTGGGAGCTTCTCGCCGAATGCCACGGCAGCGGCCTGAAGCCGGTTGTAGGCCTCGAATCGAGACTTGAAATCGGAGTTGAAGGCAGAACGAGCAAAAGAAGAATCGAGGGAGGTGGAGTGTGGATGCTTCCTAGACATGGAAGCCGATTTCTCAGATGGGGTTTTGGTGGGAGTGGCGAGGAAAGCGTTGGTGGTAGCCATTGGAGACTCCCTGCATACACCACCAAAGCCAAAGAAGATGGAGGAAGGACAAAAAGGGACGGAGGGATTTCAAATTTGAATTTGGGAAAGACGTTGGGGGCGGAGAGCGAGAAATGGGCTGGGTTTGGGTTTCATATGGATACTTCAATGGGCCTTCATGCTGCACAGACCCAGTCTTCCATAGTAAATTTAAGCATTCTTGGGTTTCAGTGTATTGGGCTGGGCCTTTAATAATCTGAATACCATTAATTTTTTTGTTCAAGAATATTAAGT
>JASKGM010000014.1:6161326-6175647 GCA_034509205.1 Ceratonia siliqua
TATATATAATTTTAAATTAAACTAAAATCGTTATAGATTGATCTAACAATGGATTTTGGATAATTTTCATCATATAAAAAAGATTATTTAAAGATTTAAGTTTGAATTTGAATTTAACCGGTATTAATTAATAAACCCTAACCCTTATATATTTTGAAACTTTTATAATTAATTAATTATGCATACGTTGACATATATAGTACTCTTCAAAATTCAGTCATAGCACATAATTAACTATATATCATTTTTTAAAGGCAAGCACTTTCCTACAACCACAATTGCATTTAGTACCTCTAAGAAATATGATTATCCACCGTTAGTCAGTAATGTGGGTTGGCTTGGATTACTAAGTGTTGCGCGCCTAGGAGGGCAGCGCGCTTTGGAATGCGGAGGAGCTATTATCGCCCAGCTCCCTAACCTAATGCGGCACCGGGTTCGGACCGCAGGGAACCGTAGCATGGGAGGACGTCTAATCCTTTTGCCGCCGCAAGGCTGGCTAATCGTATGCAGCAGGCTCGAATACCCCTGGTTCTGGAAGGCACATGAGTCCGAAAGCTATTTTGTGATTGTGAGGGAGTTTTAAGATTTTTTAAAAATATTTTTAATATATTTTATTTTATAAAATTAATTAATTTTATATTTATATAATATATTTTTATTAAAATTTTTTAAGATATTTTTATATTTTTTTAAAATCTTTTAAGTTACAAATGAATGATAAAAGAAAAGTAAAAAAATTCAAGAAAAAATTTAAAAATATCTTTAAAAATTTTGAAAAAAATACATAAGATAAAAAATAATTAATTAATTTTAAAAAGTAAAAATTTTTTAAAAAAACATAAAAAATAAAAAAAATAAAAAAGAGATAGGATGTAGGATAGTATTTCTCTTTTTTAAAATTTCAACTGAAATTTTAGGGTATATTTAGTTTACCTTTTTTTGTTTTTATTTTCATTAAAAATAAAAAGTAAAAACATGTTTGTTTGAAATTTTAATAAATATTTTTAAAAGAAATTAAAAATATCAAAAAAATAAAAAATTATTTTCAAAACTTTCTGTTTAAAATTTTAAAAATTAAAAACAAAAGTTTGAGGATGCGATCACAGTTTCGTAATGATTAATAAAGTTAATTTTTTTTATTAAACAATAACAAAATTAAAAATATAATTTATCTTTATAAACTAAACATGTTTTAATATTTTTTTTAAAAAAAATAGAATTTATCTTTACAAACCAAATATTTTTTTATAATTTTTATTTTTTAAAAATAAGATTTAACTTTTCAAATCAAACATATTTTTTAAAATTTTAAATTTAAAAAATAAAAAAAAAGTATTTTCACAAGTCAAACACACCCTATTTTTCTTCGAATTTATATGAGCATAATTGAGGATGTTTTGCATCAGAGAACTTGATCAAATACGTTTATGATTAGGAGATTTATATTTTCAGCCACAGCAAATAGTTTATTGATTTTGTTTCTTTTGTTGGCGGATGCTTACAAAATAAACAATTGCACTAATTGTTACAGTGTACTTAGTTGAACTATAAAACAATTAATTATCTGAGATTTAGAAATCCAAGTGGTAAAAGAAATATTAGTTCTTTTAACTGAAACGAATCCGAAAGACTTAACCACCAATGGAATTCTATTTCTTCCTGATATCAGGCACTTCCTTCCTCTGGACAACATCTAGGCCAGACAAGCGTCAAGAAAACGATGGGAACACAACCCCACTTCATATTAATTATTATACCTAAATCAATATCAAATTAAATAATTTATATACTGAAATTAAAAATATAAATTAAAATATTATTTAAATAAACAAGTCGAAATGATATTTTAATTAAAATAAATTTCTCACAACTCTACTAAAAAGACAAGTAAAATAAAAAAAAGTAAAAACATAAGATAATTAGAATGACACTAGAAAAAGTAAAAACAATTGAAATATAATATTCATATAAAATATAAAATTATTTAATTTGATTAGAGGTTAAATATAATAATGCAACTAAAACAAATTGATTATTAAGAAAAAGAGAAGAAGAACAAAAAATAAATTAAAGATAATATCCCATTGTGTATCCAACTTACCAATTGGCAGAAAATAGGTCATAAGAATCTATTAGGATTGAAGCTTTCGAGGAAAATATATCATCAACATTCCTTACACCATCAATCACAATAATATATATAAGAATTGAAAGAGATAATAAAAAAGTAAACATAATCAATTAATTGAATAAAGATAAATTTTTTATATAATTTTTTTATAAATAACTATAAATTAATTAGAAAATAGATAAAGAAAGCAACTAAACAATTATAAAGATAATTAAATAATAACGATAAATTTATATAAAATGTTGATATATTAGAAAGATAATCAAATGTATTAAGTAATTTAAGAATAATTACAACAGTAATATAATAAAAAAATTTCGTTTGGCAAATTGTAAAACAATAATAAGTTTTGTTTGTTCCAAAAACAAATTTATAAGGAAACTTTAATTTAAAACATTAAAAAAAAAGAAAAATATATATAGATAAATATTAGATATAAAATTCTAATTAATAATATTAAAAAAATTATCAAATTAGATGTATATGTAGTGCAATTTTAGAGCGTATACATAGCGTAATTTCGATGCATATAGTTAATTATGTGGCACAATTCCAAGCATGTATATCTAACTTTTATTATAATAATATAATGTGCTCATAAATATTATTCATTAATTAAATTATATAGTAGAAGACCAATCTATAATATTTGTCTAGGATTTTCAACATTGGTAATTAGTAATTATTAAAATAATAAATGGATAATTATTAATTATCATCATCAACAGCAGCGGTACTTAAGATTTTAGTTTTATTAGTAATTGACCCTTTTCATAAAAAATTTGAAAAGATAATTCAAGCACTTTCATATATTCAATATTAAAGTATTAAATAAATACATTACCACCAAATAAGTATTAAATAAAAATTCAATCATTTTTGAAGGAAAACCTCGTATCCCTTCCTCCAATAATTGGAGGAGTGCCTTATGCGTTGACCACCTTGTCGTGTCTCTTCATAGTGGCAAAGTATTCATTCTACAAAATCCTTATAGAAACGTAACATCATGCAAATTGAAAAATCTAAAGAAAAAAAAATTAAAGCTATGAATTTTAATGAGGACCTAACATGGTACCTATCTAGTATCTACTCTAATTGTGTTTGTTTACGAGGAAAATTTATCATCTATGTACGGTTGTCTAAAACAGGGCACATTCGTAGGACAAATTCTCCATTAATTAGACTAAATTAAATATAATAATTAAAAAATTAAATTACGTTTATTATTTTAAGAATTTTATTTTATTTTAAATTATTTGTTATTTTATATTATTAATAAAATATTAATTATTATTTTTTTAATATTATTTTTATTTATTGTTATCTTTAATAAAATAGTAATAAGAATTTAAGTTAACTTTAATAAAAGTATTTTAGTCAAGTATAATTATTTTTTGTTAAAATTAAAATTATTTAATAGTTATCTTAATTCTTGTACCATTATCTTAAACGATAAATAATTTAAAACAAAAGAAGTATTTTTTATCTAAAAAACCTTACTTTTTCACCTGATCACATATTAGATAGGATTTGTGATTTGACATTATTGTCATTAATTATATCAAATAATAATAAAAATTAATTATTTGAATATCACTAAAACGAATATAATTTAATTTATAAAATATTTTTTTTAATTAACATTACTTGTAATGTTAAAAAAATTATTATTTTGTTATAAGTTAAAATTTTTAAATTTATTTTATTTTTTATTTTTGATAATTAAAATTAAGAGTTATTTTAAGATAATATCTTTATTTGTATCCAAATATTTGATTTATGTAATTTATTTTATACCATTAAAGATTGCGTTAATCTTGCTCTTTATTCATAACCATATACCTGATTCATGTAATTTTTGAATTAATTATAATTTTTAATGTTTCATGCACATTACTTTCATGTTATTTTTATAAATAAATTATAATATATCATTGTATGATTGAATTCAAAATTAATTTATTTTCTGTAATTTAAAATATATTACTTAATTATTTGTGATTCATTTATGACAACATAAAATTTAAAAAAATATATCCTTTAAATTTTAATAAAAATAATTATATAAATTAATATTAAAAAGATAAAAAAATTTATTAAAATTATTTTTTAATTATACTTTATATTACTTTATAACATTATAAAGTTTTTTAACTTTAAAAACTATTTTATTCACACTTTTTAATTTTCTATATTTTCTGAGTTTGCCTTCCTTAAGTTAGGCAGGTTCCAATTTGTAGTGAGAAAGGTATTTTGTGAGAAAAGTGGGATAAGGATAGAAGGAGGAGAGAAGTAAACTCACAAGTTGATATGGGGAATATGAATATCAGATTCATACCACTGCCCCCAAATCTAGGGGACGAGAATATTTTTAATATTACAGAAATTAAATATCATTATTATAAATATTTTAATATATAAATAATATTTTAAAATTTTAAAAATTAATTAAATTAATATAACAAAACATAAATAACAATAATACCTCAAGTCATCACACAAATAAATTCTTACACATATCATTCTATTTATATGTATATTTTAAATGAAATAAAATAAATATTACTTAAATTTTATAATAATTTATTTAAAATATAGACATAAATTATATTTATGAAATATTATATAAATAACATTATAAGATATACTATGCGTAAGAATTTCTCCTCCTTATATGCTTACCAAAGCCACCCATATATATTCTCCAACTCAAATTAGACTTTTCTGTCTTACTCCTCTTTTTCCTTCCTTTATCACGCTAACCTTTCCAATCCTCCATAATTTATTTTCATTTCCGTTCTTAAAATCCTAGGGATAACAAAGAATATTTTTAAAATAATTATTTACTCATCATTAATTATATTATTTGTTTATATGAAAAATCAAATTCCGATATATATGGTCCATGCTAATATTAATATATCACTGTAGCTTTAGTTCAGTAATTTATTTTAAAATAATAATATATGAAAATTTATGGATACGATGCTGCACGTGTTTACAAATAATCAATATTAAAAGGGAGAGATAGAAATCTGGTCAAAGAATGTGCAGAACCAATGTAATTGTTTTTAATTCCGAGCATGGAGTGTATGTTTCTTTTGAATTTTTTTGGGCGTTTGCTATGCTACAGTTTTATTTTGAGATTGTAATATAATTTTAATATTTTAATATTTTAATTTATATATTTTATTATTTTAATTTTTTTATTTTTTAAAATTAATTAATTATTATCTAAGTTATATAATTTTTTAAAAATTTTTAAAAATTTTTTTAATTTTTTTACATCTTTTATACATTATTCATTTATAATTTTTTTTGACACTATTCATTCATAAATAAAAATATTTTTTAAAAATATAAAAATATTTTAAAAAATTTTTAAAAAAATATATGATATAAATAATAATTTTTTTAATATAAAAAAAATAAAAAATAAAAAATAAAAAATAAAAAATCTAAGCTACTTTGGAGCTCACCTTTTCGAATTGTTACAAACTGACTTTTCTTTATTTTTAATTATACTTTTTTTTAATATTTAATATTTTATTATTATTTAAAATAACTTAATAAAATATTAATTTAAAAAAAGCATGAAAATAATAATATAGAAATATCATTTGTTTTATTTTAACGAGTTATTATATATATATTGGTTCTAAAGCATATAAAATCTTGTTATTTTTTTTATTATCTTAAAACTTATCCTGACTTTTAAATTTAGAAAAACGAGCAAAGGATAGAAAATCGAAATCTTTATTGAAAATTTTTGCTCGTTAATCAACCCTTTCTCACAATTTTATAGTATATACTTATTATTAAATAAATTTAAACAATTTAAAAAATTATTCTTTACGTCTATTGGAATGTCGAATTCATTCAATTTTGTATTTAATAAAAATAATTATTATGTTATAATAACTATTTTTTATAGTTAAATAATTTTTTATAAAAAAGAAGTGAACCGTATATGATATCATTTGAGAATTGGGAATTTCGTGAATATAAAGAATAATTTTTTCAATAATTTTACTTCAACTATTAATTAAATGTCAACATATTAAGTTTTTTAAAAAATTAGATATATTATTAAATTTTAGAAAAGAGGGAAGTATGCTTAGGGTATAGAAGTAATTTGGGTGAGACAAGGGAAAGGACACACCATCATGTTATTCCAACCAAAAAAAGGTTTGGGCCTTGAATGGCATGTAGGGTAATATTATGAACCAGAGAGAAAAAGGTAGTGTGGGAGAAGGAAATTTTAGACAGAGTTGTTGTTTCTTTTAAGTGAAGTAATAAAGAAGATAGAAAAACCAGAAAAGCTGAGAGGGAGTCCCTTTCAAAAGGTGTGGTGGTGGCATATAAGGGATCTATCATCTATCCATCCATCAAAGGGCATCCATCCAGACAATGCCAACACCTTGAGAGTTGAGATATAACCAACGGTTCTAATTTCTAACTAGCAAGTAAAAACTAGAAATAAAAACAACTCGAAAAACAGAGGAGGGTGAAATGAAAATGGTGAAAGTTGAAAGAAAGTGAAAGAGGGAAGAAAGAGCCAAGCTTTGCTGATTGAATGAATTTTGGATGGGTTGGTGCTATGCATAGTGTAGGTAGTACAAGAACAGCAGCAGAAGAGCAGTGATGAAATCACAGAGATCTTTAACCTCCATTCTGACCAAACACTGATACCTTTATCCGTTTACTCCTGCCATCATCAAGGCCTCCTATAGGCCCAGAATGAATTCCTCTTCCCTGTAGCCTTTTAATTTACTGTTTTATTTCTCTTTTTCTCTCGTGTCTGCCTATGTCTGGGTGTTGAGATATGAAAAATTTGCTGGAAATTTTGGAAGAGGACACCTCATCCAGATGGGTGGTTCTATAAGATAGTTTGGGCAAGTGGGTATTAACCAACCAACCGTACTGTGTTTCCAGTTTGGTTATAGTGCATAGTCCATAAAGAAGAGCCATTAGTAAAAGGCAAAAAGTGGTGTGGAGAGAGAGAGAGAGGGGGAAAGGGCAGAGAGAAGTGACCGAGATGGGTTAGGCGGAAAAGAGACTTCGTTTAACGTTCTTTGGTCTGGTTTAGTTTCTCAGATTAAGGGGGTTTTGTGGTGATGGAACTGGGAAAATTGAATGGCAGGGACTTTTGGGAGAAGCAGCAGCAGCAGAAGCAGAGGCTTTCAGAGTTGCACGAGCAACAAGAGAAGAGTGGGAAGGAGCAAAACTGGGAGTGTGAAGAATCAACAACCCACTAAGATAAAGTTTTCTGCTTCATTAAAAGCTGGAAGAGGAAAAGCACAAGGGTCTGAGTCTGGATCCTCAAAGGAATCATCATCATCGTCAGCAGCATCATCAGCGTCAAAACCCAGTTCTAAATTCAAGCCATGTAGAGGAGGAAGGAGAAGACGACGACGACCAAGATTCCCCATCTCAGAACGACCATCACTCTCACCAAGACCCAACCTTTCACGTTCAACTCCAATATCTCCACCATCCACAACTTCATCAACCCCAAGAACATCAAGCTCGTGGAAGTTTAGAATTAGATACAGAGCCAAATCCCCTGCAACCCCCCAAGAAACGCCCTTATTTTCATCCTCCCCCATCTTCTTCTATCGAATATGCAAGAAGGATGGGAGAAACCCATCACCAAGCAACATCGTCGTCCAGATTGGGGATAAGGAGTGGAGTTGGAGAGATCGTAGAGGTCCAAGGAGGCCACATTGTCCGCTCTACCGGACGCAAAGACCGCCACAGCAAGGTCTGCACTGCAAAGGGCCCAAGGGATCGACGAGTTCGTCTCTCCGCTCACACCGCCATCCAATTCTACGACGTGCAAGACCGACTTGGCTACGATCGACCAAGCAAAGCCGTCGATTGGCTCATCAAGAAGGCCCAGGCTGCCATAGACGAGCTTGCGGAGCTGCCCGCATGGAATCCCAATACTTCTTCCATATACCCAAATGCTCAGCAGCAGCAACAAAAGCAGCAGAACCAGCATATGGACGAGGAGAACGAAAACCCCATTGGCGTCCACCGTCCGGCGGTGGATGCAATTGCTTCTGGTAGCCGCAGGACAACTGCACTGGTGGGAAGCTCCGGCGGCGGTGGTAGAATTTCGGAATCTAGTGTGCGAAACCTTCAGCAACAATTGGGTGAGAACCCAAACAATAGCTCAAGTTTTCTTCCATCGTCGTTGGACACTGACATTGCTGACACCATCAAGTCTTTCTTCCCAATGGTTGCGGCGGCGGAGACGACATCTTCGTCGATTCAGTTTCAAAACTACCCACCAGATTTGCTTTCAAGAACAAGTAGCCAGAACCAAGATCTGCGGCTCTCGCTCCAGTCCTTCCAGGACCCGATTCTGCTTCACCAAGCCCAGCATCAAGCACAGGCCCACCATCACAATGAGCAAGTCCTTTTCTCTGGAACCGCCCCACTGGGGTTTGATGGGACTTCTACCGGTTGGTCCGAGCAGTACCACCCCGAGGAACATAGCCGTTTACACAGAATGGTAGCTTGGAATGCTGGTGCCTATACTGGTAATAGTGGCCATGGCGGAGGTGGAGGATTCATCTTTAACTCGCCGTCACCAACACCGACTCAGCTGCCACCGCCACTGCAGCCTTTGTTCGGCCAAAGCCAGTATCTTTCTCAGAGGGGACCCCTTCAGTCCAGTAACACCCCTTCGATTCGTGCTTGGATAGACCCATCGATCACCACAGCAACCGTCACTGACCATCACCACTATCTTCCAGCGACAATTCATCAATCATCTATATCGGGCATCGGATTTACTTCCGGTGGTTTCTCCGGTTTCCGCATACCAGCACGAATTCAGGGTGAAGAGGAACACGACGGCGTATCTGACAAGCCGTCCTCTGCTTCCTCTGATTCTCGCTATTGAATGCATCAAATTCCAAAATTCCTTCTCCTTCAGGTGCTACCTTTAAAACCCACTTCTTAAAATCAATTGGTTACGTCTCTGTTCTCGTCTCATGATCTACTTGAACTTTTTTTGTTGTGTCATTCAGGATTCATGGTCGTCTTGAAGATGATTGAAAACTTCCAGTTTCAGTGGAAATTAAGGCCAATGCAAGGGCATGATGGATTTTCCTCTGTAATGGAAATCAAGAACAATAAGGATAAGGAGTTGGTTGGGATTTCAGTTACTTCGATTCAATGGCTTACGCCGCGGGAAAGAAAAAAATCTGGGTGGATTTTCAGGTTTTCCAATCCCCGGTTTGTTCTGCTTGTCTAAGTTAGTTTATGTTTTCATGTTTGACTAGACTTTTAAGCTAGACTATGTTTCTTTTCATCTTCGTTGAATTACTATGTTTCCTTTGTTACACTTTGTAGTGGCTTTGTTCTTTTGAACTTCCATTTCTAGTTTCTAGTAGTGGTTTGAAAACGCGGATATGAATAAAAGCTATTTGCTCCAAGGTATCATATATTTCCAACTTAGTGTAGACCCATATGCAGAGTAAGGCGTTCTCTGCATAGCAAAACAAGGCAAACCCAAATGAGCCAACATAGGAATTTTACGTTTTTGGGTGAAAGCATCTAACTTGTGTATGCTTTTGGTTCAAGCTTCTTGCTCTACTGTCTTGTTTCAAACGAGGGAAAGAGATGGGCTTTTTCTTCAGTTTGGAAAACGTCCAATTGGTCACGTTATCAAAGAGATGAAAGACGGTTCTGTCTAAGAATGATTGCTCTGTTCGCTTTTACTGTATTCTAGTGGAACTGTCCATCCCTCAATAGCTTCCTCATCCTGCAAAAAGAATTGAAAATAAATCTACAATTTTATATCTCTTTCCTGCTTGAATTTTGGGAGCATTTGACTGAGAAGTCATTGTCCATGAACAGTAGAAATTGCTTAGGAAGGAGTAGCGTGGGAGTCGATTCCATCTCCAAGCTTAATTAAAGGGCATTTTCCTAATTTCAGTATGGATTTCTTCTTTTCCTTTCCTATGTCAAAATTTGGTGTTCTTTAGTCTGTTTAGTATGCAGTAACAGTGATTGAAAGGTTGATTAGGAAAGTAAGGTAGCTTAATTAGTCATCCATGATAAAGGGAGGAAAGCATCATAAGGATAATCTTGATGACCTACTCACCTACACCTACCTACTCAGTTAATGCAAGTTTAAATGAAATTAAAACTTCTACTTCTAGCAGAATGGTCTCTAGTTTCTATCATTGAAACCTCAGTTTGCACGAATTGCTTCTATCTGGCCTCTCAGTCTACAAAATGGAGCTCGTGTTCTCTTTTGAAACCAAAATATCAGGTTATGGGTTCCTCGACCAGCCATAGTCCATAAGCAATGATGATTACGTAGATAATCCTGGCAGATAGAACAAGTGGGGCAAACCAGAAAACATCTACTGGGGGAGCCATGAAAGGGAAGGGGATGAGCACACCGAAGCTCAATCATGGAAGAATTCACACAGATGGATGCCAGCAAAATGTAGTGTACTTGTACACCTGTTCATGGTCCCCTACCCTGTAAATCTTAGTGCCTCAAAAAAATCTTTTCTAATGTCCAGCTGGAAATGCTCTTCTTTAGGGGTAGAAAAAACAAATCAAAAGAGATGAATAAAAACACATGGCTTTCATTGATAACGGGGCAATTGTTTTTTGGTTGTGGGTGGTGCTAGTGGGTTGATAAGATTACTAAAGAAAGCATTATAGGTCACTATACAGCAGCCCAGACTGTATATGGAAGAGTGGCGATACTTAATTAAGCTGTTACCTTAAGGAGGCCGACCGTCCTATGTCGTACTTTTTTTACATGATAACATCATTAATAGTTATTACTAAATATGCTAAATTATCCCCTCCAAAAGTACTGATTTAACATGTTATTGGTTTTTTTTTTCTTCATAAGGTTTATTTTTTCTTAGGTTTCTCAAGATTTCTATTAGGAGGATTCTATATTCTAAGCTACCGTTCCGACGTAGCTTAAGGTTTTTTGTTTTTGTTTTTTTAATATTAATTAATTATTTTTTATATCATATTTTTTATAAAAATTTTTAAAATATTATTGATTTAAAAAATTTAATTTTTTGTATTATTCATTCATTATTTTTTTAGAATTTATTTTTGTATAAGTAAAAAAATTTTAAAAAATTTCAAAAAAATTTAGAAAAATATATAACATACAAAATAATCAATATAAAAAAAATTAAAAGAAAAAATTAAAAAAATGAGATGTGAGAATACAAATTCTTAAGTTACTGTCCTAAAATTGGGTGGTAGGAAAGTAGTTTTCATTCTATTATTATATTCACTATTTTGAAAATCGGATTGTCCCAATCGGTCTAATTAGTTTAAATAGGAATTGGCCACCAGACTGATCCGGATGATTCCTTAAATTGAGGAACAAAAAATCGGTGAAAAATCGGTGACCTGGTGTTGAATCGGTAAAAACCTGGTGAATTGGAGGGTCACCGGTTCCACTGGTTTTTGAATTTGTTCATGGTAATTTGTGTTGTAGAGATTCGAATAAGATGAAGAAGAAGGAAAAAAAAAAGTGTAAAATCCTGATCAAACATACTAAGAATAACAAAAATAACTAAAAAAAATTAATATCAATGTTTAATCTTCAAAATTTAGCTCAAATATACATAAAAATTAAAATTTTTTTATGAACTATGCAGATTGTAGAATACCAAAGTGGATAATTATAGATTTTTTTTAATTGTAATGAAATTATTTAATGTATTTTAAATATATTAGTTGATTATTTTTATTTATTTTAATTATTATATATATAATATATTTTACAATATATATAATATATAATTAAAAAATATATTTTTGAATTTACACTTATTTTCTTTCGATTGAACCAGTAACCTGTGACCTACTGTCTCTATCGGTTCAATGATTAGTCTAGTTTCCTGAACATTGATTATATCTCAATATTAAGAATATTAAATTTTATAAGTCACTATTTTAAAATAAATATATTTATAAATTTCACAAGTCAATATTTTATAATAGAGATATCTAAATAGAATTAACTCTAATGGGAAAAAATGGCAGTTGTTTCTGTAAAATCTGATCTATCATATGTTAGTAAAAAGCAAAATCAAAACAAAAACCATGCACGATTTAAATCATGGTGCTCCTGACATGCAGAGGATGGTAAATCACTTCCACAGCTACAACCAGGAATCACTATGGAGATGCAAAATTATAAACGTTTTAGTAATAAACCAACGATAATACCATGCAAATACAGAGTATAAGTCTTCTAACGTAATGTACACACTGAATGGCAGATTCTCACCAAGCCATAAAATCCAAAATGAGCAATGAAAGTGCAAAATGAAAAATGAGAAGACCCTTACAACACTCAGTCATTTTGATTTGTCACTGGTTTCTGAAGCCATGAACCATCGATTCTGCTACCCCGACAGCACAAACTATTTGGGTAGATTGTTCTTGGACAGGCCCGTAGTGTTGTTTTCCTTTCCTTTCCCAGTTTCCTTCCCATTTGACAGAGCATGTTTAGCCGAGGGCGTGCCACTATCTGGCTGGTTTGTCACCTTTTCTAATTTGGTTCGCTGCTGGCCATTGACATTGAGTTTCTTTGTTTTGGGGGACTGAACACGTATCCGAATTTCCCAAGGACGGGCCGCAACCCATCGCTCCATCCAGCTCCAACCCCAACTTTCTTTGCCAAGACTAAAAGAAGCCTGGCCGAAGTACTGGCTGCAGTTGGGCCTCCACTGCATAGTAGTATTCATATAAATAGTTAAATCTGTTTCTGTGAAGATTGAAAGCAAGTGGAGCAAGTTTTGCATTTGTACCTGATGAGAGAAGGCATATGCCATGGCTCGCTCTCGTTTAACAGCTGCTTCTTCTCGCTGGTGTATCCTGGAAAGTATCTCTTCCATTGTTTCAGACCCACTGCACCATTCCACCTGTTGTCCAAAGTGGGAGTCATTGCAAGAATGACAACAGAGATGATAGATTCTGAAGGCATACATAGAAAAACCAGAGTAGGGGTCGGGCATGAAATAACTTTAAAACACCAATATCCATCCCAATACCTCAAATAACAAATTATTATATATATATATTGGTAAAAAAATTATTATATTTATATTATATAAAGAAGTAAAACTTACTTTAAATTGTTTTTTTTTTTTACATTATGCGGTATAATTCTAATAAATGGGTGGAATAGATATATACTGATATTCATACTTGAATATGAAAGTTTTACCCACACTTGTACCCAAGTCGGGTAAATGGGGTGATTACTCGCCTGATCCATACCCACTTACATCATTAACGCAGAGGAAACTGAATCTGATAATCACAGTACGCAAATTATAATCTAAGAGGAGAAAAGGAAACAATTCAATATTAAACATGCTTTGAAGTATATGCAGAATACAGACTTTTGTCATCAAATGGAAAGTAAAGCGACTTTTCATTTCAGTAAAATGAGCTAGCACTTTTTCCTGAAGCATAAACGAGAAATGGACCAACTGAAGTATAAAGATAAGTTACAAAGTTGACATATATTTACGAAAACTCATATCACTATAAGCAAAAGACTAAATGATACCCGTTACGTTTTATCACTTTTATAACGAAACCAAGCCATCACAAACAGAAGTAATTCATAAATTATACCTCGACTTCATGAAGCCTAGCCTCCAGCTTTAACTGGTTTTCTAGCTTTTTTTGCTTAATCCCGGCTTCTGTTACCATACAGAGTCTGCGGGCTCTAATTTGTTCCTGTATTCTACTCCATGAATGTATATAGCTTAGTGCAGTTGCTGTTTGCTCTCTGGCCAAGTGATCTTGGATAAGAGCTTCAAACTTCACAGCTCCCCTTAGATGGTGTAATGTTCTTCTTGCCTGTATAGTTGTTGAAGGGGCGGGGTCACACATGTCAGTGTTATAAATTGCTTTAAAAAGATGATGTGAAGTGTGAACAAAAGGCTCAAATCTTTAAGTCTACACTCTGCATGTGTTGGTGATTAAGTTTAGTCAAATACTACACTAGCTACCATTTGGGATATTCAAAATTAAGCTTACTGAGAAGAAGCCCATCCTTAAAACAGGAGTCTGGTTGATTGGGCCAGTGAAGTATAAGTGCTATTAAAACATGAAAAAGTGCTCAAAAGGTTTTTTTTTGGGGGGGGGGGGGGGGGGGGGGGGGTAG
>JASKGM010000014.1:6175747-6225146 GCA_034509205.1 Ceratonia siliqua
CTCTCTCTGCAACACCCAATTTCACGCTACCCTCTACTACACTTCACCCTTCTGCAGTTTTCGTTTCTCTTCTTTCCCCTTTCTGCTCCAAGCTCGTGTCTCTGTTTTTCTCGCTGTACCTGTACCTCGGCTCCCCATTCCTCCACGCTACTTCAACCGGTTCTCCACACGCCAACTCCTGCCATTTTCGAGAGGCCATAAAACCCAAAAAACCCAAGAGCAAAAGGGGGGAATTCTCGGAGAAAAAAAAAAGGAGTTGAATTAGAGAGGGCTAACTTCAGAAATTACGAAAATCAGAAGGTGGAAACAGAGGAAGGTTGAAGAGTTAGAAAATCTGGAACCAAAGAGGGAAACTAGAAAATTATCATCAGATTAGAAAGGGGGGCCTTGATTTCGTAGCTGTTCGAGGAAGGATTTAGGTATAGGTCTTGGGTCTTGGGGTATTGAACTTGCTACTGGTAAATCACTTCCATTAACCACAATTGTAAGGTTAGAATTTGATTGCCAATATGCTCTAGAAAGTCATGGATCAAATTTAACTTTTAATTCATCTATTTTCTTGCCATCTTCTTTTATGTGTTAATGTGTGGAATTTTGTTCAAAATGATCGAATTTATTTGGAAGTTTATAATGCTATATGAATTCTAATTCTTTTCTGTCCATTTCCTGTTGGTTATAAAATTGGTGGTTCAATGTAAGTGGTTTCGTTTAGGTTTGGAGAATATGATATAGGTCCCATGTCCTTTCCTTTTCGTTTGATTAGGTAACCTCTTTGCTGTTTGGTTGAAAATGATACTATATGCTTCGGTTTTGGAAGGGCTTGTGTCCTAGGATACTTTTGGATTGGTAATTCCAGGGGCATACTGCCTAACATGGGATTTCTGGAATTCATGCTTGTATAGATTTAAGTACCCGCTGGATGGTTTTGCATGTCAAAAATATAGATCACTAACTCATTAATGCAGAATTGATTTATGAGGTATATGAGAGTGTGATTTTCTGGGTATGTTGAGACATATATAAAATCTAAGTTGGGGAATTCTTTGATCACTTGATAACTTAAACTGCATGATCCTGACTAGGAATATGATATAAGTAGGTTTCATTTGGTTGCACATTCTGGGAGGGAGATCTGTGAGGTTTATGACTCTTTCAAAATTAATATTGAACTTGTCCAATAGTATAATTTGAGTTGGCTTTTGATTCTTAATTTGGCACTTAGAGCACACTGATAAGGTTAGGATTTATATGTTAAGAGTTGATTATGAGCACTCTGTTTAGTTTGTTGAGGTAGTGTTAAAGTGGGATAACTGTGCTAATGATATATTTAGATGACACTGGTTATGCATGATGATTTGATTATGATGGATTTAATCTGATGCATGAAATGGTTATTCTAAATTTACACACTTCGGATACATGCTGGATCATTTCTTTTACAGGCTTTGTGCGTTTTAGAAACACATTATGTTAGTTCTTTTGATTTAATACATGAATTTAGGGTTGCAATTATTTTTTTAAAATGAGTCTGCGAGTTGGAGATTTTAGATTGAGTCAGCATTGGAATTTTAAGTTTATGTGGTTTGAAGTTAACTCATTGCATGATCCGGATAGCCTACTGCATAGTGTTGTAACAATTTGCCTTAACAATGAGTAAATGCCTTCTATGTGTGTGCCTTTATGTGAAATGGAATTGTGTAAGTTTGGTTATGTGGTCATTACCCTTATTGTTTACATTCAGAACCCTTTTTTTGTTAACTTTATATTACATAGTAGGAAGCTTTATTTCTTTGCTGTTAGTACCCTCTACATGGTCTTGACGTGAATGGGTAGAAAACATGAAAAAAGAGTACTGCTTCATGCAGATCTTTGGCCAAAGCCTAATGGGAAAGATAATTAAATTTTTTTAACAAGGCTTCAAGGGCTCCATTATCCCAAAATGGGTTTAAGGCCCAATTAATTCAAAAATGGTTTCAAAAGCCAAATTATTGTCAAAAATGGCTCCAAGGGCCCAAATAGGTATTAAGAAGACTTCAATGGCCCCATTGGTCCAAGGGGGTTAAAGACCCATTTTTATCTTAATTGAATTAAATTGCACATTTAAATATTTTCAAAATGGGTCCAAAGCCTATTATTTCTTTCATGATTTTGAGCACTTAAATAAAGAGTTGCAAAATTATAATTAATTGGATTTCTAATTCAATATTTTCAAAGTTTGTATTTCAACCCCTAATCTTTTAATAATTTCATTTTTGACCATATACTCTCAATAATATCTTTTTGACCCATAATCTTTCGGTAACCGCATTTTGACCCTCACACTTTCAAGAATTATACTTTAACCCCATACTTTCGAGTTGCAAAATTATAATTAATTGGATTTCTAATTCAATATTTTCAAAGTTTGTATTTCAACCCCTAATCTTTTAATAATTTCATTTTTGACCATATACTCTCAATAATATCATTTTGACACATAATCTTTCGGTAACCGCATTTTGACCCTCACACTTTCAAGAATTATACTTTAACCCCATACTTTCGAGATTTATATTTTAGCCCCCAATTTCTTAAAGGTCACATTTTGGCCCTCATTTCTTTCAAATCCCTTTATCACCCCATTACTTTTAATAAATTTCATAGATTCGACGTTTAAAGAACTTTTAGTAGAAGTTTATCTTCTCCGAAATTCATTTTTAAGGACTTTTAGTGAAATCTCATTTTCCCAAAGTCTTAATTTTCATTGGCATTTAGTGGAGGCCTGTTCTCTCCAATTTCCTAGTTCGCTGTCCAGGCTTTAAGTGAAAATTTAATTTTTCCTAAATGTCCTAATGTCTTTTCACTTAATCAATTTAACAAAACTATTTTTTGAACTACGTTGACCTTGATCCATTTCGGGGTACGTAGGCACTTACTTGGTAAGGCAGATCTAGTTATTTATTTATTCATCTTTGTCCATTATTATTTTATTAATAAAAGGGGTCCAAAGCCCATTATTTCTTTCATGGCTTTAAGGGCTTAAATAAATAGTTGCAAAAATATAATTAAATGGATTTATAATTCAATATTTCCAAAGTTTGCATTTCAACCCTTAATCTTTTAATAATTTCATTTTTGACCATATACTCTCAATAATATCATTTTGACCCCTAATCTTTCGGTAACCGCATTTTGACCCTCACACTTTCAAGAATTATACTTTAATCCCATACTTTCGAGATTTATATTTTAGCCCCCAATTTCCTAAAGGTTACATTTTGGCCCTCATTTCTTTCAAATCCCTTTATCACCCCATTACTTTTAATAAATTTCATAGAGTCAACGTTTAAAAAACTTTTAGTAGAAGGTTATCTTCTCCAAAGTCTCCATTTTTTCTAGACTTTTAGTGAAATTTTACATTTCCCAAAGTCTTGGCTTTCATAGGCATTTAGTGGAGGCCTGTTCTCTCCAATGTCCTAATTCCCTGTCAGGGCTCTAAGTGAAAATTTAATTTTTCTTAAATGTCCTAATGTTTTTCTGCTTAATTAACTTAACCAAACTACTTCCGAACTACGTTAACCTTGATCCCTTTCGGGGCACGTAGACACTTACTTGGTAAGGCAGGTCTAGTTATTTATTTTTTCATCTTTGTCCATTATTTTATTAATAAAAAGGGGTAATTAAAACATATTAATTTTTAAGCACAAACAATTTATGGTAACCATCCTTAGGGATGGACGTTGTGGGGTGCCTAACACCTTCCCCACACGTAATTAGACTCCTGAACCCTTCATCTAGTTCCAAGGGCCAGTTTTCCTTTTCTTTTTAAGGATCCCAATTATCTTTCTAATTAATTGGTGGCGACTCCATATTTTCTCTGCGTTTTCCCTTACGCGCCCCAAAGTCATAAAATGAAGGCTTTTTATCGGCTGTCACGTTGTGACACGTACTCATTTAAAGCAGTTTATGGGACCCCACCCCCACCCCCACCCCCAGGCCCACTTACTTATATTCTAGGAACTTACCAAGTATAGGCCTTCAATGAGTATCTACAAGATCGAGATAGCCAGTTAAAAGAACTACGTAAGAATTTGACATTGGCTCAAAAGAAGATGAAATGTTAAGTGAATCAAAAAAGGCGAGAAATGTCATTTGAACTTAGGGACTTTGTCTATCTAAAATTGCAACCTTATAAACAGAAGTCAGTGGCCCAAAGAAGCTCCATGAAACTGGCTCCACGATTCTTCGAACCATATGTAGTAATTGGCAAGGTGGGACCTGTAGCATACCGGCTAACCCTACCTCTAGGATCTCAAATCCACGTGGTTTATGTGAGTTTGTTAAAGAAACATTTCAGGCCAATTCCCCATAAACCTCCTCAGCAACCCCCTATTACAGAAGAACTCACAGGTGCACCTATGCCAGAGAGCATAATTGATCGCCGAATAATTAAAAAGAGGAACTATCAGCTCAAATTTGAAATATTGGTTAAATGGAGTGGAGCCCATACTAAAGATGCAACCTGGGAAAACGAATGAAGGTTCGCCAAGTCTTATCTAGATTTCATGAAAGTAAATCTTAGTGGACAAGAATTTTTTAAAGATGGGAGCATTGTTATGTTCATGCTGGCAAGAACTCCTTCACTTGGCCATAACCTCTGAATCCCTTATCCTAATCATCTTACTGTGGCTAACTCTTCCACAGTCATAGTTGCTAGAGTTGTTAGCTATTTATCAGTTATTACTTAGTAAATGTAATACGCATTAAGTTTCATGTTTTCCATTGAAGTTATCATCTTTACTTTTGGCTCTATAAAGCCATGTTGCAACATTTTTTAAAGGGTATGATGAATATATTAAAATTTCCTTCCTTTGTTTCTTCTTCTTCTCCCTCTTTATTCCTTCACCACAAATTCAACCACAACAATTACCTATCAAAGGGCACGGTGAAAACATGGACTTCATGACCTCTAGCTGATAGTTCATGGTATAAAGTGGAAGCATGCCTCTCTATCCCACCTAAGTCTGCACCAATTGACCATGTCTTACAGAAGATATCAAGATGTTACATGTACCATTTTGCAAGGAATAATGAACCTTGAAAGTCTCACATTGGGAGTAATGAATCCTTGTGGAGGCTTATATAGGGTTTGAGCACCCTTCCCTTACAAGCTAAATTTTAGGGTGAGTTCTACCTAAATTCCTGTATTAATGGTATTAGAGTAGTTTCGGTCCATTGGATGCTTGCAACGCGAAGAGGGCAACCTAGAAAATGGCCACCTGGCAAACAAAGTGAAGCCACCCTAAGTGGGCTATCATGGATGCCGATTCTTAAGGGGTATAAATTGTTACAAGTATCATTTTGCAAGGAGTAATGAACCTTGGAAGTCTCATATAAGGAATAATGAATCCCTTGTGGATGCTTATATAGGGTTTGGGCACCCTCCCCTTCCAAACTAACTTTTA
Source organism: Ceratonia siliqua (assembly GCA_034509205.1). Classification (NCBI taxonomy): domain Eukaryota; kingdom Viridiplantae; phylum Streptophyta; class Magnoliopsida; order Fabales; family Fabaceae; genus Ceratonia; species Ceratonia siliqua. The sequence continues at coordinate 6,181,192 of JASKGM010000014.1, forward strand.
AGAGTGAGTTATACCAAAGTTCATGTATCAATAGTATTAGAGTAGTTTCGGTTCATTGGGCACCGACAACGCAGATGGGATGACATGGAAAGGAGTGACTAGGGAAAAGGCTATCTAGCGGACAGAGTGAAAGCCACCTTGAGTGGGCCGTTATGAATGTCGATTCTTAAGAGGTAAGGATTGTTACAAGCACCATTTTGTAAGGAGTAATAAACCTTGGAAGTCCCACATCGGGAGTAATGAATCCCTTGTGGAAGCTTATATAAGGCTTAGGCACCCTCCCTTCACAAGTTAACTTTTAGGGGTAAGTTGCACTCAAATTCCTGTATTACAAGCTTGAACTTCTCATAAGTTGATCCAAAGCGAAGCTTGTTCCAAGGAAAATTGGCATATCTAAGGTCATCGTTAAATTTATCCTGCTCAGCCAAAAAGGATGGTTCTAATAAGAGCTTAAGGGATGCAAAGAAGAGACAGGAGGCGAAGATTAGGGTCAGAACAAGGATAGCTAAATATCTTATTGAGAGGAAGGTAGAGGAAGAAGTCTTGTACATTTGTTTTTCATTCCATCATTCTTTCGAAGGAGTGGAACTTATATTAGTGCTTTGAACCACTGATGGTAGATCTCATAGCCTAGTGACATTTTATGTATTTCTAAAGAATCTCTAACGACGCTCCATAATATAATGGAGCTAAATGTGCAAGTCTCGTGCAATTTTTTTTTATTTGAATACCATTGCTACCTCACGAAAGTATGTAAAAAGCAATATTATTTACTCATATATGTAGCTTATTTTCGTTTCTCCTCCTTCGAGACATATAGCAGATGTAATCAATTCTCATCCCATTACAATTCATACTTCATTTTGATAAACTTGAGCTTAAAACCTGAATGCTCAAACATCCAAGGGCATCAACAATTAATGGCAAAATTATCTTAAATATTTTAAGTGGCATAAGCCTTACACTGGGGCTGCCTATCAGGCAGCTTCTATATGGTATGAGCTATAAACGTAATTAAGGGCAGTTTCTCTAATCCCCCACCAATTAGAACGTCATATTTAAATCTTATGCTACAAGGCTAGCCTATGCGTCGATCACTGAAAGATTATAGGCATAGAAAAAGCAAATTTCAGTAAAGTCCTTTCTATCCGTTTCACCTCGACTCAGTTCACAGTTGTCTAAGTTCTGATTAGGCTAATAAAATCATTCTTCCACAACAAGGGGTAAGAGAAAGAAAATAAATATAAGGGAAAAAAGGGCATCACACCCTTGCATTATATGAAACCATACAAGGACCAATCCAGAGGCAAACAAGGACCAATCAAGTCATTAAGAATGGCCAGCCTAAACTGGTTATAAGTTCAATAAACTGCTCTCACAGATTTGATTATTAAATCATGGAGTATACCTACTTTAAATAAAACAACAAAGTTGCCACCGCTGCCAGCAACAATACAACAATGGTCCTGCAATTGCAAAATTTGATTAGGTTTTTAATGGAATATCCAGCAACATGCCAGATATGTCAAATTACTGATTGGCAAATTTGATTCCCTTCTCAATAGATGATTTTAGTTCAGGCTTTAGGCTTTCAAGTCCTTGTTTTTCATAATCTGAGAGAGGACCCAAGCCCAGAACTTCCTCCACACCATTCTTCCCAAGTCTCACCTGCAAACATTTTAGCGTGTTTATCAATAACAAGAACAGAGCAGACCAACAAGGGTTAGCTTTTTATTAACAACTGGTAACAACAGAAACAGGCCCATGGTCATGTATAATCAATTGCTTGAACTAGCATAAGAGTAGTAAAATTAAAAACTAAGGGGAGAAAACAAAGAACAAGGGTCACAGTCCAATGACCTTGGAAGCAAAGAAAGGAAGTTCCGTGATACTTGATTGCACAAATGAGCACTCAACTACATCAGGGACTCCATTAAGTCCCTTGAGGACAGCATCGGCAAAAATGGCTCCAGCATAGCTGTAAGAAACACCAGAGAATCAGTCATAAATCACGAAGTATATCTTTTGACCACAAAATCATAGGAATATATACCGAAATAAATTATCCCACTCCAAAGCATAATAACAAGCATAGTTCATCCATCAAATAATTTAATAGTTCGTGCTACATAACAAATTATTTCCAAACCTAATCACTGAACCATAGATCTTATACTAGTACTTAGTATAAAATATCAATAATCTCCATCAAATAATCCAATTTATCTTACTTATCTTTGCATCTAACAACATAAACTAGTACTTTTCAGTGAAATTAAGCGTGTAAAGGATTAATTCCAGACTTACGCCATTGACAATGTGGCAGAACCCTTTCCAGCCTTGGCTTCCACAACTTCCGTTCCACCATCTTGTGTTCTCTTTGTAAGAGCCTTAATGTCATCATCACCCAGATTGGCTTTAGGTGTTGCCTATAAAAGTGAATATGGTTAAGAAGATTAGCAAGTACAAATAAAGTTAGGCAGTCAAACTAGATATCAGAGCAAATAAATGTTGAGTTAAAGAGCAAGAAGGTACTTGAGAAAATAATGGAAGAATAGTAATGCCTGCATGGCCACCTACAACAGGTACGTTGACCTCTGCAACACAAATCCACATCAATGGTTATGGACCATTAAAAAAATAAACAATTTGCTCTCGTAGGCAGTAAAGGAAGATCACAATCATTATTCAACCTTCAAATCATAAAACCCAACCTCTTGCCCTACCCACCTCCCAGGCACTCATCGAATTTTCTTCTTCAAATGGGTTGGTCATTCTTCACAAAACTTTCAACACTCAAAATTTGACGCCAATTAGGAACACCCCACACAAAATATCAAAAGAAATAAGTTTTCTGCATTATACATACCAGCAACTGGGACTTTGGCCTTCCCAGCATAGAAAGTTTTTGCCCTAACAACATCAAGGGTAGTAACACCAAACAACTTCTTTTCGTCATATGTCCCTGCCTTCTTGAAAACCTCAGCAGCAATGGGAACGGTGGAGTTCACAGGATTGCTAATCATGTTAACAAGGGCCTGATTACATACCAAAATAAAAAAACCAACATCAAATAAAAAATATGTATACAATTATAAAAGTACTTCATACATGAAATAGAACAGAACGTACACATTTCCTCATTTTAATTTTATTAAACTGGTTTCCTAATTTCCAATTAAATAACGTGAATACTATACTTTTGAAAGCATCTCAAATTCTCGAGTCCACATAATCTTTTGACTAGAATAATATAAACAAAGTAATCTTCCAAGTATGTTCTATGTCATCGCACCTAAAACACATATATTGCAGGTGCAATGAATTACTAGTCAAATTATAGGGTTGACATTATTTAACAATTAGGTGTGTATGAATCAGACTGCGCTAAATGAAAAGCCCCAAATCACAGTTAGTGTGATTCAATATCTTCAACAACGCAGACGAATCTGTCACATCATTTATAGCTTCATGCCCATTGAAAAGGGTGAACAAAGGCATTTACGAAAAAAGGAAGACAAAATAAAATGAACCGATCGCCCAATAACGATCAGCAGGGACGGATGGAGGGGGGGCAAGGGGGGGCCTCCTCCAAATTTTTTTAATTATCAAATTTATATATATATATATATATATATATTTAAAGAAGCCCATAGGGGGGGCAAGGGGGGGTCTTGGCCACCCCCCTCCTCCAAATTTTTTTTAATTATCAAATTTATATATATATATATATATTTATATTTACCTTTTATCAAATTTATGGGCTTCTTTAAATATATATATATATATATGTATTTATATTTATGGACTCTTTTATATTTATATTTATATGTATCTTTTATTAAATTTGTGGGCTTAACCTAATTTTCTTTTTAAGTTTTAAATGTTTGCCTCTTAAATGTATAATGAGGAAAGTCCATCACTTTACATATAAAAGGAACGTCACAACAGTAAAAAGACTAAGAGAGCAATTGATCAATTGCTATTTTGGTTTTAGAGGAGCAGTGGAGTTGTGTAGACGTCGTTGATTTCTATAATATTGCTTTTATGATTGTTTAGTTATTCTTGTAATTCTGATTTTTGAGGTGAGTTAATTTAATAGTTATTGCAAAATACAAATAATTGAAATTCATCTATTGTTTAATTTTATTTGTAAATATTTTAAGTTAGTTGTGTATTTATAGTTGTGGTTCCATATATTTTGTACTTTTGTTATTTATTATATTTTGTTAGTTGTTACACTTATGCATCAAATAATCACTAATAATATACAATTGATATTATGGGAAAGTCATGGAAAAGTCATCTACAATTGATGCATATTTCAAGATAAAAGCTAATGAAACTCCTAAACTCCTAAAGTCATCTATCAACAATCTCTGAGCTATGTTAAGGATTGATGAAAATAGAAAAATATTTGAATTATTCTTTGATTGATCGTTTAATTCGTTTGGTATTAATTCTTCCTGTTTCAACTGCTACAACGGAGAGATCATTTTCAGTTATAAAGTTTGTCAAAAATAGACTCAGAAATAAAATAAAAAATGAATTTCTAGCTGATTTTTTGATAACTTACATTAAGAGAAGGATTGTTGAGAAGTTTGATACAGATTCTATTATTTATAAATTTTATAATATGAAAGAACGGCGTGCATAACTTTAATAAAAGTATAATATATTTAACTTTTATAATTTAAATTTTATTTAATATTAATTATTAAAATTTATTTTGTTTTCAGCTCCCTTTATATAATTTCTAGATTCGTCCCTGATTGGTTGGGCAAGGTAACTTTTATCGTGTGCTATTTCTTTTCTTTTGGTGTCTTTCTTTATTGTTTTTCTTATTATGTGGGAATTAATGGGAGGAATTAGAATATGCGTGAACTTTTTCAACTGCCATAAAACTCATCAAAACTATTTAAATGTTTTATTTAATTTTTAAAAATAAAAATTGGATCAAATTAAAAAGTTGAGTATTATATAAATTTTCATAACTTATAATCTGATGTATATATTTATAAGATTTATTTATTATTTGTATTTATTAAAATTGAAAATTTAAACTAAATATTTAAATTTTATGATATTTAAAACTATTCAAATTAAACAAATTTATATTAAAATTGATAAAATAAGTGTTATTTTAGTTTAAACTAATTGAACTTAAATAAAAAAACTAAATTAATTAATTTCAAATTAAATTAATATTTAATGATTTAGTTTAAATTAATTTAATACCTTATAAAAAATTAAATAAGCCTTTTTAATATAAAATCAACCCAACAAAAATGAAGATCACCCGTAATAATATTTGGTGTTTTAATATAAAATTAACTTTCGAATATTTTGATTTTGATTTTGTAATTTTGTAATTTTTTTATAATTTTTATTTTAAAAAATTTTGAAGAATATAAATAAAATTTGAAAAAACTCAAAAAAATAAAAAAATTTGCATAACACAAATATTTAAAAACAAATTAAAAAATATAAAGAAAAAATGAAAAAAATTATTTTCTTTTGATTTGATTTGATTTAATTTTTAAATTATTTTTAATAAAAATTATACAAAATTAAAAATCAATATCATAAATCAAAAGTTATTTCGAAAGCAGTCTAGCATGGAGAGTACCTTAATATTTTTAAGGGGGACTAAGCTACGTTTCCCCCTTTTTTTTTTACTTTTTTTATTTTTTAGGTTTTTTTTAAAACTTTTTTTACTTTTAAAAATTAGGTAAATATTTTTTATCTTATGTATTTTTTTCAAAATTTTTAAAACCTTTTTAAATATTTTTAAGAGTTTTTTATATCTTTTTTATACTATTCACCCATAATTTTTTGACACTATTTATTCATAAGTTTAAAAATCTTAAAAAATATAAAAATATTTTAAAAAATTCTCAAAAAATATATGACATAGTAAATACTTAATTAATATTAAAAAATAAAAAAATTGAGATAAAAAATATAAAATATAATAAATTAATACTATCAAAATAAATGTAGTATGAAAAAGAGGTAAGAGAGGAGATGTAGCTTAGATTCCTTATTTTTAAACACTAAAAGACAAAAGTTTTCTCAATCTCTTGCACTCTCTCTCTCATCCTATAATTTCTTGGGTATCGTGTAGCTTCAAGAGTGGAAGAGTTGAGTATTTTATGGGAATATAATGCGATATCAATTTTTTAATGCCAGCCTGTTCAACGAGGAGCTTGGATGGCTTTATGGTTTAAAAGAAATAAATCCATACATTACAAAAAGTATACTTTTCTTAATAGTATTACTCATTAATTTATTATTAACTAATACTAATAAAAGATAAATAATAATAAAATAATATAAAAATATAAAAATGATATAAAAAAATGATACACATATAACATTAAACGAACTTTCAATTAAATGTGATGTCTATCTCCTTTAAGAAGATCCAAATCCAATGAAAATGATCTATCACCTTATTGTGGTCATCCTTATATGGCCACAATGGGGCATTTATTTTTTTTTGGTTTGCACGCACTTTTTTATGTTATGTAGTTGTATATATATGTATGAATTAGGAGTGTACAATTGGGCGGGTTGACAAAATCGAATCGAATCGAATTGAATGATAAAAATAATTAAATCAAACCTTAAGGTAGTTCAGGTCGATTAAATTATATCATAACCGAATCATATATGGTTCAGTTGGTAGTTTAATTTTTTCAAAACCACAATTATATATATAATTAAATATAAATATATATAATAATATTTATATATAATAATATATTTTTAAATATATATTATATATTATATTTACTATATGTAATTTTTTGTACTTAATTGTTAATAATTCTTAATTAGGATTCAAATTGATGACCTGAATATTTAAACAACGGTTCGGTTCGGTTTTTAACAAAAAAAAATTTAAATAACCTATTCGAACTAAACCATTTAAGTTTAGTTGGTTCGGTGTTCAATTTGGTTCGAAATCAAACCAAATCAGATTATACACACTCTTAATATGAATGATCATGATGAATAAAAAATAACTAGAGAGAAAAATACCATATCAGGTATTAGTAAGTGATATTCTTTTCCTTGTTTCCATTAAAAACAAAATTACAACCATTTCAACTTAAAAGTAAGGGCTCAACCATCAGTATAAAATGAATTGAGTGTGCTCTTTTGAATCATGCTCTAAAGTTAAAGAGTAATCTTTTGTAACCCTTTTACAAAGGTCATGCTAATCTCTTTTTTTCCAAAGTAATTAAGGCCGTCCACTCCGTGCGTGTTTGCATAGGCATGTATTTTTACAATAAATAAAGTTCTATCACCTTCGAGATATTTTCAGTTAATACTATTTTCCATCTTGCTTCTAGCCAAAATACTTCTCCACAGGTAGCTTTAATATTTCCTTTATGGAGATCAGAATTTGAGCCTTCTCATCTTAAATAGGGTTTTAACATCTACCTAACAATTATATATTATTAATGTCTTTACATATATTAATATGTATGTTAATTTACTTTTTAAAATTAAAAATTAACTATTTAAAAATTTTAACTATCTATATCCTATTATTCCTTAAAAAAATAAAAAAATAACTAATTTAGCATGTGTCTCAAAATTAAATCATATATATTAATAAATAATATATATATGAGATGATTAAATTTTTCCCTATGTATATAATTTGGTAGAAGTTTTATTTAGTGCACGATTAACTTTTGGCTTTTAAGTTTAACCGAAGCCTCACCCATTCGCAAGAAGTTATCTTGTTTCAATTGTAATGGGTAGAACATATATATATAATTTTGGTTAATATCTTATTTAAGGTAAATTATCATAATTTTTCTTAAGTTTGATAATATAATACTTGTCATTTTTTCTGTTTTTTGAATGATACTTACTTCTCTTATGATGGTGTAAAATACTTCATTTATTCTTATTTATCATTCACATATCATGTTAGTGTTAAAGGTAAATTGATATTTTCATAACTTCACACATAAATATTAATTTTTTTTAAAAAAAGATGCCGTATGTTATATTATTAAATTTTAGAAGAAGTTAAGTAATTTATTATTATTTTTTATTTTGCTCCTACTAACTTATCTAATGCTTAAAATGCTTTTGTATAGATACAACTCTGAGCATGCACCACCAAATGAGTCTTGCAAATGTTGGTGATGTTAGGCAAAGGGCAATACATACATGACAAGAAAACTAAAAGGTGCACGATATGTTATTTTGTTCTACAATATCAATCAGTCATATGTATATATATGTGGATGCTCATTTTGTACAATACAATAATTGCACAACATGGACTCTTCTCTTCATGTCTAAGCTTTTGATCACACAATCACAATCATTGAAGTGGACATGTAAACGTGCATTATCTCCCAAATTAGTGTCAGAGGGATTATATTGTGGGACAAGAAATGAACCAAAACATGAAAATAACATAGGGTAATTATATTCTTATCCTCCAAAAGCCCCTAGACTTTTGGGGTATGTTTCGTAGTTGGGAGGAGAAGGGAAGGAAAAAATCCATAGAAAAAAAAAAGGAGAAAGAAGGGAGGAAAATGGTAACTATTGATTTTTCTTCCTTGTTGAACGACTTTAAAATAACAAAAAAGTTAAAAATGAAAGAAAAATAATTTATTTTTTTATTACACATTAATTATAAAGATTTAGCATATTAATATTAATAGTTTAAAATACAATAAATTGTATAAATTAAATAATTAGTTTGTTCTCCAAAATCTCTCAAATTAAGAGATTTTAAACATATAAAGGAGAGAAAATATTGAAAGAGTTTGGATGGTGATCACATGAAATTTGTCCACTCTCCCTTCTCACAAAAAATTCCCACATTATTTTCCATCCAAACTCTAGTGGTATAAACTTTCTTCCCATATACAAACTCCTAATTTTGAAGTAATTGATCAATGACTGCACATTCATATATGACTAGTATAAGATAATACCTAAAATTGATACTCATATTAATTTAAAAGAAATGCCATCGTCTCAATTTTATTTTTCGTAAACTCTCACGAAATTTACTATATGTTACGTTGGAAGAAGTTGAGTTTTCTTGTAATGAAATGAGTATAATAATGTAGAGTACAGATAAAACAAGTTTATGAAATTTTGTGAGAAATAAGATTGTAATCTCAACATTTCTCTAACTCAAATGCAATTCTAACAGTCGATGGAGCAAGATATTAATTAATTTCCTGAGTTTTTATGTCTTGTATTTCCTTCGCCATTTTTAAGTTATATTGAATAGTTCTTTTCCACTAAGTAAATGTATTAGTTGAAAAAGTGATGTGTCTTTTCTTGCACAAACCAAGCTTCCATTTTGATTGATTAGAAAAAAAATAAAGATTTAAAATATATTAAAGTTCACATCACCTTTACACTTAATGAGTGGATTGTTAGTTTAAAAGTAAACTCTTTCTTTTCCTAAATATGACCTTAATACATTATTATACTCTATCATGGCAGCCGAGCTCTTCCGTTGCCAAACTAATAATACTACATTAAATATTAGCTAATATAGATTTGAATTGAAAGGAAATTTCGGGTTTGAGCAAACATTTCTTTTTTTAAAATTGTTAAATGGGTTAGGATGTAAATCACCAAAGAAATATATGGTGTCTGACTGTCTTCATGTGTCATGAATTTTTAAATTTTATTGAATCTAGATTTCGTCTTTTAGAAAATATTTTAGAGTAAATTATTATGTAGTTTGGCTCAAAATCAGTTTGTCATGCTACGATTTAAAAGTGTGTAATTTGACTCTCTTTGTAATTTAATATTTTTTTACTTAATTTGAACATAAATAATCATATGAAAACAAACATAATGAATAATTGTATTGTTAAAAGTTAGTTTCACTTATAATTTAAACATTTTGATAATGTTTTGAGGTCATTGTTAAGTTTAAATTAATATTTAAAAATTAAAACTATTAATTTAATTCAAGTAATAGCCTTAGATATTAAAAAATATATATCACAGGATAGTTAAACAATAACTAAACAAATTATAAATGACTTGAATGATACATTTTAAATTAGACAGAGTACAAACTGAATATTTTAGATCCAATCAAGAAGGGTAAAGTGTAATTTACGCAATATTTTAATCAAAACAAAAGATTGGGATTCAATTTCAATGGTTATTGTCACTCATAGGACTGAAGCTTAAAGCTAAGATACGAAACATGGAGACAAAAACCTAATGGCATATATACACAAAGGATAAACGATGAAGGCATTAACATATTAAATGCCTTTTTTCCTATTGGGTTGAGTTCTAGAAAGACTTTAAACATGTTTCCACTTATCCAATTTAATATGGAATAAAATCAGAATAAAATGGTCTTATGATAGAAGCAAATAAATGAAGTATCTAAGAATATGAGAAGGGATCAGATACGAAGGATATTCAAATGTGTTAATGCTTATTAATACGACAAGACCAACCATGAAAGATATTATTGAAAATTGTGTGAGAATATATAGTGGGTATATATGTCACAAACATAATACAACATTAGAGTTGGAAAGGCATAAGATACGCACGACTTGTCAATAATTGAGCCATTATTACCACCTAAAAGTTGCATTTTTATTTTAAGAGACTACGAATCATCTCTCTCTCTCTCTACCCCGTCCCTAGCAATCTCCTTCTCTTATATGTATACAGTACGTACCTCTATTAAAAATTGCCTAAAATGTAAATAAAGATTGCTTTAATTTTGATTTTATTTTTAATTAACTCGCTTAGATTTTAAGAGTGAAAAATAATTAATCCCATTTGTAAGAGGTGAAACAAAACAAAGAAAACGGATCAATAGAGCTAATAATTCTGTGGAATTTAGACAATATTACTCTCGATTATGTGATTTTGAGTATATATATTTTCAATTTAGATTTATAATTTGGTGACATTTTAAATGAAATGGACTATTTACTGAATGCTAAAAGTTATGAGTGGCTTAGCTGCGAAACTAAAACTAAGTTAACTTGATAAGACATTTATATTTTAGCTTTGGAAATAAAAATTATCTGAAATAAAACCTCATTTTCTTATATTGGTTTTACAAGCTTAGAGATAGTGATTAGGGTTTTGATAGTTTATAGGAGTTTTTATCTTATATTACATATGCTTCTATTTTCATAGTCTTGCAATTTGCAAACTATAAAAGTAGGGTTTTAAAAAATCAAAACAAACTTGGATGCTCGGTTAAAAAATCAGTGAAATAAACTATTTAAAAAATAAAAAAACTGATAAAAAATCAGTGAATCAGATTGGTTCACACAATTTGCTTTTTTATTTTTATTTGTGTTATTGTTACTAAAATAAAGATAATTTGCTCCATTTTAAAAAAACTTTTAAGCTCAAAATTAAACAACATTATTTTATTGAAAATGTTATTATAATCAATAATATTGACTAGTATTGGAGATATATATTAGTATATATATTATTTAATGAGAAGTGAGAGGAATCAATATAATTATCCTTAAATGAACAATTGACAGTAAAGGTAAAAAAAAAATTAATTGATAACTATTTATGAGTACTGTTTAAAAACAACCTCCCTTAATTTTGGCATCAACAATTTTGGTTTTAATCTTAATTATTAATTGTCCATATAAAGGTAATGTATATAAATCACTCCTTCTGCCAGTTTAAAATATTAGTTAAACGTGACCAAATGAAAAGGCTAAAGGAGAGAAAAAAATTGAAAGAAAGAAAAAGTGTTTCTTCTTGCATAGAGCATGCCCATCTAACCGAAAGAAGTGTATAATGAACCTCTCAGTGATTCGTCTATTCTGATAAACTGTCTTTGTCCTAAGTCTGTGGAGATTATTCTCGACAAAGATAGTGTGGTTTTTGCTTGCTTTATTAGAGGAAGCCGTGCAATAAAAGGTTTTAGTGGGCATAAAACCATTTACAAATTAAGATATCATATAAAATGAATCATTATTAATTTTCTACCATATAATGGAAGTCACGGGCTGGCGGATCCACAGCCAAGGGGGTGGGGAAAATTGCCCCCACAACAAATTTTTTTTTACTTGTTTATATATATATATAATAAATTTTTACTCCATAACTTGTTTTTTAATCCCACTAAATTACTAATTCAATTAAACAAGTCTCAAACACAATTTAAAAGGATACTTACCAATTTGAGAGGCCTTTCATGTCCTGTAAGTAAAGATAATAGAAGAAATAACACATTTATTTTTTGAAACAAAAGAAACTCTTAGGTATTCAAGATTTTTTTTTGGGGATTGGGAAGTTCAACCAATACTAAATTTGGAACTTTTTTATCATATCCTTTAAAAATTACAAAAATTAAACTTGTAATACCTTCAATCTTCATTATTCTAGTGTATTATTGACTTCTTGTGATATATTCACCGTTATTTTGTTATTGTGATTTGTGTGATTCAGTGATTGACTCCTGTAAAGTGTAAAATTTTGTAATTCTTTTAATTTTTAAAGTACTAAAATTTTGTAATATATTATGAAATCAATTGATTTAGTTCTATTTAATTAATGTGTGATTGTATTTTTTAATTTTAATGTGCTAGAATTGGAGAAATATTTTAAAAGAAAATCAACATCAGAATTTCAAAAATTTATTGAAGTAGAAAATTCACCAATACCATTAGGACTATCCACAAAAAAGCAATTCTTATAAGATGAAAAAATAGGGAGAGATATTTTTGATAGTGTTGAAAATGGAAATTTTTGCTAGAAATGGAATACACATGGGAGATGAACGGTTAAATGATTGTTTGGTCACATACATAAATAGAGATATTTTTGATAGTATTGAAAATGAAAAAAAATATACAACATTTTCAAAATAAGAAAACAAGTAGTGAATAATTGTAATTTGTGTTTTTTTTCCCAATAAAAATGATGAGGTTATGTATTTTGAATAAGTGGCATTAGGTATAATTGGGGATTTAGTGAGAGTGACAACTACTTTTGTAATATCTATTTTTTTGTTTACTAAATTACCTCCGCTACTCAGTTTCTGGGTCCGCCACTTAGTCAGTGCAAATGAAGTATAGATCCTTAATACTCTTTTTGCTTAGATAATATCAATATTATGGTCCCATTAGATTCTGTGAGTGCTCTCGTACTCACGATAATGCTTTGTCTTTTAGGTATCTTCCTCTCTCAAACAGCCATTGCTCATAAATCAAATCATAGGTATTATCAATTTATCATATGATCATACTACACAACATGTGATGTGAGATAATTTACCACACATATTCTTGGGTTTTATTATGTAAATTGGGGATGTTTTATATGCTTTCAATGTTATTATTCAGGATTTGAAGTATGTATCCTAATATCTTTTAGTTCCCCATTTTATACCTTTTAGAATATGATTTTACATATTTTTAGTAATGGAAGGGATGTTGGATAAAAGAAAGCAAAACACACAGCACAACATCATATATTAATCCAAAACGCATAGCATAAGGTAGCAACTCAAAACGCACAGCTTCACAAAAGTCCCAAAACGACCAGCTGCTGGAAGTTGCTAAAACGCATAGCATGAGCAAGAGTAAAAAGTTGTGTTTCACATTGCTGCAAGTGATGAAGGCCAAAATGCTATATTTTTGGCATTTTGTCGCTAGGTTTAACTTCTTATGAGAAGGAAAATTGTGGTCATTCTGGAATTTCTTTTGAAGTGGAGCCAGCAGCTGTTGCAAAGGGGAAACAGAAGGGAGACGTGAGGATATTCTGGTGGAGAAGGAAGCCTACATTTTGAGAGGAATAGAAGCTTGCCGCCACTTGCCATTAAGGAATTCTTTATTTATTCTTCTTTATTTTTTTGAACTTGAGTTGTTGCACTTTCATCTATGATGTATTCCATGAATAATTTCTATTTTAGTTTGAGTTCTGAGTAGCTAGTTTTATTATTCTAGGATTGGAGTTGTATTCATTGAGTTCTGTTATGGATTAATTCTGGTTGTGTTGAAGATATTTTCTGTTACAATTCAATAAATCTAATTTTAATGCTTGCATATTACTGGCCATAATTTGTTTGTTTAAGGCATTGAGTGATGGATTGAAAGTGGAAGCTCAATGTTAGTTTGTGGATTTATTGAACCTAGGTAGTGTAATCACGAAAGTAGATACACACCTCTGTGACCATTCGTTAGGGCTTCATTAATCGTAATGCATTTCATTAATTTATGTGATCATAACAGTAGACAGAGGATTAATGTGAGTAGATTTTTTATACATTGAAAGAGGATAAAGCATATACAAGGAAAACCTATCCTTACAACTCAGCAATTGTCAACAATAAGTCCTAAGTCCATAACATAGCTCAATTGATGAAACCCTTACATTATTATTTTATCATTGCTCCAATTATTGTTTGATCGCCTAAATAATTTAGGGAATTTCATATTTTGGTACTTGAATTTTCTCCCTATGGATACGATACTCTTGTTTGCTCTATACTATTTAATCTGACCCCTACACTTGTGGTATACTGACGCATCAAGATTTTAATGCCTTTTCCGAGGAAGCAACTTTTCAATATTAATACCAACAATTTCTTATTATTTTAGCAGTTGTTTTTCAATCTTTTAGTTGTTTTTGGTATTTTTTTACTATTCAATTTTTTTTTTGATGGAACTGGGTGCTGAGCATATACCTTTTCAAAGGGAAACACCATTCTGAGCAAAACCTATCGCTTTGCTACGGGCACCACCTTATTAGAACATAATTCCATCGTTTCTAGGGATTTTCAATCATTTTGTATTTAATTTAAATTTTCTTAGTTTAAATTTTGTGTTTTCTTGTTTTGTCAGGTTTCTAAGTGTTAATTCCTTGTTGTTGGTACTTATTGTATGCCTAGAAACTGTGTACTAATTCAACCTCTTGATCCAAAGATTGGGAGAACTCTAAGAGGCATAAGAAAACAGTAGAGGTTGCAGCAGAGGCAAATTCAAGAAGAAGTCATGGCAGCTAATCAGCCACCTTAGAACATTAGGTTACTAAAAGATTATACAAAGCCTAATGTGGAGGGATCCCAGTGTAGTATAGTAAGATCACTCATTAATGCAAAAAATTTTGAAATTAGACATGGGATAATTCAAATGGTCTAATAAGATCAGTTTGGGGAAGGCCTACATGAAGATCTTAATGCTCACTTAGCTAACTTCTTGCAAATATGTGACACCATAAAGGTGAATGGAGTCAGTGATGATGCTCTTAGACTTAAGGTATTTCCCTTTTCTTTGAAAAACAAGACCAGAGAATGGTTAACTCTAAGGCAGCCAACTCATTCACCACCTAGGCTGAGTTATCTGAAGCTTTCCTGAATAAGTATTTCCCTCCTAGAAATACTACAAAATTTAGAGATGATCTCATGCTTTACGTAGTTTGATGGGGATTGAATCCTTATATGAAGGCCGGGAACAATACAAAGAGATGCAAAGATTGAATATGCCTATATCATGGTCTCCCTTATTGGATGTTGGTGCAAACCTTTTACAAGGACTTGTCACCCTCAATTAAAAATGCATTGGTCGGAGGATCTCTCATGAGGAAAGGAATTACTGAGGAAACAATGTAATTATTTGAAGAAATTACTTCCAATAACTACTAGTGGTCCAATGAAAGAGAATCAACCTAGAAAACTCAGAATCAAGGAATGTATGAAGTGGATGGTATAAGTATGCTAAATGCAAAAGTGGACTCTCTTGTGAAAATATTTGGCCACCTAGGGATGTGCGTAATGTGAGTGCTATTTCTAGTCTACCTGTGAGCTGTGAGTTGTGTGGAGGACCTCACAATGATGCTGATTGTATGCAATTAGAACATGCCCAGTATGTGTTTAACTACGGACAACAATAGCAACACCCACAAAATACCCCCTATTCGACTACATATAACTCAGGATAAAGGAACCATCCAAAATTTACATGGCAAGATCAGAGGGTCAAGCTAGTAGTTCCAAACCTTTTCAGCTCCCTAGTTTCCAACAAAGACTTGGACAACCTGAGAGCAAACCATCATGGGAATTAGCTGTAGAGAAGCTAGCCAGTACTATAACAAAGAGGTTTGAAAGATTCAAAGCAAAAGTGGATCAGTTGGCAAGTTCTGGCCAAAATGTTGAAATGTAGTTAGGGTAATTAGCCAATTCTATTACTCCAGAGCCTTAGGAACATTGGCTTTCAAAACTGATGTAAACCCAAAAGAGCATTGCAAAGCTGTGACACATAAAGTGGCAAACAACTCAGTGAGACAACATCCCCATTGCCTCCTCCAATGAAACCATATGTGCCTCCAATTCCATTCCCATATAGGCTCAAACAAAGTAATATGGATAAACAGTTTGAGAAGTTCCTAGCTATTTTTAGCTAGCTACACATCAACATCCCATTTATGGATACATTATCCTAAATTCCAATCTATTCAAAGTTTCTAAAGGAAATCATGTCCAAGAAGTGGAAACTAGAAGAGTTTGAAACAACTGCATTAATAGAAGAATTGAGTGCTATCATTCAGAGGAAATTGCCACCAAAGCTTAGGGACCTAAGGAGTTTTTCTATTCCTTATACAGCAGGAGATATTCATTTTTCTAAAGCTTTGTGTGATTTAGGAGCTAGTGTGTCACCGATGCCTCTATCTGTTGTCAAGAAACTTGTTTGATAGAATTAAAGCCCACTATAGTATCATTGCAACTGGCTAACCAATCAGTTAAATATCCAATTGGCATTCTTGACAATATCCTAGTTAAAGTTAGCAAGTTCATCTTCCCAGTTGATTTCATAGTGCTGGATATGGAAGAAAACCAAGAAGTCCCTTTAATTCTTGCTAGGCCATTCTTAGCTAATGCGAGAGCACTGATTGATGTCCATCAAGGTAGATTGACTTTAACAGTTAGAGGGGAAGAGGTTGAATTTAACCTTTCTGATGCTGCTAAATATCCATATTTCACTGATCATGCTTTTAGAGTTGACATTATTGATGCTTCAGTTAAACATATTTTTAGCATTAACGTTTTTAAATAACCTCTTGAGAATTATTTGACGAGTGCAGGGACAATAGAAGATGATAATGCAGACATTGCAGAAATGACACATATACTAGATGCAACACAACCTATGCCCAAACAAAGAGGTATTGAATTTGAGTCTTTGGCCAAGGGTACTTACCTCCCCCTTTTGACTTTCAAGCACCCATTATGGAATTAAAACCCTTACCATCACATTTGAAGTATGTTTTTATGGGTGAGAATGATACTTTACCAGTAATTGTGAGTGTGTCTCTATCTGGACCTCAATTAGATAAATAGTTGCGTGTGTTGAGATATAGAAGAAAAGCTATAGGATGGACACTTTTTGATCTTAGGGGAATTAAACCTGCTTTATGCATGCACTGAATTTTGACAGATGAAAACTATAAGCTAGCTATTGAAAACCAAAGGATATTGAATCCAAATATGAAAGATGTTGTTAGGGTTGAAGTGCTTAAATGGTTAGATGTAAGGATAATCTATCTCATCTCTAATAGCTCCTAGATTAGCCTTGTACAAGTAGTGCCTAAGAAGGGTGGAATGACTGTTATGAGCAATGAAAAAATGAATTAATCCCTACTAGGACAGTGATAGAATGGAGAGTGTGTATAGATTATAGAAAACTTATTAGTGTAACCCGTAAGGACAATTTCTCTTTACCTTTTTTGGATTAAGTATTAAAGAGACTTATTGGGTATGCCTATTATTGTTTCTGAGACTGTTATTCAGGGTACAATCAGATTCCCATTACCCTTGAAGACCAAGAGAAAACCACTTTCACTTGTCTACATGGCACATTTGCTTTTCGTAGAATGCCTTTCGGATTGTGTAATGCACTTGCTACCTTTCAGAGATGTATGAGGACAATATTTTCTGACTTTGTGGAAAAGACTATGGAAGTCTTCGTTAATGAGTTTTCTATGTTTGGTTCCTCTTTTAAACAACCTTATGCTATCTGGCTCCTTTAGATCTAACTCAATGAGCCCAATCATGCATACAACACTCAATCTCCAAAGAGCCCTGTTATAGATGTATTCAAATGACCACACTTCAAATAAAGAGCATTGGGTAACCACCTCCAAACATTGCATTGCACTTTTTGGACCTTGGCATACTGTCGGCCACTTTTTCAGTTATTAAGATGCTTGGAATTTACAAAAATACCCTATATGAAGATTGACAAGAGGACGATTATATTTAAGGACTTTCACTACCTTCTTCTTAGTAAGTTGATCACTTTGAACCACTTCATAACTCAAAATCTATAGATGGGAAGAACTAACTTAACTGTTAGATATCTAGATGGAATTACTGCTTTGACTGGAGGCTGACTTCTCCTCTATAATTGTAGGTTTCCTTGTCATTGATAAAACTTCCTATAGCTCCTTCGACTTTGGTGTTTGATCATGTTGGCTAACATCATTATACATAGATCTTGTTTCTCTTCTACTATAATCTATGAAATAAGGTTGTTAGGAGCTTTTCTAGGACTAAAGGAAATACAAATAAGTCATTCAAAAATATACACAAGTTTCACAAACTATATGTATTTGCTTTAAGTTTAACGACTACATTGTATCTGTATGGAATTTAAGGTTTTATTTTGGTTATTAATTGTATGGTACGAAAAGGAAGTTGCATATAATTAGGAGGCCAGAAATTAAGAAAAGAAAAGTCACATAACAAATTCTACAAACATTAATTAATTAATTAGGAGTGATATGCCAAAAACCAACACAGAGTTCAACACTTAGAGTTATAGCAGCTTTTGCATGGCAATTAGCCATCCCATTGAATAAGTCTAGGTATTCGATGACATAAACAAAGATAAATTGTTGACTAAGAAACACACACACCCACACACACACATATATATAGACTTCTCATGATTATAACTGCTTACGGTAGCATATCTTTGGAGTTATTTTTCTAGTAAACGACGACTTTAATAAAACATATAGGAAGAAAAGTAGCACTACGAGTCTTGAAAATACAATTTTTTTAGCATGTTATTTTATAATTTAGTGCTAGAAAAAGTTCCAACTATATTACATAAGCAGTTGTTAGTGTACTTCAAACAAAATTCTAATTAAATAAAACAATACGTATTTTTTTAGAAGTGATCCATAGCTGAGTGCGTAAATTGTTAACTTAGGATTGGTGTAAATTTTCATGTTCAACTTGATATCTTGGACGACATTTGTTCAGTTCAGAGGGGTACTTTTTGATGCCCCTATTGCACATCTGGAGAGCTTCCTGGAGATTTGCGATACATTCAAAGACAATGGGGTGCCAAATGATACAATCAGGTTGAGATTGTTCCCATTTAGCTTGTGGGACAAAGCTAAGGGATGACACAACTCTTTGGCTTAGGGAACCATAGTACTTGGTAGGGGCTAGCACAAGAGTTCCTTGTAAATTTTCTCCCCTTCCAAGACAGCAAATATGGGTAATGACATTACCCAACTCTTGCAGTATGATGGAGAGTCCCTATATAAAGCTTAGGAGAGATACAAAATTGTTCAGAAAATAACCACATAATGGCTTTCCTACATGGCCTCAGGTGCAAATATTTGACAATGATTTGGGTGATAACTTACGCGCTACCATTGATGTAGCTACAGGAGGGACCCTGATGAAAAAAACACATGAAGAAGCTTATGACTTGATTTAGCTAGGTGTGTAAGTTGTTAATTTAGGAGGTGTTTGACGTACATTGACATATTTACCTTAATATCTTGGATAATAGGCGCCATGCAATATGCTTGTCTCACTACAAAAAAAGAAAGGCAATTAGAGGTGGCCAAAATCCCCCTCTAAATGTGGAAAATCCACCTTTGAATATTTTGAGGTGGGATTAGAGAGAAAAAAAAAATCACCTCTAAATTGGGTGCTACTTCTAATATGAGGTGGCAATAGAGATGGATTTTTTTTTGTCTAAAAATAAAATAAAATTAGCCTTAAACTAAGAAAAAATGGCGTCCCATTATATGATAGAGACAGAATAAATCTGCCTCTAAATTTTGAGGTAGATAACATCCTCCTTTAAATTTGACTCTAAACCAGGGAATTAGAGGCAGATTATTTTTGCCTCTATTTATCCCTCTGAATTTGAAAAATCTAGGCTTTCCATGCCTAATTTTTCACTGTTCCCTCAGGTTATTTCGTCCTAAACTTTTCCAGCAATATAAGTTGAAGGCGCAGAAGGGAAAAAAACCAATAAATGCATTAAAAATAGTTAAAAAAAATTCAAATACATACAACAATATGTCATGAGAAAAATTCAAATGTAAACATAATATAATGTTCTGAATAACTAGTATCATCTACTCATCATAGTTATTATCTAAATTATCATTAATGCCATGGGTGCTAGGTGAGTTAGTTACGGCCAATGGTTGAGTAGGAGAAGGAGGAATTGGAGTAAGAACCGGAGATTGAGATGGATTGGCTTTAGAAAGAGGAGTAATCCCAAGGTGCTTGAAGAGAAGATGCATCATCTGTTTGTTTTCCTTAAACTCCATGCACAAATGATTGATTGTTTGGTGCATGTTTTGAATATAAGATAGGGAAGTACCTTGGTTAGCATTAGTAAAAGAATCCTTAACATAATAAGTGGCTTGCTTCCCAAGGCCAAACACATGCCGCTTCTTATTGAGGCCCTCAACCACATCAAAGTATAACTAGTTTTCAGATGCAGCAGAGACGCTAGGTGCAGTAGTACATCCTCTACATATGCCTGTGAGCTCATTATCTCTTCCTTCCGCTTTGTAAATTCTTCCTGAAAAAACAAACCAAACCATAAAGTAGTTAGATTCACAACATTGTATTAGTAAGAGAATTAATTAAATGATACAATAGATCTAAGAATACTTACAGAAAATTGTGCAACCTTTTGAGATACCCAAGCATCCTTTTTATTGCACCAATTAATCTGTGTGAATAGCTCAAATGGAGTAGGATCCCTTTGCAATTCATCCCATTGCATCCAAACACCAAAGGAGAAAAATTAATTATTTGAGAGTACTTAAAGAGAAGAAAAAGATTTTGAAAGAAATTACTAGTTTCTTCTTGTGCTCTGATGCATAAATAGAATCACCGTGTGGAGTGAGGAACCAGCATCACAAATCCCATTTTTATTATTTTGCTCACTTATTGCCTTAAATTTTGGATCCTCCCATTACTTGAACATTTCTTCTTTAACTACAGCAAGGATCTAGGACTCGCTACATTGTTTCTCTATGATTCTCTGCATTGCTTTTCACATGCATTTTCCACCATTGCTGTCAAAATGCTTCCTAACCTTCCTATCATCACTAAGGAGCCATTTATACTTCTTCTGCATTGAGGGAAATTGAAACATTAGCGTAAAAGTAGAAAGAGTAATAATATTAGCATATATCTACTGAAATCAAAGAAATAGAATCCAATTTACCTTGAACTCTTTGAACCATATATCTCTGACTTTCATAGGAACGTTGGTCCACTGAATCCATGGTCCCTCAAACTTGCTTTTGAAAATGTTAGATATAGTAGCTGCCACTTTATCTATTAGCTCAAAGCTAAAAGTTTATATAAAAAGTATTTTCACAAAATTCACAATCATTAGGAATTGACTAGAACTAAATAAGTTTGAATGGTTTATAATGTTTCTTACTCAAATTTCTCAATAGGTTTAAGCCATATGCACCCATCCATTGGATCAAAAGTCTTATATATAGGCATATGTAGCCCTGAGATAGGTGACGTAGGTGAACAGGTAGGGATAGCGCCCGGCTGGGGAATGGATGAAGTCAAGGAAGTATGTGCGGTGGATGTCCGTGAGGTAGATGGTACACCTCCAGTATGACTTATACCTTTTCCTCTTCCTCATCCTCGACCTGCCATATATGTGCATGTATAAAATCATTGAAACAATAATTAAAGATAAAGAGCAATTTGCATTTTCAAGACATGAAGAAATAGCATAAGTGTGAAAAATAAAGAAACATAATTCGCAGTGATTTATCTAATTTACAATCATCTTCCCGATTGGTTTCATCCAGCTGGAAACGATCATCTTCCTTAGGAAGACTTGTAAACACTCAATTTTGTCCAGCTTTGTTTTATTTTATGTTTTATGTTTTATGTTTTATTTTTTGTGTGTATTTATTGTTTATTTAGTTTGTTATTTCTTCTTATTTGTCAAAAAAAAAAAAAAAGAGAGAAAGAAAGAAAAAGATAAAAAAAAATAGAGAAATAAAAATGATAAGTACAAAAATATAAATGGGTCTTTAACCTAAATCATTTCTGATAGCCTAATAACTCACTAGCTTATTTCTGTAGCCCATTTGTTTTGTTGTTTTTAAGTCATCAGCCCAATCTACACACCCACAAACCCACAAACCTTAACCCAACATCTAGCAACCCATTAACCCCTTCAAAGTTCATCCAACCCAGATCCATTTCCCAATAATTCCCCTTAATTTGAGCGTGAGGTACCCTAGCTACCTAAAGTAACAGCTGGCCTCCTCCTTCCTTTGTGTTTCCATCTCTCTGCCAAGTCTGATCTATCTCTCGGCCATGTCTGCTCTATCTCTTGGCCATGTCTGCTCTGCTCCTCCACGCTTCTGCTTTCTCTTTTGCAAGCAGCTGGTATCCTCAATCCTCTACATCGCTATCTCCCTGGTCTCTTGGTCATGTCTACTTGGCTCCTCCATGCTTTTGCTTTCCCCTTTGTAAGCCACTGGTTCCCTCGACAGGTGCTCTGTCTTACAGCTACTCTATGGCTTTGTACCACCATGCATGACATCCAGCTGTAGGGGTGATGTTCATTGGCCATCTTCACGGGATTTGTCTATAAAAAAAAAGGGGGATCCGTAAAAGGGGAGGAAGAAAAATTTTGGAGGGATCAGAAGAAAAAAGGAAGAGGTTCATAAGTGATTTGACGAAAAGGGGGGATTCCTCTTTGGATGAGCTTTCGGATTTAGGGGGAGAGTTTCTTCAAGTCGAAATTTCACCACTACCGGGGCTGGATTTTAGGAGAAGAATAAAAGAAGAAAATGGTTAAATTCTTAGAAATTTCTCGGAGGTATTCTTATTTTCCATCTTTATGCATGTGTTGGGTTTCTTTTCCTTTTTATGGGTTTCGAAGGATCAATGAAATGATATGATTGTTTGAATCCTGGGTTTATAAGTAATTTCATCTCGTTTTGTGTTGCGAGTTTGAATGTATCTCTGATCATGCCATCTGTTTCGTCTTCCATACTTCAGACACATTTCACATATGATCTTAACACATTTGTACTTTGATTGTAATGATTAATGTCTCTCAGTGTTGCCAAGTTTGGGCACATTTGGGGTTGATTCTGCATTTTCAGTCTAAATATGTCTCCTTACTGCTTTTTCTTTTTCAAACCTGTTTTACGTAGGGTCCTAGAGTTTCCTGATAACTCTTTGGTCAAATTGAAGGCCGTGTTTCAATAGTTTAAGCTGGTTGTGCAAAAAAAAAAAAAAAGGTTGAAGACTTTTCCTTTTTCTTTTCATTGCTCGGCTTTAAACCATCTAACGAAAAGAGTGTTTTTTTGTCTCGTGTTTTGTTCTTTTTTCTGGTGTTCAAGTTTCACATTCATTAGTAACTTGGGATGAATGGCCACTGATATTTAGATTCTCAATTTACTCTGACTTAGTTTTCTTTCCCTTTACCTTGGAAGCTTAATTCCCCATACGTTTTCTTGGCCCCTTTCTAACCATCCTCTACTTGATTAATGATTCTCTTTTGTTTGGCTCTTCAAATTAGTTTTTAAAGGGATGAAAAGTCAAGGTTAGATGTCTGAACTCATGCTCCGAAAATAAAGCTTCGATTACTTTAATCCTAAGGGTCTTTGACAACTAAGCTTTGGACAGTTTGGTTGAATGATACAGTTGGTTTGGGGTGTCTAGTTTGTTGAAAATGAAGAGAACATTAGGTATAATGCCTTCCATTTAGAAATCGATTGGTGCATTTCTGAATTTTATTTTAAGACAAGGGGAATGCATATTCTGGGGAGGTATTTAGTGAATGGGCTTCAAGGGCCCATTTAAATTTTTTTAAAAGGGTTTCAAAGGCCTATTTAATTTGGTTCTTTAAATTGGGTTCCAAAAGCCCGTTTGAATTGATTTTAAAAATAGACTTCAAGGGCCCATCCAAATTAATTAAAGAAAATAAATAAATAAGTTTTAAAAGGTTCATCAATATTATTTTGAAAATAGGATTTCAAAAAGCCCCCATTAAATATTTTAAGTGAGGATTCAATATTTTTAAGTCACTTCAAAAAACTGGTTTTGGTTCTACTACTTATAAAAATTTGAATTTGACCCCAATACTTTCAAAAATTTGAATTTGACACCAATGCTTTCAAAAATGCTATTTCGTCACCAATACTTCTCAGAAACGCTATTTTGGTCCCAAACATTGTAAATTTCAGTTATGACCCAAGGCTTTTAAATAATTATGGATTTCAATATTAGGATTCCTTAATCCATCTCAAACATTACATGGGAAAAAATTATCCCATTTTGTTAAGTTTTATGTGAAAATTTATTTTCCCATAATGTCTTCACTTCTTTGAACATTATGTGGGGAAATATTCTCCCATTTTGTTAAGTTTTATGTGAAAATTCATTTTCCCATACTATCTTCACTTCTTTGAACATTATGTGGGGAAATATTCTCCTATTTTGTTAAACTTTATGTGGAAAATCGCTTTCCCATGTTGCTTTAATCCCTCTTAGAATCTTGTGTGAGGACTTATTCTCTCACATTACCTAAAATTTATTTCTGCCTTATGGAAGAGGTCATATATCCCTCATAGGCAAACTCTAATCGAATTAATTCGAATTACGTGGACCTTGATCCCTTCAAGGATACGTACACACTTATACAGTAAGACAGGTCTGATCCTCTCACTTCTTTATTTTTCTCTAAACTACGATAAGAAAAAGGGTAATTAAATCAATTAAAATACAGCAAATTTAAGTACAAACAATTTAGGGTAGCCATCCTTAGGGATGGACATTGTGGGATGCCTAACACCTTCCCCACATGTAATTAGACTCCCGAACCCTTCCTCTGGTTTCAAGTGCCAGTGTTTATTTTTTTTAAAGGATCCTAATTATCCTTCTAATTAATTGATGATGACTCCATTTTTTATCTTTGTGTTTTTTTCTTTTGTCGCCTTAAGGTCATGATAGTGCCTTTTTCCCCGCCGTCATGTTGTGACAGTTTGGCGACTCCACTAGGGACATTAGAGAGTCAAGCCCTTATTAAATTGTTTGTGCTCTATATAAATTCAATGATTAGTACCCCTTTTCTTTTTATAATTATTTCTATAAATGCATTAGCATATTGTATATATGTGTGACTTCTTTAGCAATTGTGTTTATTTGTTTTCTTACAATTCTATGCATGGCTGTTTACTATTGTCCATATTGCATGAAATGTTGGAACCTTAGGGTAAATGATGCTAACTGTTATATTTTTATACACCCTAGGGTAAATGAAAAAATACTTCTTTATTATATTGGTTTTAGGTCTCATTTTCTGGGTGAACATTAGGACCAAAATTCATGTGCTCTTTACACACACAGTGCACCATACATCAAACCTTTGCACACACTTGGGCCTTATACTTAAGTCTTCAGGTTAGAATTGGAGGTCGTGTAATGATGCCTAGTGGGATTTATTCTCTGGGGTATTCATGAAAGCCTCTGCTCAGATTGTAAACTCACTTATCATGTTGGTTGTATATGGAGGTTCCGTCCACCTATGTAATGCAACTAGAAAGTTGAGATTCTCACTATTAGTGGGAATGGTCTGTTCTAATGACCATTCCATTAAGATTATATACCTACCTTGAAACAGGTGCACCATTAATTGATCATAGATGCTACCTAGTAATTAGGACCATAACCATTCAAGATAAGGTCAATAGCTACCTTAAGTCAACCTATATAGGACAATAACGAGCACTCCTGTTGCATATTTTGTTGTAACTCGTCTTACTATTGCATTATGGATTTACTTTCTGAAATCATTGTTATAGGATTCAGTGTCAAAATTTTCAAACGTTAAAGGTAAGAATTGGCATTAAAGATGGAAGTAAGCATTAGTTAGTTTAAGAAGAAGTCCAACATAGTGGTATAGTCTGCTAATCTGAGTAAGTTGAAGGTTCTAGAATCCAGGCTACCTCAAATGTTCAGAGATTCATTAATACTAAAACATGGGGATATCCTAAAATTACTGTATATACCAGTTAAGGCCTAGCTATAATAGCATTTCAGAAAATGTGGGATACTTCCCTCATATACTTTACGCTCCCGGAGGGCCACCTTACTCCCACAATAGAAGAACATGGGCTATGATTGGTCGACCAGTGCTGAAGGAGACTAAAATTCTCAATTACCCAGGACATAATACTTTATACAAGACAATTGTAGATGTGCTAAACAAGAATGTTTCTGAATTCAACCCAAGATCATTAAACAAGGGAAGACAGAAGGATTATCACGAGATTACCTATAGAAGTATCTAGAGGAAATAGCTAATAGTAGACCGTGGCCTTTGTTTACTGAAGTCTTGGCATTAGCTGTATACAGCCTAATATTGTTTCCATCAGCGACTAACTTGGTGGATCGTGACTCCATAGGCATATATTACGCTGTGAAACATTATGGATTTAATCTAGCGCTAACCATCTTGGCAGAAAAATTTCTTACCCTTGACTTCGTCCATAAAAATCAAGGAGGTAAGCTAAAATGTTGCTTACCCATGTTATGCTTGTGGGTGACAACGCATCTATTTGGAAAGCAGTCGGTGGACAAGATGCCTAAATTAGGACCTTTCGCCCTATTTCACAAGCTCAAAATGGAAAATTGGAATACAACAGAGTGGTCCAGCTTGTGTAGCGACATCAAATGGAGGGATATATTCTACAAATTCCCTTAGTGGAATAAGGATGAAGTGGTCTATAGTTATGGCAAATTCTCCTTCGTTCCTCTAATGGGTATCCAAGGGTGTATTTCTTATTCATTGGTAGTGGGATTCAAGCAGTTAGCCTATCTCCAAAGTATACCATCTACAAAGACCATGGATGGATTCTGTTTTTATTATGATCAAAGGGATAATAAAGACCTGATAATTAAGATCAAGTAGGCATGGGATGAAAGGTTAAGTTTAGGCTGACCAGATCTCAGAAAGAGGTTAATAGGGGCTACCAAAGAATATTATGAATGGATGAATAAGAAACAAAAAACTTTTCTAGCCCAGCGACAATCAGCTACCATCTCTAAAGGAGACGTAAGGGGCGAAGCCAGAATATAAACCTTAGAAGCACATATGATAATAGCGGAAAAAGAGAAAGCCAAACTGGTGCAAAGAAACAAGGGACTGGAACAGCATATAAGAGAGTTTAGGGATGCTATAAAACATTGGAAGAATAATGAACATAGGTGGAGGAAGAAGTTGAAAGTTGCTTATGATCTATTAGGACAAGAATGCTCAACTAATACGACGTTTAGATAAATACTAGTAGGGGCAAGAGTAGAGAATGAGTGATTAAACAACATGAATCACATCGTCTTCAATATGCTTGAACCACCCTCAGCTAGGGAAATGAATGAGTTAAACAGATAGGAATACTTGGCCACTGAGTGGAGAAAATGCTACCATTACCTTTATGACATGGCCATGCAGCTGTTAACCGTCTATAAGGGTACTCAAAGAGAAATACAAAGTAGGCTTAC
The DNA here is from genome assembly GCA_034509205.1 of Ceratonia siliqua. Taxonomy (NCBI): domain Eukaryota; kingdom Viridiplantae; phylum Streptophyta; class Magnoliopsida; order Fabales; family Fabaceae; genus Ceratonia; species Ceratonia siliqua. The sequence continues at coordinate 6,209,027 of JASKGM010000014.1, forward strand.
CCGACTTTATCATGAGTTTCTAATGAGCAACAACCTCCACTGTACCATTCTCTTCCATGGATCTACTAGCATTCTTAGATATATGTAAAGAACTCATTGTACTTTTGGAAAAATATGTGTAAAACTATTGTTATAAATGAAAGTGATGATCTTTTGGGGACAATGTCTATATGATAGTTTCTCTTTGGAATATTGTCAACCATTCTTTATTTGTAGGGTATTGTACTCTTAAGTGAAATGTGGGCTTTACGTCAATAACCTCTTAATTCACGCTGTTCGGCAGGATAATACTTACGAGTGGTTACATGCTTCCCCATGAGCTATTGCCAACCAGGTTTGGCTTGTAGGGTATTATACCCTCAAAAAAAATCCTAGAATACATTCGTTCCTTGATACACTGTTAAGTGGATTGACTAGTGTATAGGCGATTTCTTAAACTAGCAATGCCTATGTCATGAATTGTCAAATCTCCTTAAGATATTGCCAACTATGTTCTATTTTGTGGGGTATTGTACCCTCAATAAGAATATAGGAAGAAATAAAATCTTTAATGCCAATTCGAAAAAACAATAATGATACTAAATCTATAACTAATGATTATTTCAAACTAAACTAATAATTTGTCTATCTTTAGAGAGAGGAGGGAAAAAGATTAATAAGATCACATCATTGCACCATTAAGAAGGGGTCAGACTAAGCGTTCCCAGCCCACTCAAAGAATCTTCTCGAGATCCTGCGCCATGGCCTTAGAACAGTCCAACACCGAGAATATCCAGAGGTTAGAAGACAAGATGGATCAGATCCATCTTGGCAAAACTCATGGCTAACAATGTGAGGGAAAGAAGCATAGTTTAACCACCTCAGAAGGTGTTTCATTTTGGCTAAAGCTCTAGAGTGCCTATGATGACTAACTTGATGCCTTCTTCACCGCCAATGGGTGTTAGTCCTCGGGGTGAGGAAGGATATGCTGTGAATGGACCAACTAAAGGATATAATTATGTCCAGACACTGCTCTTGCTGCCCGTGAGAACATATGAGTTAGCGCAGGAAAAGAGGGTCCTAGACTAGGTTCTCATATTAGAAGAGAAGATGAGGGTGATGCAGGGACAGGGCTCATTAAGAGTGGTTAGTGCGAAGGAATTAAGTTTGACTCTCTCGGTGAATGTCTCTAAAGATTTCAAAGTCCCAGAATTTGTAAAGTACGATGGGACCACTAGCCCCTAATTTCATCTGAGGTTCTACTGCACGGAGATGGCCGTAGCAGGTGATGACGGGAAGTTGTTGTTGAATTTCTTCCATAAGAGTTTTGCCAGTGCCTTATTCCAATGGTATATATTATTATATCACTCCAAGATTAACCGATGGGAAGATTTCTTAAGGCATTATCGCTTCAATTTGGACACTGTGCCAACAAGGGAGCAGCTGCAGGTTATGCAAAAACGGGACAAAGAAACATTTAAGGAATACACCCAAAGGTAGCGGGCATTGGTAGCTGAGGTCTAGCCCCCAATGACGAGCACGAGAACTTGCTCCTATTTCTTAGGAACGATGAGAGCCCCATACATCAGGTTAATGGTGGGAAGTGCCTTCAATGACTTCTCTGATCTCATAAGGGCTGGTGAGCAAATTGAAGTATTGGTCAAAGCTGGTAGGATACCAATGGGAGGAAATGATGCTATAAGGTTAGGCCAAAAGAAAAATTTTCAACCAAAGAAGAAGGAACCAGAGGTGGGGTATATGCAAGGGTAGCAAAATTACAATCAGTCCAACCCCAAATCCTATTACCAAAATCGAAATGCTAGTTTTCAGGTCAACAATAGTCAAAAGTCCCAAAACAATGCCCAACCTACAGTACTACAGTAGGGCATGAACCAAAGTAATAACCAGCGACTTAACAGACAGCTCAGGGATAGAGATCCATTCCTAGACTTCCAGATGCCGAATACCAAGTTATATAAACAGTTGTACGATGGACGTCTTCTAAGCCTAGTGCCCTATAATCTAGTACATCCTCCCTATCCAGTGTGGTATAACCCCAGTGAAAAGTGCTTGAACCACTACGACGCTATTAGACATAGCATCGAGACTTGCCCAGATTTTCGAGCACAAGTGGCTAAGCTATACAAACATGCGGCTATTAAACTTAACCAAGGTGGTATGAACATCAATGCTAGTCTTTTACTCAATCATCATGGGGGTGGTCAGGTTAGTGCCATACTGGAAGAAGGAACAATTAAAAAAACTTAAGAAGCATCATCGCATCCTGAGAGACTATTTTCCTAGGATTGATTACAGCTCGGTATAGAATTGGAGGAAATACAGCAAATATGGAAGAAGAAGAATGCAACAACAAGCAAGCATCATTTGAATACCATCAACAAGCTGAGGGGTATGATATAGAGCAGTGCAAGGCATTTGAAAAAGATTTACAGAGATTGGTAGCTTTGGGAGTTATCCAATATGCAGGAAAGACTTGTTATGCCAAAATTAATGTGATGGAGAAGGGGAACTTCCTGCCTAAACCCATGACCTTTAATATAAGGCTAAAGTCATCAATGAATGCCATGCAAATACCCACTCTCGCATTTTGTTAAACTTTATGTGAAAAATCAGTTTCCCATATTGCCTTAATCCCTCCTAGAATTTTGTGTGAGGACTTTTCTCTCACATTACCCAAAATTTATTTCTGCTTTATGGAAGAGATCATATATCCCTCTTAAGAAAACTCTAATCGAATTAATTTGAACTATGTGGACCTTGATCCCTTCAAGGGTATGTACGTACTTAAATAGTAAGATAGGTTTGGTCCTCTCACTTCTTTATTTTTCTCTAAATCGCGGTGAGAAAAGGGGCAATTAAATCAATTAAAATATAAAAAATTTAAGCACAAACAATTTAGGGTAACCATCCTTAGGGATGGAAGTTGTGGGGTACCTAACACCTTCCCCACATGTAATTAGACTCTCGAATCTTTCCTCTGGTTTCAAGGGCTAGTGTTTAATTTTTTTAAAGGATCATAATTATCCTTCTAATTAATTGATGGCAACTCCATTTTTTATTTTTGTGTTTTTCCCTTTTGTGGCCTTAAGATCATGACAGTGCCTTTTTCCCAGCCGTCATGTTATGACAAGACCTTCTCTATTAATTAGGCTTTGGTCTAAAAAATCATCAGTCACTTTTGGCAATAGTTAGGGTATCACATGGTATGGTTGATTCTCTTCATGGTTGATCTTTTCATGATTTAGTATCTCAAGAGCAATAACAGTACTTCAAGCCTTCATCTTAACAATACATAACCACCTTAGGTTGTTTCAAGATATGGAGTGTAATAAACTTGCTTCACTTGTTGAGTAAGTATGAAAGGGTAATATGATTTATACCTCCTCGATGCTTTTACCTCCACTAAGCCATGATTGAAATCGGCCCTTGTCACTTAATTAGGAGCAGGGTTAAATCAATCACATTTAAACAAAACTAACTTTTTCAAGGGAAAACCGATATACTCCATTTCCATAATCTCTGTTATTTTCACATAAAAGTCATTTTCTAATTGACCACAATCATTGCCTCGAACACATACACCATAGTTGGAAGTTTTCATTCTTTAGACCAAATTTTTGTGTGAAATTTAAAACCATTGATATAGTATACGTTCCATATGTCAACCATGCGTAATGGAGCCCAAGCCAAACTCTTCATAAGATCATCACATACTACATTTTTTGGATTACCCACCTAATATCAATAAAAGACAATATACTTAGACACTTATGATTCAATTACTGAAAAATATGTGGGCAACAATTAAAGAATGAACCTACATAATTTTTGAACCATGAATGAAAGTTTGAGGAAATATCTTTTTCAAGCTGTGCAGAAGTGATGTAAGGTATGAGTTTTTGAGGATAATCTACATATATATTGTCGATGTTTTATCATTAGTGACACGAAAATATTTGTCAAGAATTATTGGTAACTAGATAAAAAGAACTTTGGAAGGAACTTACTCTAAGAAAGGCTGAAGCTCTGGAGAATTTAGAAGAACTTGAAGGGTGGTAGCTTCAAATTCCTTTGCATTTAGGTGACGTTTACGGGCTTTCCCAACTCAACATCCTGGGTAATTGAATATTGACAATGATGGAGAAGAAGAATATCCTTCACCTCCATCATTATTATGGGTGACTCTCGTCCTTCTACAAGGAATGTGGGATGGATAATAATAAGATGGAAAATTTGATTTTCCTCTGCTAAATAAGCTTCACATGTGGAACCTTCAACTCTAGCTTTATTTCTCACTTTATCTTTAAGGGTGCATAAAACCCTAATTGGAAAGTGACACAAAGTATGACCATAGAAATCAAATTATTTTGGTAAAAAGAATAAATGTGTTAAAGAGTTAAAAGAAACAACATTTCAAATGGATACATCCACCGGTATTGAATAGGACCTCCAACCCTGACTTCATATGGCAAGTGGATGGGCAAATGCTCTATTGAGTCGAAGAAACTTGGAAGAAATATTTATTCTAATTTACATAAAATAATGGGAATATTAGTCTCCATCATGAACAATTGATCAACCATCAACATCATTAAGCACAATTATCAAAAGAATTAACTTAACTCTACAAGTGTATTCAAAATGGGCTTCGGCGATGATTTAAAAGCAATTAGGAATAGACGTTGCACAAAAACATGATAATCATGACTTTTCAACCCATGTAACTTAGCTTCCTCATGTCAACATTCCTACCTAAATTACTTATATAACCATAAGGAAACTTTAGATCTCTAAACCCATTGACAAACAGTTACCTATTGTTGCTTAGTCACTACATATTGTGCTTTGGGTTTCTTGAGTCTACCACCCTTAACATCTTGTAGATGTAGATATTTTTGTCTGCAAAGTTTAGCTAAGTCCAACCTAGCTTTGAGTGTATCTTTGGTTTTACCCTTCACATCCATGACTATGTCCAATAATGCAACAAACACATTCCTCTCATTGTGCATCACATTGACATTATGACAAAGATGTGTTCTCTAATAAGGCAACTCCCAAACTACAGACCTTTTTGTCCAATGGTGATCAACCCCATACTCAAATGGATTAGATATTTGAGATTCTTCTGTGTTAGGTAAGTGTCTAACATATTGCCATATTTCTTCTCTGGATAAGCACAGAGGTGGTAATGAGGATTTCATACAATTTTTTTTATCCATGGGCAAGAATTAATTGTGACAATCAAAAAAGGAAGTCTTCTTGCTATGTTTGAGAGAGAATGCCTTAGGCCTCTCTATACAATATAGGCAAGATAGTTTTCTAGCGGTCATCAAACCAGACAACATTCCATATGTAGGATAATCATTGATAGTTTACATCAAAACAACCCTCATCATGAAACTTTGATGCAATGACATATTATAAGTTTGCACACCTTCATTCCACAACATTTTTAGGTCATCTATTAATGGTCATAGGTATACATCAATCTTAGTTTTCGGATTAGATGGACCCAAAATAATTAAGATTAGAAATATAACTCCTCTTTTCATTCATATATCCAAGGAGGAAGGTTGTAAGGAGTAAGAATAATAGGTTAACACAAATAAGAGTTTCCGAACAATCCATATAGAGAAAATCCATCACTACATAATCCTAATCTTACATTTCGAGAGTCTCGAGCAAAATCAGGATAAGTTTCTTCAAGATGTTTCCAGGCTTCTCCGTATGATGGGTGAGATAAGATACTAGGCTCTCTTGGATTCTCTCGGTGCCATCTCATGTGACATGCAGTAGCCATTGATGAATAAAGTCTTTGTAGTCTTGGAACAAATGGAAAATATCACATCCGTTTCAAGGGGGTTTCTTTAACAATACCTCTTTGAGTGAAAATTTTGTAACGTTCCATCCCACAAAATTTGTAATTCCTCTCATTCTCATCACCCTTGTAATACAACATGAATCCATTAGAACATCAATCAATCTTTATACAACCCAAGCCCAATATTTCCACTGACTTTTTGGCATGATAAAAATTAAGAGGCATCCGATTACCACTTGGCATTACATCACTCATTTTATCTGCCATGCAATTAAAACAATTCTCTGTTATGTTATGATCACTCTTCAAGCTTAGACTATCAATTGCCATTGATAACTCTGAATAGATCTAACAACCATCCCACAATGGAGCTTATGCAACTACCAACATACCAAAGAATCTCTATGTATTTGGGTTAGGCTCTTCGATCAATGATGGTCCAACAGCATCAATCACCATTTGTTCGTAAAAATTGTAGTCATCTCTTTGTCTACCAAGGATAAAGTAATCATTTTCTACTACTACTGAGGGGATAGGTGGCATTGATTTTCCAGGAATAGTCCAATAGTAGTAATTGTCCATAAACCCTTTACGCAGCAAATTAACAATCACTTTATCAGGCACTTTATATCTCTTACATTTGCATTTCCTACAAGAACACCTAATCCCTCCTTCACTCACTAAATTTTCTTGAGCGATGCAAATGTGATAAACCCGTACACCCTATCAACAAATTCATCATTCAAATGTCATTTATTATTCAATTGGTTATCCATCCATTTACAATGCACAAGTATGTCCATGCGTATATTGCACAAAATAGACAACTTATTAAATCAAGCACAAAATTTCATCAAGCGTTTTAACATTCTCAGAAAAAAGGACATTAAAACAAGCCCAATCTTGACAATCAAAATAAATGAGGATGATGTTAAAACACATTATTTTTTGTATCGTTTAATATTCACTACCTTTTACATATTTTCAACATTACTTGTAGATTTGTGTCTATCTACAAGGATACTTTATCTTCTAGGACATCATATGATTCGTATGTGATTAGATATTATCCTAATGAAGATTATTAATTCTCTAAATTCATTTGTTATCCTTACATCATACATCACATGCCCTAAAGTAGTTTATAGTTTAGGGTTGAGCAAAAGTATCATATACATAAGTAATGAAAACATTAAGAGTCATATATCAAGTACAAACCATAGTCAGGTATAAAATTTCACATGTGAATACTAGTAACATAGACTAGTATGATAAGAATTCATTAATCACATTCTATTAACCATCAAGAAGCATAATTTATTAGGAATTATAATTATTAATAATGAATAAAACAAATACATGTAGTTTATATTGATAAGAATTCAATATCACTATTTAATTGTAAGAAGGATGTGAGTAACACATAGAGTCAGCATGTCCCAGATGGTGGAATTGAAGCCTTGCTCTTAGATATATAATAATAATGATATTTTATGAAATTATGCATGGTTCCCATTCTTGCATAATGCATTGCCATGTGAACTTGTACAATCTCCCATTTATGTTCTATGAAGCACAAACATAAAACTCTCATTGTGTTCTTTACTCAATACAAATTATGTTTTTGCTAAGTGTTCAGAGATCTTCAAATATATATATATATATCTATATATATATATATATATATATAAGTATAATCATAGCAAGGCAATATAATGTTATATTATAAATCAACAGTAACTAACCAAACAGCCCAAAAAAGAAACTTACTTCCTATGAAGAGTGATAGAGATGGCATAGAGCAATGGAGACAACGAGAAAGCAATGATGATGACGAGTGAGAACCTAAGGCTAAACCTTCAACCTTAATATCACATTTTCTATAATTAGAAAGCAAAAATAAACAAAGAATTAAATCTACGAACCCTAAATCATGATCCATATATAAATAATAAATGGCAACTACTATACACACCCAATATACACCCAATGTATGACAACTTCGATTTTACATAAATTAAGAATATTGTCAAGAAACCAATTCTATAATAAACCTTAAATTAAGACACAGGGCTGAACCTTATATAATAAAAGGCCCATGCCATAACACAACTCACATATAGGTTAATGAAGATCAAGTCTCTTAAGCTGTTAATCCAAAGCAATCTTCAATCTAGCTGTGAATAAAATTACAACAGTTACTATATTTACTTGAATGAATGTTTCTACATATAATCATCCTTTTTACTATAGTACAAAGTTTGAAGCAATTTTTTCTCGTATTAATGAATAATGAAATCAGCTTTATTATATTTATAGGATTGGATACAATGATAATTAAATCATACCATAATTGAGTTTCATTATTTGATTTTCTTCTTTTTCTAACAAAATAATAGCATCCCAATAATATTCAAACTCCACTAGTACATGAATTTAGGGTACAAACAATACAATCCAACAATATTCTAACCCTACTAGTATATGTTTTCATGCATTCATTCTATTATATATTTTGTATTCCTTAATTATAATTACATTCCTACATATTATATATTTGCTCACTTCAATCTTTTTAATACACACCAATGAAAGGTCATTGTATTTATAAGCTTAACAATAAGAGTGCCATGTACATGGATTCATTTATCCAGATCACGGTGAATGGACTATTGGAGGGTTTTGATCACCTCCTATTTAAAAGGAACTCCATGGCTTTACAAAGTAATTGTATTTACATGGATTTTTTAATTCAAGAAACAAGAAATAACCGTTGAATTGTATTATAAAATAGAGAAACTAGTGAAGCTTATAGTATAGTCCTTAATCTCTCTAAGTGTTATTGAGAGGCAACAAAATTCACTATCTAAGATTTATTATGCTTGTGCTTGAGAAGGAGATCAAATAATTGTTTGTATTTAGAAAATTGTTGTGGCTAAATTGAATAATTCAAGTTAAAAGAGGGAGAAGTAAGTTACAAAGTAGATGCATGTGTTACAAACTTAGAATCCACTTGATTTTTGTTTTAGGGGTTAATGGTTGGATGACCTACTGGCTTGCTACTTGCTACCTGCTATCTTTGTCCTTTGCTCATAGAGTAAGCATAATTGTTTTATTTTTCCTTTTTTAATGTGTAATTCAAGTATGAAAAACCTACTAACTCTTATGTTCCAGTGAGACAAAATGTCTTAGACATGGCAACTGGTTATTTTGGTATGAAGAAGTTGCCACGAAATGAGTCAAATGACAAATTGAGGGGTAAAAGCTGGAACGAAGCACAACACAAAATTGACCCTAAATCCCTAGCATCCACGTTTAATTGTGAATTATAAACAAATACAAGGAGTTCAGAGCATTCTTAGTATTATAAATTATATAAATATAGAAGAAAAATGACTTAATTATTTTTTTACTTCCACACACATCTTATTTTAGAATTGTGAATTATGATCATTTATTTTTTAAATGTTAGTTTTAGATACCATTTTTGAATTCTCTAAAGTATTAAGAAATAGTCATTTATAAAATATTAATAAAAATAATTATACATAAAGTAACCTTAAATTTAGCCATAATAAGAGTAGAAAAATGAGGAGATATTGAGGGAAACTTATATTCATTATTATGCTGCTTTTGGTGAAATATTGAGAATGATGGCAAATAGCTTTCTCAGATCACTTGAAAAGGCATCAAAGTTTGGGATTTGAATGTAAGAGAAGGAGAGAGAGAGAGAGAGAGAAAGTTGAAGGGAAAAACAAAAAGTGAAGAAGATAACCTGTCATTAATTGGTGAGATAAGAAGAAGAGCAAGCTCACATGCTTCTCACATGCATGCAGAGAATGACAGAGAAATTAAGGAGGTGGGACTAGTAAGTATACTGTAGAGGAAGACCATAAACATGTCCAGTAGAGACCAAGTCAACTGTCCAGTTGCCAATTCATTAGTTATATTTTTCTTCTTCTTTTTTCTCTTATCATTATTTATTTCTATTTTTTTTCTCAAATAGTTTCCTCCTAGTGAAGTTGGCATTCATAAAGAAGGTGGGACTAGGAAATGCCTTAGAGCAATACTAAATAGGACCTAGTTGGCATTCTCTTTTGCCTCTCTCTCTTTAATATTTTTCTTTACATATTCAGAATTAGTGTTTAGAATTTTGAACTATGTCTGGAGGGTACACATGCTTTCTCTATTAGTGTTCTATGTGATTAACTGTGTACTCAGTGTAATGTGAGCATGTTGCAATAAGTAGAAGAAACACAATATAATATAGTTATAAGAAGAAATTTGCAGGTGTCACAGACTGATAGAAGTAATTTGAGTTGGAAGGGATTTAATCTGAAAGATTAAAACTTTCTTTTGCTTCCTCCACTTCGCTTTCTCCCTGGTTTGTATGACACTGTACCTTGTTTGTTGGTGTTTATATTCATACTTTTTACTTCTTAGACAATGAGGAGTATCCAACATCATTATTTTCCCTTAGCAAGTAGCGCCCTTACTTCTTTGATTCAAAAACTAATAAGTGTTTTATTTTACATTATTAAAATTTCTCTTTTTGTTCTAGGATCTAGCAAAGCTTTCGGCCTATCGAGACAGAAGATTTCCTAGAACACAAGAGGAATTTGAACATGTACTCAAGACTTCAACAACTGTTTATGTGGGGAATATGTCCTTTTACACAATAGGAGAGCAAGTTTATGAACATTTTTTAGAGCTGGAGAAAAAAAGAAAATCATTATGCACTTGGATAACAACACAAAAACACCCTGCGGCTTTTGTTTTGTTCTGTAAGACTGTTACAATTTATAAATGACATGTATGCAATTGTAAGAGTTGGTAGGATTGTATCATTCTCGGAATTAGTGTTTCCCAAAAAATTTCATCAATTCTAGATGTAGTAATCAAAATGAAAAAGAATGAAGAATCATGTGAAATATCTATGTCATTCTCAAGTCAGTCCTTCTCCATTTTCTTTGACATTTTTTCAAACACGTGTTATGCTAATCAAATTACACAGCCAAGCGAAGATACTCATTAAAAATAAAAAAATATCAAATTCAAACCACAATTCCAAAATATCAAACATGTCAAACCCATAATACCATTAATGCAAGAGACCATATCCAAACAACAAGCGCTAAAGAACCCAAGATCAAAACCTAAATAAAATCCTTCCAAGATGAACCAATCGAAGCTCAAAACTCATAAATGGCAAACAAATTTGGGTGCGAATGTTTACTTGTAGGGCGTATCTAAGCTAGGACGGTGTGGGTGGTGGTTACTGAGATATGATTCACTGTTGTGGCCTTGGTGTTCAATGACAAATAGGTGAAGGGAGACAGATTCACACTGTAATGAAGGTTCGAACAATCCGCTAAAGATTTTTTCAATGCTGCAAGGTTTTGCCACAGAGAAATGAGAGAATCACTAAATCGTGGATTAAACAAATTGGGAATATAAGATATGGTGGGAAAAGCCGAATAATGGTAAGGGATCTGGGTAAATATTTAGATATAAAATTTTGAAGTTTTGAGGTGGATTTTGGTAGCGCCTTTAAAATTAAATATTTTGATGTGAAATTTTTTGGCCTTCAATGCTACTCTAACTTTAAAAAATTTAGAGGCGACCAATATTCGCCACTTTTTTAGCCTCTATCTAAAAATTAAAAAAGAAATTAATTTTTTTTATAATCTGTCTCCCAGATGCGGCTTTTGAGGCGAATATTTTATAGGCGGACAAAATATGCCTCAATATTTTCTCAAAAATTATCTCATGGTTACTTGGATTTTTTTTAATTATTTGATAATTGTCTCTATTTTCACCTCTAATTGACCTTTTTTCTGTAGTGTGTATGGTACACTACTATCCAAGATGGCTCATGCTATTCAAAATACTAGAGTGTGATAGGATGACACCCTTTTTGAGTAATAAGAAAACCTTCCTAGTTTAAATATGTGCATATTGTTAGATATTATAATAAAACTATTCATAAGCACACTCCTAATAATTTAAGCATTTGGGTTGAAGTGATAATTAACATCGTATCAGAGTTTCTATTTTAATACCCTTCTATATAAAATGACATTTCTAAATCAATCTAGTAGAAAATTTCAAATATGGTGACAATTAGAGAGAAGTTAATTGAGAAAAAATATTTCTTAGAAGCCTAAATATGATACTAGAATACTTCATATAAATTATTAGTTATAGTTGTAAAATAAAGATTAAAATTTGTATCAATCAGCCAAAAGTACTTCTAGATATTGTGAAAACTTATTAGAATTTCCTTAGATATTTTCTTTATAAGATATTATGTGGCTTTAATTAAAAAATTTGCATAGTTAAAAATATATATGGGAATCAGAAGGTTTATGGTCAAATAAGGGTACAAGGTTCAAATATTTTGGGGAGTAAGAGCACAGACTTAGAGTTTTTATTTTTCATCTCTCGATTACTCAAGAATTTTCTTGTTTTGTCGATGGAGTGAGCTTTGTTATTCTCATCATCTTCACTTAGATCCATGAGAGAGAAAGAGAGAGAGAGAGAGAGTTATGAGAAAACATAGAACTTAAGCAGGTGAGCAAAGCAGAGAGGATGAAGTAGAGCTTATAAGAGATTATGTAGAAAAAAGAAAGTGAGGCTATACTCGGTCAGCCATTTGGTTATGAGGGCCACCTTTAGATCAAATTCTAGCTCCTTGTAAGTTGTAATGGCTCAATTTGTAATCAATCTAAATCAAGTTGGATCTTTGATGCTCAAGTAACAATTTAAAATTTCGATTCTACATATTTTGTGAGATGATCGACACTTTGGAATATGGGAAATTCTAAGATAGGTTAAGTCAGAAAATGAACCAGCTTTGTTAATGTCAATATTTGTAGGCTCTGAGGTACGTAACTAATTTCAAATTTAGGCAATAGATCTAGTTAGTTTATTAGAGTATTATATGGTGGATTGTTATCAATTGTTGATTGGATGTTGTGAGTTTCACATCTCTATTAAATATGGTTTCACGCCGAATATGGAATCTCATGTTCTAATTGTTGACCAGTTTAATTCTTTTGAGAGTTTAGTAAGAAATATACATTTCGAGCATTTTGGAATTAATAAGTAGGAGTTGCTTTGCCTTTGAAGATGGGAAAATATTATATGAGAATACTAGGAAATTAATATTATGACTATGACAAATGAAATATTTGGGGAAAAGAAGTTTTATTAATATCATAAATTGGATATTAGTTAGGATGCCCTTAAGGTGTTTGATCTAAAGACCCATATAGGTTGCCTAGTTCTAGTCTTTGATTCAAGTAAAATCTATTATGTAAAGTTAATTCTAATTCTTGGCTATGGTATTAGAATTGAAGAATTTCCAAGAAACTTCTCCTAAAGTGTTTACAAGATGCAATTGATTCATGTAAGCATCTAAGAGTAAAGGATACATTTGGGGGTCATTAAGTTTTGGCTTAGAGATCAAAATCTTCAAGAACAAAGGCATTTTATGATAAGCTCCTAAGTTAACAAGGTGAGTGGGATTCTTCTACCTTTGGATACATGCGTTTTCCTTATAAGCTATATTTATTTTATCTATGGTAAGTATTTATGCTTCTCATTTATTTGTTCTCTTTGAATTTCTAAAAGTAATATTGCTATTAAGCTCCTATCATACTAGTTTATAAAGATAAATGAAATATTTTTGAATTGTATATATCATTCTTGCATTTTTGGATTCTCAAGGCATAAGCTATTTTTCATGATTTATATATGCTTATGAGTTAAATTTGACACACGAAGTTTTAAATGACTATCATTGTTCATGCATATGACGTTAACTTATTTTTGATGCATTAAGTTCCTATTTTCACATGATTATTTTACATGCAAATGAGTTATCTTATATGATAAATGAAAATCTTTTTGGGAAGATCATTTAGTTACTTCCATAATGAAACCCTAGGTGCACCTAGCATATGGATTGTCCATGAACTACATTGGGAGGCATAAAGAGTTACATGAGATGGGTATATAACTAACATCCGTGAGTTGAGCTCGCTTCGGATGTGCATTATATGATATATGTCACATGTTACATGAGAGAGTTTTCTATGTGAATAACGAGTGGATCCATATCCAAACTATATGTTTTTTTTTCCAATTACAAATACATGAAATTTCTAGTAGTAACTGCATGATATTCATATATATTTACAAGTATATGAAATGTCCATCTATTTGCTCTTATATATACACATACATGAATTATTACATGAAGCTTACAAGTACATAAAATTTACATGGTGATTACATGGATCTCATGAGTATGAGTTTATAGTACCTGTGCTTGTAATTTCCCTTGCCTTTAATTGCATTTTACTATAAATATTAGTACTTCGATTTTATGACCATAATTGTATTTCTTTATGTGCATCAGTATATAGGTATAAATATTTGGTTTACTTTACCTTATTATGTAAATGAAATATATATACTACTTTATTTTCAAACTTGTACCCTTGGGTGGAGATTTTCTCATCTCATTGAATCCATGACTCACCCCTTTATTTTTCTATCAGGTTAAATTGCAGGTATTCCAGGGAGACGAGTGGAGCAACAGTTGAGGTCTTGGACAATTAGATTAGGTTGTGCATAGTCTTGTGTTAATAAAGGGTCTTGCATATTGTCTTGTATTGTGATACACTTTAGTTTTTGTGTTATGGCCATGGAGGCTTATTTTATGCATTAAGGTGGACCTGTCCACAGTATTAGTATTCTGGTTGTATAATGTAAGTGTCAAAATTTTTATGAAATCTCCTTAGTTTCATTTTATTTGTGTAAATAAATTAGTAATTTGAGTCTTTTTCACATTAAAGGCATACATACATGTGAAGGCTTGCAGGAGGCCAGCTTATAGGTAGTTTCCTACGCCGGTAACATACCTCAGATTGGGACATGACAAAGTTGGTATCAAAAAATGGTCTAGGTCTATGATTAGGGTATATAGTGATCTCTAACTGTCCAATTATGGGGAATTGTGAGCCTAACTTGTGGTAAGTGCACCCAGGAGCATGTATCATGAGCAAAGTTCATAGGAACTCATACACGTGGCTCCATTAATCTTTAACTATATCCTGTTAGGAAAAATATAACTTCTTGTTGGTGGAGAAACTTGAGTTATGCACTGGTTGGATCCCCTGGCACCTAGTAATATGAATGTTACTACAATTAATAATATTTTCTCTATGGAAGAGGATGTTTATCTCTTTCGCTTTGGAAGTAAGTATAAACTATAGAGATCTTAAGGATCTTTATGCTTATCTTTTCTACACTAGTGTGAGCTCGTTTAGTGTTATATCTTTAGGTGATTAAATGGTAGAAGGTCATATGTTTGAATTTGAAACTATTGTTAGTACAACATGGTCTTAAAAATTGTCACAATTCCCAGTTCCACGAATTGGAGTGTTATGCCTTATTTTAAGTCGTCATACTAAGAAATAATAGGAAACCAGGAAACCCATAAATAATAGTGGTGAGGAAATATTAGTGGAGTTCATATATGAAATCTGGTAGTTTACAAATGCACATACTAGCAAATAACTATGTTTTTGTTTTATGATACCGAGTACTAATGTGTCTCAGTTGTATCATATCCAGCTTTTTTTTGAAAATTTACCACATCGTCGTAGCTATATTCCTATATCTTATCATACCCATATCATGCATTGTATTCATGCTTTGAAGGTTAGATGCAACTACCCTCACACATACAAGTATAATTAAAGTACTAGTAATATAGTAGAGGCAGCATGAATTCATAAGCGTGGGAAAATTCTTGCCTCATAATAGGCTACTAAACTTGGTTTTCTACTTCTGTTTTTAAATACTTGTGTGATCATGTAGTAATTAGTTTATGTAAATTAAATTTTAGCTGCCGAATCAGTTTTATCAGTGAACACGATGTGGAAATCTGTAATTACTCTCATTTCTTATTGTTTAAGAAGACTAATAGTTGTATAAGCTATTCTTAGGTACCTTACTTCATTTCACTTAGTAATTTATCAACTAGGTTTGCAGTTGCAGTTGTAGTTGCTCCTTATGAATACTTAGATGTGTATGATTACTATTTCCTTCATATAGTTAAGTTCTATAAAATCATTTCCAGTTAAATGCTTCCTTATTTAAGTGTCTAGTGTAATTACCAAACTAGTATAGTCATGCTGTTGGTATAGTCACTATTTCCTTCATATAGTTAAGTTCTATAAAATCATTTCCAGTTAAATGCTTCCTTATTTAAGTGTCTAGTGTAAT
>JASKGM010000014.1:6225246-6239095 GCA_034509205.1 Ceratonia siliqua
TACCAAACTAGTATAGTCATGCTGTTGGTATAGTCATTCCATTACGAAGGGTAGGAAGTGGCAATTGCATATATTATATAGAATATTTTGAAGTCAGTTGATAAACTTTCTAGAATTTGATGGTCTTAGAAAGTTTATTATTATTCAAGATATTCTTACTTATTAGGTGATGTTTTCCTATCTATTGACAGATTGTATGCAACTATGGAATATTGTTCAGTTTTATAATCCCTGATGTAGTGCTATCTGGTTTGGGTGTGAACAATACATTAGAAGTGGTGAATGCTTTTGATCTGTTCTTTTGGCTTTATTTTAAACTCATAGGCTAATTCTAGAATGTAGAACACAACTAACGTAAAAGAGAAGCTCCAAATGATGAGTTTTGGTTTAATAGGAATAACATAGGATATGAGATGAGTTAAATAATATGATAGTAGTAAGATAATGCAGGCAACGATAATAAAAGGTAATTTGAGGGATAATTAAGTAAGTACAAAATTCAAATGTTGAACCATGATCAAGGGAAATGCAAGTATGACTAGGGTTCAATACGTGACAGACCTAGGAGGAAGGTATGTTATTACTTGATATTGGAAAGAAATGGGACAGAATCTATAAATCATATTTACAAATTATACATATTTAAGAAAAAGAGAGCTATATAGGGTATGCAAACCTGCAATTTGACACTTATGTAAATCTTGTTGAGTGTTCCTATCCAAACGAGTGATTTTACCTTAGAAAAAGTTTTAGAGTTTGAAATTGGTTTATCAAGAAGAAATCTCTTCCTATTAGGAGAACAAGTAAAGAAGTGAAAGTTGGGTTTACAAGGAAGATTTTTCTGGAAGAGCAAACTTAATAATAGATATAGGCAAAACATGGTATAACATCACCTTACTTTATTCTTGTATATAACCTTGATAATCAAGTAGTGGCAGAAAATGATGGATATAATAATGGGAGGAATTTGTAAGATTCTTAAAGCATCACTCAGGATACGGGGCAAGGTGTGAAATATGCCAATACAAAAATGAAGAAAGAATAATTGAGGAAGAACTAGTGGAGAAAATTGGGGAGGACAATCATTTACATATGATTGGGTTTATATAAGTTCAATATTGTTGATTTTTTTTGGGTTGGTTTACTAATTTGTTGAATATTATAAGATCGGTTAAAAAAAACAATGAAATTTCATATTTTGTTTGAGTGAATAAGTAAAGGAAAGAAATTTGTAATATTAATCACAAGTTGAATATAATGTATAATGTGAATTAGGATTGAAGTATATAAGTGGTATGACCCAGTTAGATTAAATGTTTTGGACTCCAGTGAAGGGTTAAGTATGTCATGAAAGTTTTCATGATTTGGGTTGTGTGGTAAAGAGAAGGCACAAAGGAGGAAATAGAGAAGATGAGTAGAAAGTTGAAGCCACTGAAATGGAGAAAGCTTAATTCATTCATTGGTAATTATAATTTTGCAAGACAAACGAGAAAAATGATTTAAGGCATTTTGAAGGAAATGAAATTGGAAATTGTACCTTTGCAAAGCCTATGTTTTTAGATAGGTAAGGTGTAAGTTGTTTGGATTCTATAGTGAGCACCCAATTGTCCTTAGTCTCTTTAGGATTATTATTAATATTTTGGGATGAGGAAGTAGAACAAAGTGCTGTGCAGTTGCGCTCTTTTGATAGCTATATGGTGCAGTTGATGTGAATGAGATGTTAGAAATTTTACCTGAGTAACCAGTTACTTGAGCCTAATTAGGTTAAGCACTAAAATCATAGTTCCCTGGGATATTATTTTAAATGAAATTATGACGTATCAATTTTAACATATAAAAACTTGTATAGGATAAATTCAAAAATTAATACTAATATATTTTTTTAATTACTTATGATAATATAATTTTTTAGTTTTCAAATTTTTATTATTGTTGTTATTATAATTAATTTATACAGATAATGATTCACTTAACAAAATTTTAAATTCGACATTGATGAACATGTTTAATTGATGTTGGATTTCATGTTAAGGTGGTGTTTGTAAGAAAATTGATTTCTTGTATTTATTTAGAATATTTTTTATATAATTAATTTATGAGCATACTCGTCTTCGATATGTTTATTGATTTAGGATGATCTAGACATGCAAGGTCTTCCTCTCTAACTCCAGATAGAAAGGCAGCTGTCAATAGGGCAAGCCAGATATTAGTTATCTCTCTTGTTGCTAGGTTAGGAGTGGAGAGGGGATCTAGCCTTTTATAAAAATAAAATAACCCTAATAGGCTCTTCCATTATAGGGCCTATAGGATTGTGCCTACACTAAACCAACAAACACATTCGTACAACCAAGGCATACAAAATTTAGAAACAATAGTGATCACAACATGAACTTTAACCATCTCTCAATGGATCCATAACTAGTTAATTTTATAAAAACATAAAACCTCTAATCGATGGTAGCCCACAATAGAAAAATTATAACATTCTCCCACTTGGGCTACACTAATTGCATAATATAATTTATAAAATGTTTTACTTTGCAAATGACTTTTTGGTTGAAAGAAAGTTTTACAATGTGGCCACAATTGAAAAAAAAAACTATTGATCCAAAGGACAATACCTCCTAGATGACCCAGTATTATGGGACTTAAAAATGTCAAATCATGGTAGTAATTGTACCATTAATTAATGTAAAACCTTTCATGGTCACAAGCATTATAAATCTCATAAACCAAGGTTTGTGATGTGATAGTGTAGTATGAAAATATTACCAATATGTGATCTTACAACCATGGTCTTGCAACCATCACAAAAGATACACTACCCACAATATTTTATATTCAACGATAAGTGTTTCAATTGTCAATATAAATATGCACAATAAAACATGGGTGAGTAAATAAATGTAGATTAATGCATGTAAGCATATATTCAACCATGTGATAATAGGGTCCACAATGCTAGAGTAATGAAATAATACAAAACTCCCACTTACAAAGTACATCAAAAGAACTCAAAACACTCATATTTTCAACATGTGTCTTGAAAACTATGGCTTAAGCCCCTTGGTTAATGGATTAACTAGCATTAAATCTGTACTAATGTGCTCAACAACAATGACCTCATTCTTCACATGATCTCTAATAGTCAAGTATTGCAACTCCATATGTTTATATCCATTGGAAGTCTTAAGAATAGCTACATTGTTATCACAAAAATTTGATAGTGGTCTAGCAATAAAATCAACAATCTCCAATCCTAAGATAAACTTTCTTAGCCACATAGCTTGAGAAGTAGCATCGTAACAAGCAACAAACTCAATTTGCATAGTAGAAGTATGGATTGTTTAACACTCTTCCATGATATGGCACCACTTGCCATCATAAAAATATAACCTGAGGTCGATTTCAAATCATCAGAACATCCAGTAAAATCTGAATATGTATAACCATCCACTTCCAGGTTATCAACCTTCATGTATACAAGTATGTGGTCTTTCATCTTTTGTAGGTATCTCATCACTTTCTTAGCAGCAACCCAATGGTCACTCTGAAAATTGGATAGATATTACCCAAGAACACTAATGAAAATGCTAAGTAAGGCCTAGTGTAAACATGTGCATACATTAAACTCCTTACAGCACTCGCATAAGTAATATTCTTCATTGATTCTTTCTCAATCTTATTCTGAGGGCACTGATTGTTACTAAACTTTTCACCCTTGGCAACTGGAATATCTCCAGGCTTATAGTTTTTCATGCTGAATCTTTCTAGAATTCTATCAACATAAGGTCTCTCTAATAGTCGTAGCAGATTTTGAGTTCTATCTCTATTGATTTGAATCCCCAAAACAAAAGATGCTTCACCAAGATCTTTCATATCAAAATTTCTAGATAAAATTTGTTTGGTATCAAACAATAAAGCCAAGTCATTAGTAGCAAGCAAAATATCATCAATATAGAGAACTTGAAAAATAAACTTGCTCCCACTGACCTTAAGATATATGCATTGATTAACTTATTCTCAGTGAAGCCCAAAGAAGTCACAACTTCATTAAACTTAAGGTACCACTGGCGAGAGGCCTATTTCTAACCGTATATTGATGTTTTTAACTTATACACTAAGTGCTCACTCCCATTCTTTTGAAAATCGTTAGGCTGTTTGATGTAAATTGCCTCATTCAAATTTTCATTCAGAAAAATGGTTTTAACATTCATCTTATGTAGTTCTAAATCAAAATGAGCAATTAAGCCATAATTATTCTAAAGGAATACTTAGAAGAGACTGGAGAGAAAGTCTCAGAATAATCAATACCCTCTTTCTGAGTAAAACCCTTAGCTACAAATCTAGCTTTAAAATGCCCAATTCTTCCTTTGGAATCTTGGTCTTACATACCCACTTGCAGCCAATAGATTTACAATTTCTTTGAAGTTCAAAAAACTCCCAAACTCCATTTTTAGCCATAGACTGCATTTCTTCCTTCATAGCATCTCTCCACATAACAAACTTAGTATAATTCACAATCTCACAATATGTCACAAGATCAACAACATGTTATATGTCAAAGTCATCTTCTCCTAAGAAACTCATTGCATAATAACTAGGAATTGCAGGCTTCTTGTCTCTCCGACCTCCTCAAAGGTATTACTGTAGCAAGGTAAACTGATTGAAGATTTTAGCAGGATCGACAATCTAAGAATTATCAACATAAGGCTCATTAACATTATTTGTACCTACAATAGTTACAGGAACCAAGCTGTTAGATATAGGCAAAGAAAAAGAAAATTCTTGTATCACTATGTTCAATTACGACCTGTCTAGTCTCAGATTCAAAAATATCAAACTCAAGGAATTTCATAGTCATAGACTCAACAATTTTGGTAGCACTCTCAGGACGATAGAACTTATATCCTTTTGTACGGTCCAGATATCTAATGAAGTAACATCTAATAGATATGGGGTCAGGTTCTACTCTAGAGGATTATAGATCTTTACTTTTACAGGGCATCCCAAACTCTAAAGTGGTTCAAACTGGGCTTTTTACCAATCTATAACTCAAAAGGTGTTTTAGAGATAGATTTGCTGGGAACTTTTTTGAGGATGTATAAGGCTATTTTAAAGGCTTCTCCCCAAAGGTAATATGATAAATTAGTTCTGCTAATCAAGTTCTTCATCATATCTTTGAGTGTGCAGTTTCGCCTTTCAGCTACACCATTGTTTAAGACTTCCTAGCATGGTATACTAGGGAATAATCCCACAATCTCATAGATAATTGGAAAATGGTCTCATGCATTACCTAGATACATTGTGTTTACCATATTACTCGCCACTCTGATCAGATCTCACAATTTTGATGACCTTTCCCAATTGTTTTTCAACTTCAGTTTTGAAAATTTAATTTGTTGAGTATTGAATTTTTTCCTTTATAAAATAAAGATGGATATAAGGAAAATCATCAATAAATGTAATAAAATATTTTCCACCACAAATTGCAGGAGAGTAAGCTCACTAATATCAGTATGAATACTTTCCAAAAGGTTAAAGCTTTAAGTTGCACCTTACTTAAATCTTTGAACTTTACTTTTGAGACTTAGTTAATTTTCCCTAAATACAATCCACACATGTTTCCATATCATCAAAATCTAAAGAATGAAGTATATTGTCTTTAATCAACTTCTTTACCATTCCCCTATAAATGTGTCCTAATCTCTTATGTCACAATTTGAAAGATTTCTCATTAATTCTGGTTCTCTTAGACATACCGGTTTCACTAGAAAAGAGGCATACTATCAGAATTAAAACAAAGTTTGTATAAACCATCATCCACAATAGCATAACCAACAGAAAGGGAGTTTAACATCAAATTCACTCTACCATTGCTAAAAGCAATATGATATCCAAATTTATCCATCGTTGAAACAGAAATCAAATTCTTCTTAAATGAGGGTACATAGAAAATGTTTTCCAAAGTAAGTTCAAAGGAATTCTCTAAAATCAACTTGAATACTCTCCCATCCTTTACTTCTACTTCTGAATTGTTCCCTACTTTAAGCTTGGACTCTCTCTCGGTTGGTTTCTTTTTGCTTATGAACCCCTGCAAGGTAATGACTATATGAGTTGTGGTACCACTATCTATCCACAAAGAGTTAATTGGAATATTAGCTAAGTTGGATTCAAAATAGAAATAAACTAGGGGATTACCTTCTTTCTTTTGTTTATCCTCTAACCAAGTTCTGAAAAACTTGCAATAAGCTCTTTTATGACCTTTCTTTTTGCAATGAAAGCATTTAATTTCTTTTGGAAAAGTAGCTTTACTTCTTCCTCCATTCTGATTTTGACTAGTATTTTTGTTATTACCATGCCTTTTGGTATCCTGAGTTTTCTTAAGAGCATAATGATTGGGCTTTTTCTTATTGCCAGCAAAACTCTTTCAAACTTTGACTTGGCTTGGAAAGAAAGCAAGGTAGTGTCATGCTTTTCTTTCTTCAATTTCTCCTCGTCAGCAACACATTTGATTATCAGCTCATTCACACTCCATTTTTCATTAAGGGTGTTAAAGGTAGTTTTAATTTGGCTGAACTCAGGTGGCAAGGTATTTAGGGCATGTGGCACAATAAAAGTGTCAGGAAAATCGATATTCAAGTCTTTGAGCTTGGTTTGGATGTGAACTATTCTGATATTGAAGTCCCTGGCTCCCTTAGTATTATCATATCTCATACTTGTGAGTTCCCTCATTAAACATATAGACTCAGCATTATCAAATACCTGGTACGTATCCCCTATAAATTTCATTAACTGTTTCACACTAGTGGTCTTTAGCAAGCCACTTAACTTATGTTCAGAAACAGACTTCTGAATATATAAAATACCAAGTCTATTAGACTTCTCCCATTTAGCTCAAAGATATTTCTGATCTTGAGTACTCTTAGTAGTCGGCTTTGCTGGCTCATCCTCACGCAATGCCGTGTCTAGCTCAGCCATTCCTAAGACAAATTCTATGTCTTTCTTCCATCCTTTAAAATTTGAGCCATTTAATTCTTCAACAATAATAGTATTATTGTTCAAACTAAACGAGACTGTGTTATAAGGAAATACAATATGTCAATCAAAGGGCAAATTTCATACACTTTTAATATTATAAGCCAAAAACCAGAGTCCCAAAACATATTACTACATCTCTCATTCGAGTAAAGTATGTAGAATATGTAAGGTATTCCCAAATGCATGAAGCCAATAGGAAATAAATTAATTTTGAAAAGCATCCCCTTTGGGTAGATAGACTTTTAAAATTAACTTACTTCCCAATCCAAAAATGCTTCCATGCCATTCCTAAATTAAACACACACAATAATCCCCTTTGGGTAGATGATTGTATGTAATAACCTTGAATTATCCCAAAATTAAATCCTACAAATTTAATATGAATAATACCACTTTGGTGAGAATATATTCACACAAACTTATAGAACTAAAATTCAGGACCTTAAATGGCCAATCAACCAGCATACAAATTAGCATGCTTATAAATAAAACACTCAGAATGAAGTACTACACACCAAGTACCTCTACCAATCAAGATAACTAACATAATTGCAACAAATCACAATCTCAATTATGGTCCTTTATTTAATAAACTATTTACAACAGCAAAAAATTAGGAAACACTATACCATAGTGACTAGCACAAAAGGGAGGACAATATACTAAAATTTGGGAATTTCTGGACCATTATGTACCCCACGGTGCCCCACATGCGCATGGGGAAGCGTTTGAACAGAGGACCCCTTCCTCTAGCTGGTCGTGTTTGGCTCGCCTCCATGGGCGCTTGATTTCAAGGTCCCATCTAGCCCTTTAAACATGTTTTTCAAATTGATTCAAGGTCAGAAATAAACAATAGAGAAAATAAAATCTAACCCCTATAAAAATTTCAATTAAAAACAAAAATTTTGAGTTTAAATTAGCTGAAAAACACGACTAAAATAGGGTTAGGGTTCTTGAAAAACGACTTCCAAATTTGTGCAATTATAGTTTAGTAGCTATTGCAAGAGCATAATCAAAAGAAAAGCACATATTAATTGAAACAAAAAAATCTAGTAATTGCTCAAAAAATTGATAAGAAGGAACCCATAATGCACACTTTTCTTGAATTTGAAATACTTGGAATTCCCCTCTTTTTTTTTATTGCATTGAATATTTCAAACATAACGCATAATAATATTCAACCCCCCAAAAAAAAAGATCAAGACAAGAAAAGAGGAGTCTCAATAATTCAGACATAATAACATAATTATGATTTAACATAATTAGGATCCTAAATCTATACAAGTAAGCTCTAATACCACATGTAAGAAAATTAATTTCTTGTATAGATTTCGAACATCATTTATAGAAACTTTATGAGTGTACTTGTCTTCAACATGCTTACTAATTCAAAATGATCAAGACAGGAAAGGTTTTCCTTTCCAACTCTAGATAGAAAGACCGTCAGTGGGACAAGCCAAAGATCAATTATTTCTCTTGTTGTTAAGTTAGGAGTGGAGAGGGGATCTAACCTTTTATAAAAATAAAACAACCCTAATAGGCCCTCCCATTATGGCCTATACTAAGCCACTAAACACATTAGTACAATTAAGGCATACAAAGTCTAGAAACAATTGTGATCACAACGTGACCTTTAATCATCTCCTAATGAATCTATAATTAGTCAATTTTATAAAGACCTAAAACCTCTAATTATTGGCAGCTCGCAATAGAAAAATTCTAATAGTGTTTGATAGAATTTGAACTGGATGTATTTTGTAAAGTGATTACGTTGTGCTCTTTAATATTTGTAAGATGCTAATTTCGATACATGGTATATAAGGGTTAGAGTTTTCTACCAAACAAGTATTGCATGTTATATATAATTAGAGAAATTATATTTATCTTGGTAATATAATATTTAATATTTTTTAAAAAATAATATTTAATTTTTTAATAAATGTGTAAATATATTAATTTATTCTTAATGTATTAAATAAAATAAATATATTTACAGTTTTATAAATGAATTGATTTTTATTTTTTTTAAAAATATTGAATGTTAAATTAAAAAATACAATTTACTAAAAAAATGTGTTATGTAAAGACACGAGGTATGAGAGAATTGTGAGTTTCATCTGGATGTAAAATCCTAGAAACACAATATAATATGGATTTTATACTTTGGAGGCCATGGTCCCTGGCTTTCTGCCAACGGTACTATAGTT
This sequence comes from Ceratonia siliqua, assembly GCA_034509205.1. Lineage (NCBI taxonomy): Eukaryota > Viridiplantae > Streptophyta > Magnoliopsida > Fabales > Fabaceae > Ceratonia > Ceratonia siliqua. Next base: position 6,234,495 of record JASKGM010000014.1, read on the forward strand.
CCAGTTAATTTGTGCTTAAATCCAATTTTCAAGTGTCAAGTGGTCCCTGTCTTTTTATATATTTTTTAAAAGTTTTTTGTATTTAAAATCTTTTTTACTGGAACAATACTTCTTTAATCCTAACAAAATGAATTATGAAATCAAAGATCGATGTTTAAATTTTTGGCATATATTGTTTTCATATTAAATCATATTTTAAAAATTGTTATAAATAGTAATTAATTTCTATATATGATGAAAAGGAAACATAAATATATAAAAAAAAACTTTATTTATTGCTGTGGTTCATCATTTGTCCACCGGCCTTGAGGGTGGTTAAGGAATACCTCTCTTTTGTAATATTGCAACATAAAGCTCGGCACTTAACCCTAGGGATTTTAGTCTAGAAGGAGAATCTGTCTGGACATATGGATTTCAAGTTTCAATAAATTTAGGATTATTTTAATCTCATTAAAACAATTATAGTTCATTATCCATAAAGTCACTCCACCATAGATTCATGGTTTCACTCTTGAAAAACTTAAAGTATAAGAAGCCAATATCTAATATTGAGAGTTCAATTGCAAACCCTGTGTTTGTGAACTTTCAAAGTCATTTATTGACACAAGATAAAATTATTGTTTTATTCCACATGTCAAATTTTGTCACTTAGTCTTAAATTTCATATGATAAGTGACTAGATACCTTTAGATTAAATATAAAAGGTATCACAGAATTATGAATAGCTTAATGTGCCCAGGTTTATCACATCTTCCTGAAATCACTAAAAGTTATGTTTGCACTATGAACTCTATATCTTGGATATATGTTTCCTAATGCCCACTTTACCTATGATCCCAATATACAGAGTCTTGATCAACATAACACAATGATCCTTCCCATAGTATATCATAGACTATAATGTAAATGAACCTACATCCATATTCCATTAAGATTTCGGTACTGCTACAAGCGAGTACATAAGTATGAGTTCAAGTTCAAAGTAATAGTATTAACTTGAGCTCGATATCTCACTTAATTCTAATTCATATAACAGTGTCAATACCTGCAATTAACCCCTTCAATGGTTTGATTCACCATTCCTTTAAAGGAGAGTCTCATTCCTTCAATGGAGTTAATCTGGACACTGTAGTCTTCATTGAATAGAGTGACTAGGTTTATTTAGTGACTGTGAACATTCTTTTATATTAATCTACAGATACATATATATCTTGTATAACTTTTATGCATATGTATCTTCAAACATATAGAATCTTGGTATCTTAATAGTTAGAGTTCAAAGCTTACAAAAAAAAAATCTTATAATTTAATTATTAAAAATATATTTACAATATGTCAATTATTTCATGATTAGAAATATACTTGTTTTCTAGAACACCATATTCCCATCGTGCCCTTAAGGGTTACTTATAACATATTAAATGGTAAGAGACTGGATTCACGTGACAAGAGCCATTTCGTCGACTATGCATTAGATCCTATTACTCTGAAATGATCAAGATGAAGTTGAACAAGGCCAATGACAGCCTATGTCACATCAAATAGTGCTAGGTATACTTTAGGATTTATCATCTAAATGTTTGCCCAATTGATTTTAGTGAACATGATATCTCAAATGGGGTTTTCTTTTTTTTCTGATGAATGATGATGGATTTTTCCAAATCCCAAATTTCCTTGTTGTACCAGCAGCCACACCATCTAAGTAAGAATGGAATATAAGCCTCAACTTGAGAATCTATTAGCCTACATGGCTTACTATCAAGGCTGGGGGTAGCATATCCCCCTAATTGTGTGATAAACGAGGAGACTATAGAAAGTTTTGAGGAGTCATGAATTAAGGGCCTAGAGTAAAAATTGGAAGTACCATAGTCGATCTCCTATTTAGGGATTGCTTTGCTTAGGACTACCATGAGATTCTAAGGTTAAGCAAAGCGCTTGTACAGCACAAACTACTAATTAAGTAAGTGGTCAGCCACATATTCTGCCATGACACAAGTTTGCCCTAGAAATAGTGAGGGAAATTAAAGAAGAGATTGAAAAGCTCCTTAAAGTGAAATTCATTATAACGACGAGCAATGGCGGACCAAAATTTGAGCAATGGGGGCAATTTTTTTTAAATTAAAAAAAAATTATTAAGAAAAAAAGAGAGATTACAAAAGTAGTTTTCACTCCCACCAAATCTCCAATTACACCTAATGCCACTTATACAAAATACATAATCTTATGATATAACAACATAAATAAAATACAGCATCTTTTGATATACTATATTATAACCAATTACCAAATTTATGAGATCAATCAGGGTTAAACTTATGAAAAGAAGTCCCTATTTGTCGTTATGGGAAATCATACTCTCTTGGTTGATAATGACTATTTTGCAAATAAGCTTTTCGAATTTCATCCCTATCATTAAGATAATAATATGATATTCTTTTTTTTTTTCTCTCCATGATGAGTAGGAAGATTTTTCAAATCAACTTTTAAGAATTATTTTTTGATGGATGATACTAATGGTGTTAGTGAATTTTTTACTTCAATAAGTTCTTGAAACTCAGTTGATGTTAATTTTCTTTTAAAGTATCTCTCTATTTCTAGCACATTAAACATAAACAATACATCACACATTAATTAAATGGAACTGAATCAAATTGATTGCATAATGAGTAACCAAGTAAGAGAGGATTGTGATTTGTAGGGCAAATGAGGTCTGGTGGGCATTTGCTCCTTACTGGATTTATTGGACAGCAGAGGAGCTGAGGATGCAATGGGATGGGGTCAACAATTTTTTTATAGGGGCAAATTTATTTTCTTATATATAGTAATAAAATAAAAATAAAAAGTTGTGGGGCAAGTGCCATCACCCCATTGCACGTGGGTTCGCCATTGATGACAAGGTAGGACGAGTGGATCTCAAATATTGCTCCAGTAATCAAGAAGAATGGGAAGCTTAGAATATACGTCAACTTCAGGAATCTCAACTTGACAACTCCAAAGGACTAGTACCCTAAGCCGATTGCAGACATGCTAGTTATATCTACCTTGCCCTATGGAATATTGGGCATGGTAGAAAGCTATTTAGGCTATAACCATATCTTTACTATAGAAGAGGATATGGCCAAGATTACATTTAGATGTCTAGGGTCGATTGGAAGTATGATAGGCCAATTTATGGAAGTATATATTGATAACTTCATCGTCAAATGTGAACGACAAGGGCAACATTTGACCAACTTGAACAAGAGCTTCGAAAGAATTAGACTACATGGTCTTAAACTGAACCATTTGTAATGTGCCTTTGGAGTACCTACAGACAACTTCTTAGGTTTTCTTGTCCAAAACAAGGGAGTCAAGGTCAACCAAAATAAATCCAAATGCATAATAAATACCTTGGCCCCACGGAATATGAAGGAACTTTTAGAGCATCTTAGGGAAGATAAATTTTCTAAGGAGATTCATTGCAAACGTGTTAGGAAAAACTATGGTTTTCTCCTCATTGTTGAAGATAAAAAAACATTTAAGATTTCACATGGTAGCTACACCATTAAGAGGCATTTAAAGAGATAAAGAAGTACCTAACCAACCCACTATTCATGGAATTTTTGACATTAGGTCAGCCCGAATTGAATATGATGGCCATTAAAGATACATTTAATTAGTAGCCTGTTGGCTCAAGATGATGATTATCATAATGAAAATGTTGTGTACTATTTTAGTAGGATGTTGAGTGAGGTTGAGCAAAGATATTCGTTAATTGAGAAACTATGTTTTTCATTGTTACTTCCTACTTGAAACTCAAATATTATATGATACTTACTTTGGTTCATGTATTGTCATACAAATTTATTAAGTTTATGCTTTTTAAGTTGATTATTCATAGATGAATTCAACACAAGCCTCTGAGTGTTATAAAAAGGCAAGCAATAGCTAACTTCCTTGCAGAACATCCAAGCCTAGATGTTAGCGATATAAGTTATGTCAACCTAAAACCCAAAAAAATGTATTTCAATGGTTCAAGAAATCAAAAGGGGCAGACGCGGGGATATTAATAGTCGATCCTATAAGAAAGGCGATGAGGTTAACTTTTAATCTGCACAATAAATGCTCAAACAACGAGGCCAAGTATAAGGTCTTATTATTGGGCAGGAGATTTTAATCTAACTTGGGACAAAACATCTAAAAGTAACTAGAGACTCTATGTAGTCATCAAGCAATTAACTATAGAGTATAGATGCATAAATGAGAGACTAGCAAAGTGCTTCGTGATCTCGGCTCGCTTGTTGGTCGAATTTGATAACAAACCCATAAGACATATTCCTCGACACCCCAATGAAGAAGCCAAAATATTGGACCAGATTAGCTTAGGCTACAAGGTGTCAATGCGTTGGGTAGCCAAAGCTATAGAAATATCAAGGGAGTATGTACCAGTTGATGAAAGAGCTATGGTGCTTTACGTAAAGGCTAACTATGAGAACTAGAGGAGGCATATAATCAAATACCTGGCAAATCAACCAAAAAACCAAGGGCCTGTTTGCTTTAGTTTTTAAAAACTGTTTTTTTGTTTTTTTGTTCTGTGAAAACAAAAAAACTCGTTTGCGTGA
>JASKGM010000014.1:6240720-6253334 GCA_034509205.1 Ceratonia siliqua
CTTTGAGTATTTGACAAGTTTCATTACCATATTTGCAATTTGTTTCTTCATTTCTTCATGGGTCAGCTATATATTTATTTAAATTGTGCTTCTTATTAACTGTCCTATGTCATTCACATACCTTTTACAAGATATCATATTTGCCCTTTTGAATATGGTGCCAGGGATGATGGGAGCACGTAATTAGATGTTGCAGAAAAAGCATTCAAAGACCACTTTAGATTTAGGAATTGTTATGTATGAGTTGACATGTAATGGTGCTTTTGTGGAATGTGGACTTTCATTGGAGTTTTTTTAATTTAATTCTTATTTTTGCTTTTGAATCATTCTAAGGCAAAATTTGAGATTTTTATTGTGGTTGGATAGCTTCTTTGGTTTAGACTCTACGTGAGGTAAAATGTATGTATGCTTCATCCATGTTATCTTTTTATGATTTAAATTGAGGTGTGACAGTCTCTTTTCATTTGGATTTTTAAGAAATTATTTAGATTCATCATATGATCTGCCATGTCCAACGTCAAAAGGTTGGAATTTGATTAAATGCCTTATGAAGGCAAGGAATTCCAGAGCTTAGAGGAGGCTTGGCAATTTTGGGTTAACTATGGCGAAGCAATTAGATTTAGTGTTAGAAAACAAACGTTCAACAAAAGCAAAATAAATAAAAAAATTATGTTATGCAAATACGTATATTGCAAACAAGGGATTCATAGAGGAAATACGAGTGATATTTGCCTAGAGCTGAAACTAAAACTAATTGTCTTGCAAGAATGGGTCTCATTTACATTAGAGAATGTGAAAAATTTAGAGTACATGATTTTGTTGCTGAGCAAAATCATGAATTGCATTATCCACAAACCACTCACATGTTGGCGTGCCAAAAGAAAAGTGTCTCAGGTGTAGGCTTTTGAGATTGATTTAGCAAATGACTCTGGGATCAAACAAAAGGTTGCATATGAGTTGATGAGCAGATAAGTAGGTGGAAGAGTAAATCTTGGATACATCCGTTTAGATTAAAAGAATTATCTTTGTAGTAAAAGGCTAAGAAACATGGCATACGGAGAGGCAGGCAGTCTATTACAATACTTTTAACAGGAATCAATTGTAAATTCATCATTTTACTATGCAGTCCAATTAGATGTGGAAGAGCAAATAACCAACATATTTTGGGCTGATGCAAAGATAATCATTATTATGTCATCTCTTGTAATGTGGTAACACTTGACACTACATATAGCACTAACAGGGTATGTAGACCTTTGGCTTTATTTGCTGGGTTTAATCATTACAGAGGAGTTGTAATTTTTGGAGCTATACTTCTTCATGATGAGACAGCAGAGTCCTTTAAATGGTCATTTCAAACATTCTTGGAGGCACACAAGACAAAGAAACCTCAGAATATTTTTACTGACCAAGACCATGCAATGGTTAAAGCTCTAATTAAAGTCATGCTTGAAACATATCACGGATTGTGTACTTGGCATTTGATGCAAAATGGCATTAAGCATCTCAAGAATTTGATGAAAAATGGTTCTAACTTTCTTAGATACTTCAAGGCATGTATGTAGCAATATGCAGAGGAAAGTGAATTCCAAACAGCATAGGATAAGCTTTTAAGTGATTACAATCTTCAAGAAAACAATTGGCTGACTAATCTGTATAAAATAAAAGGTAAATGGGTAAAATGTTACATGAAAAATGCTTTCTCACTTGGCATACGGAGTGCACGGCTGAGTGAAAGCTTAAACTCTTATATGAAAAGTTGCATGACTCCATACTTGGATATAATCTAATTTTTCAAGTATGCTTGAAAAATGGTTATTAGTGATAAAGGATATAATAAATTGCAGTCTGAGTTTGAGGCTAGGCAAAGATTACTAAGGTTGAAGATGCAAAATTCACCTATGCTGTAGCAAGTTGGTACTACACTTCTGCGAAATTAAATATTTTTCAAGAAGAATATGATTTATAATCTGCAACTTGTATAACAAATAAGAATGAAAGTGAAACAATTCATAAGTATATGGTTATGATGGTTAATGGAGATTTGGAGTTCAAAGTATTATTTAATACATCTGATAACACTATTTCATATAGCTGTAGAAAGTTTGAGAGTTTTGGAATTCTATGTTGCCATGCATTAAAAGTTTATGATATAAAAGATATCAAATCAATTCCTACCCAATATTTGTTGACAAGATGGAAAAAAAATGCAAAAATGGACTTGTTCAAGATACACATAGGAGAATTGTTCATGATAATCCTCAACTCAATATCACACAATGATATAGGCAGCTTTGTCCTAAGTTAGTAAGGTTAGCAACTGAGGCAGCTGATTGTGAGGACGTATACATGTTATGGATCAAGCCGTGATTGAGTTGAGTAAGCAAGTTGAAGATCTTGGCAAACAACATATGGGTGATTCTAGGGATGAAAAATATGCAACTGATTGTATAGACGGAAAAATTAATAATTTGAGTAACATCAAAGGATTGAAGAGAAAAAAAGGTAAAGAAATTAGAAAGCGACCAAGAAGTTGGGTTGAGAAGCAATGCAATATGAAGAAATCAAATCACACAATTAAAGGTACTTTAATTCTAATTTAATATATATATTTGTGTTTAAATTTTATAACATACTAATAATAAATTATTTCTATTTGCATAGGACAATGCTTCTTCTGTCATTCACGACGTTTCAAGTTCTCAATAGTAATTTCATTCCAATGATGTACAACATCTATTCTATTAGCTTCTAACATGGCTTTTCTTCTCAAGTTTAAAATAATAGAAGTAATTCTTATTAGTGTTAATTCTTCTTATGCAGAACTTTTTTAGTCATTCATTTCATCCTTTATTATTTCAAGGATTGAATGAAATTTCAACAGTATGTTGGTTAAGATCTAATGTTCATATGTGAAGTTGTATTTTTTTATATATGAAAAAATACTGAAATACTCTTAGGTTGTTTTAATAAATATATTTTGCAGACATTGAGCACTGATTTCAATTAAGCATCATACCCTATAAGTGATATGTCCAATTCTAGTGTCCACCAAATATAAGTTTAAGGTAATCTTTTATCTAGTAATTCTAAATTATTGACTTACTGTAAGTACATAAACTAATTTTAATTGTTTGTTTAAGTTGTACATAATAGGGAGATTTTGGTGATCATGATCTTGGTGGTGATTATCTTGGAGGTATTTTGATCGTGGAACTTTTTTGGAAATGTTTTGCATAATAGTATATATGCAATGTTCTTATGGAGTTGGCTCTGTCCAATTCCAACAATATATATGTAATTGATTCTTTATACAAGAATATTGATAGCATTTGGTTTGAGCTTTGCATTGTACTTTATCAAGTAAGGGATATTATGTCTAACAGCTTTGTGTTTAATTTATATGATGTTATCTTATACTTTGTACACTGCTTTCATACTTATTTTTATGTTATTTATTTTTCAAGACTGTATGGTATTGTATTTAATTGACTGCATGATTTCTTGAAATCATCATAATAATGTGGATGCACAAGATCATTAGCAAAATGAGCTCATCACTCTGTGCACCCAATATGAACATCCCAAGATTCAACCAGTTATTGTGTATCTCATGATGCTGTAATTTTCTTCTTCACTATTAGTACATTGGTAATGTTGTAATTTTCTTCTTCATCATTAATACATAAGTAATGCTGTAATTTTATTATTCTCTATTAACACAATAATTACAACATTAATGCCAAATCTTTATGCCTGCTAGGAATTTTTTGCTATCACAACCAGTCAAAAATTGCATATATGCCTGTTGCATACATGCAGATGCAACACATAGTTGATACATCTCAACTAGAAACTTCAATGATCTTGAGCATCCAGACTAGACCATCATAGTATGTTACTCCAGAAGTTTGATTTTGTGACATCAAACAAATTCTATTCCTTGGACAATTTAAACTCAGATGATACAAACTAGCTAACTGCAGAATGATCAAATATGTTGCCTACACAAAGTGATATCTATTGTCAATCTCATGACATGGGTTATTTTGTATATATAAGTCTAATTGTATAAGGCTAATATGACAATAAGAAACCACTTGCTTTTCATGATACATACAAGTCCATTTGCAGGAGCATATATAACTTTTGCAAGCAAGTAATATAATTATATGTAGTGCACAATTGAAACATTAAATCATTCAGTTTAAAGGTTGTGACTCAGAATGGTACATGATCAATATGCCAATGCTTTCAAAATATCGACAATAGTAGATTCCTCTAAAATAAATTGCACTTTTTCTTTCTATAGCAAAAAAGGTGCAACATTTGTCAAGATTTTACAGAACCATTATAATATCATAAGTCTGGCTATGATAAGAACACCACCTTCAGAAGAAGATTCATGATTGTATCACATGCCAAGAAAATGCAACCATTATCCTCGACCATATTATTGTTTGACCCTAGTAATTTAGTAAGGCAATATAGAACCTGCTAAAAGACCCAATGTATTTACATTTATTACTAATGATAATGGATGATGTTGTTGTAACAATTCTATAAGTGTCATATTGTGTTATAATATAAAATAAATGGAAAAAAAGAAGAAAAAATAAACAATCAGACAATCATTAGCATGAAAACAACTACATCAGTTCATTTACATATGTAGGTATTCCTTCATAGTACTTTTAAGTCAAAATAAGAGTGATCATTCTATATAAATTTAATCCATTTTTAAGATATCCATGAGAAATTTCATTATGTACAGAGATTTTCAAATGACACATTATAATGAATTATATATGCATGATAAGAAGATAATGCAAGACAAAAAACTAGGTTTCAAAATCTAAATATGGACTGTGTACAATATTATTATGCTCACAAACAAACTAGGCCCCAAAATGATTGGATTTGGCACATCACAGATTGGAACCATGCAGAAGCTTAACAAACTAGGCCCCAAGAAATTTCACTGCATTTGAAACCATGCGGAAGGTTAACCAAAACCCAACACATCTGGCAATGTTCTAGAAATTCAGCCAATCAGTCCAAAACAAATAGCCAGAAAGTAAATGCTTTAATATATGGTTAGCAGGATGCCTCGAATTGTCGATGTAATATATATATATATATATATATATATTATTATTGCATATTCCAACCTTGTGTTCTGAAAGGTCTCTTGTCTCATGCTTTGGAAAGTTCTTTGATGAGCCTTTTGTATACTGCACAGCACTGTATAACAAAACTCAATCATCAGCTGTCTGATATTATTTCAAGGACTTTCTTTGAGAGAATATCAATTATTGATGAAACAAAGTCTACCCTACACCCTATCCAAGTTGCTATATATATGAAAATGAACTTCAAAAGATTGTGTGACATGGAATGAGATTGAAAATATCTAAATCAAATTATGTTTGATAACAAATATGAAAATTATTTAAAGAATTCTTCATCAGTCTAAAGGTGGATTCAAATTATTGGTGGTCTGAATTCATTATATCATTTTTCCCTTTTTACCGCCCCCCAAAAAAAGTTATGCATATTTAAAGAAAACCTAAAAGTAATATTGTAAAACAAATTTTCAAATTTACACTTCACTTTTTCATGTTTTAGATGTCAAGAAAACACAATATTATTCAGAACGAGCAGGCCCTGAAGTTGTTATCAAGTCCATTCTCTTAATCTGGGAAATTAATTAGATTAGATTGGATGGCCATGGTACACTATATGAAGAAAAAGTAGATGAATAAAATATCTAAAATAACAAAACCAAATTTATATAAACTCACTTACTTAAATAGCTCTCATCTGCCATCCCCTTACAAGTTTAAATGAAGATTAATAAAAGATATGAAATAACAAAACTGAATTTATACAAACTCACTTACTTTAATAGCTCTCATCTGCTATCCTCTTACAGGTATAAATGAAGATGAAAATCATTAGATTAATAGTCTAAGCAGTAATTCTCCACCATGCCTATGGAATCAAATGTCAATCATCCCTCAATATTATGTGAGAAACAACCATATTAAACTTGCTTTCTTCAAAGAAAGTGAATTCATCACAAGGGAAATGGAAATGAATTGATTACGAGGCATAAAATGTCCCCCTAACTAGTTATTAAGAAACTTCATAATAAAAAGAAAACAATTAAAGGACCTATTTCCTGGTATAGTAATAAGACACTATCAATTATTTCTCTCAAATGGGAAAATAAAAACTGTTACTTTAACTTCAAATGCAACGGCGCAAAATGATTGGCAGCTAAATGGTAAAATAAAAGAAGTGTAGCAAAATTACTTAAAATCAATAGCAGCAGGGCGTGGCTGAGGAACAGAGCCATACACGGAAGGCATTGATGCACCCAAATCATACAATGAAGTTAATGAAGTCCCCCCTTAACATCTCCATTCTGTTCAGCATAGCAATGATAATAGATATTAAAATAGATTTCAAAGGAGAATTCAACGTACAGAACTTGTTTGTACGCTATTACGCTTCTGCTGCTTAAAGGTGTGCCTATTTGGCTGTTTCCTGATAACAAATTAAGGAATATATATGCCAATGGATAATGAAAAATAAATGGCTTAATTTTTAAGCAATGCCAGAGCATTGAAATCTTTGACCCAAAATAAAAGGCCAAAAATGTTAGTTAACTTGACCACCATATGCATATAAGAATTAATTTAAAAATCAAGTCCAAGTGTTTAATTAATCTACTCAGGTAGGTATTAGGCTACTAGGATATTATTTCACAAAGAGTGCACGGCATTTAGTAGACCTAGCTTCTTTCTTATTAATGATTATTTTATAAGGTTTTGATTTGATCCTGATCTAAAACCAAGATCTTTCTTCTAGATTGGATTGAAAAATGAGACCAAATTAAAATGGCTGAAGAACCTACATAGCATAGTATAGATAGACAGGCTTATCCAGCACCCAATAAGTCAGAAGTCAGAATTCAGAACATAACATATTCAACTACCTCAACAATGGCTTCTCTGCTTCCAACCAAACTCTCCCTCCTTACCTTCTTCTTCTTCTTCTTCTTCTTCTTCTTCTTCTTCTTTTCATTCTTCGCCTTCGTTGCTCAGGCTGTTGTTCCTCAAAGCGAAACCTTCAGATTTGTTAATTCAGGAGAATTTCGGCCCTTCATTGTTGATTATGGTGCTGATTACCGAATGATAAGTATCTTCAACTCTCCTTTTCAAGTTGGTTTCTACAACACTACCCCAAATGTCTTCACTCTTGCTCTGCGCATGGGTCTTCAACGCTCAGAGCAACTCTTCCGTTGAGTTTGGGAGGCCAATAGGGGAAACCCAGTTGGTGAAAATGCCACCTTTTCACTTGGGACTGATGGGAACCTTGTGTTGGCTGATGCTGATGGTAGAATTGCTTCGCAAACCAACACTACCATTAAGGGTATGGTAGCCTTCAGGCTGCTTCCAAATGGAAATATGGTGCTCCTTGATGCCCAAGGTAACTTCGTCTGGCAAAGTTTTGACTACCTTATTGATATCCTCTTGGTGGGTCAGTATCTATGAGCTGGAGGACCATCCAAGCTCGAAAGCAGACTTTCAGAGAAGATAAACGTAGATGGTCCTTAAAGCTTGGCGTTGGAGCCTAAAGGGTTGGCTCTGTACTATAAGAGCAAGAAGTCAAGAAATCTCCAAGGCCAATTCTCTACTGGTTTTCTTCTGACTGGTTCTTCATCCAACAAGGCTCCTTGGAAAATGTCACACTAACATCCGACCCAGAAAGTTATGAAATAGAATTTGATTTCCATGTGGCCAATTCTTCCACTAGTGGCAATAGAATCATTGGTAGGCCAGTGAAAAACAACACCTTGACATATCTTAGACTTGGAATAGATGGGGTGTCTGGCAAGAAACTTACACTCTTTTTGACAGAGATTCTGATGAAAGTGAGTGCCAATTGCTTGAGAGATGTGAGCAACTTGGGATTTGTGAGGACAACCAATGTGTTGCTTGCCCTTTGCCGAATGGGTTACTTGGGTGGAGTAAGAATTGCACAGCTAGGGCAAGTGACTTTCACTATTACAAGTTTGAAAGAGTAGACCATTACATGAGCAAATACACTACAGGGGATAGAGTGAGTGAAAGTGATTGTGGAAACAATTGTACCATGGACTGCAAGTGTGTAGTCTATTTCTACCACCAGGATACTTCATTGTGTTCGATAACTAATGATCTGCAAACTCTTACCACAGTGGCTAATTCCTCACATGTGGGTTATATTAAGGTACCAAATCAGTAATAAGAGAAGCTTTGGTCCTTGGGAAAAGTCTTGATATTGCATTTTGTGTACAATTACTGTTATCAATTAGTGATCATGGTTTCAGATTGTCAATAAAGTTGTAGTTGTATGTCCAAGTTCTCCATGTGGAGAACGACTTGAATGTAAAATAACTTAAGATATGAGCAATGAATGTATAATTGGTTTGTCTCATTCTTGCAATGCAATTCATATTTATTTCTCCCAGTTTCCTTCTCAGCTTCAGTGATTATCTCAGCAAGCTATAGGAGATTAGCATTATTTTTGTATATAATCCTTTTTTAATAATCATAATAATAGTAGTATCATATCTCAATAAATTGATCTAATAGTAGAGCCGTGAAAGCAAACATATGATATGTAATATATAATGTATGGTTAAGCGTTGTATGCTCGAATTTTAACTTTACTAATTTCTTGAAGTTAAATTACAGGAAATTTTATTGTGAATCTCTTAACCTCACATGGATGACTTGTCTTTAACTAAATCAAGAAGTGAATTGGTTAAGATGTACAAATAAGACATTAGCAAAAATAAAAATAGTAGGTAAATTCCGTTTCAAGAAATCCATTTTTAAGTTCATCTCATACATTATAGCTCATTTGACACTTATGTAGTTCTCCTCTTGGAGAATTGAAACAAACATTTATTGGCGATCAGAGAGCAGCATCAGCAAATTAAAACAAACCAATACGAAGTACAACATTAAGACCTTTCCAAGGCTTCTCTCTGATTAGGTGCCTTGATATAAGCCACATGAGAAGAATTGGCCACTTTGGGCAGCGTTTTCAGATCATAAGCTATCCAACACCTTGAATCATCCTTGTGGTAGAAATAACCTAAACACTTGCAATCACTGGTGCACTTTTTCCCACAGCTATCTTCACTGTCTCTGTTTCCTCTGGTGTATCTAGTCATGAAATGATCAACTCCTTCAAGTTTGTAGTAGTGGAAATCGCCGGCCTTGCAAGAAGTTAAAGCCTTAGGCTTGCAATCCTTGCTCCATCCTAATAACCCATTTGACAGTGGACAGGCAACACACTGGTTGTCCTCACAGAGCCCAAATTGCCCACATCTCTCTGGTAATTGGCACTCACTTTCATCAGAATCTCTGTCAAAGAGAGTGTAAGTTTCTTTCCAAACACCTTCACGCACTTCAAGGAAGTAAGTGTGAAGCTTAATATTACCATCAATCCCAAGCCTAAGATATGTCAAGGTGCTGTTGTTCACTGGCCTACCAATGATTCTATTGCCAATAGTGGAAGAATTGGCCACATGGAAATCAAACACTATTTCAAAACTTTCTGAGTCGGATGTTAGTGTAGCATTTTCCAAGGAGCCTTGTTGGATGAAGAACCAGTCGGAAGAAAACCAGTAGAGAATTGGCCTTGGAGAGTTGTTGCTCTTATAGTACAGAGCCAACCCTTTAGGCTCCAACACCAAGCTATAAGGACCATCTACGTTTTCTTTCTCTGAAAACCTACTAACAAGCTTGGATTGCCGTCCAGCTTTTAAAGACTGACCCACCAAGAGGGTATCAGTAGGGTGGTCAAAACTTTGCCAAACTTACTTACCTCGGGCATCAAGGAGCACCATGTTTCCATTTGGAAGCAACCTGAAGGCTACTACTCCCTTATTGGCAGTGTTGGTTTGCCAAGCAAGTCTACCATCAGCATCAGCCAACACAAGGTTCCCATCAGTCCTAAGTGAAAAGGTGGCATTTTCACCAACTGGGTTGCCTCTATTGGCCTCCCAAACCCAACGGAAGAGCTGCTCTGAGCGTAGAAGACCCATGCGAAGAGCCAGAGTGAAGGCATTTGGGGTAGTGTTGTAGAAACCAACTTGGAAAGGTGAATTGAAGATGCTTTTCATTCGGTAATTTGCATCATACTCAACAATGTAGGGACCAAACTCCCCTTCGTTGACAAAGGTAAAGGTTTCATTTCCAGGGACGAGCTTGAGCAACAACTAAGAGGGCTAAGAATGACAGAAATAGGAAAGAATGGAAGGAGGCCATTTTATGGTAGTTGTATTTATCCATAAGTGACATAATCTGAGATTGGGGAATGCTCTACTTATAATGATAACAAAGGTGGTTCTGTGACTTGTGCCACTATGACAAATTCCCTTGAGGCTCTTGAAATTAAGCAATTTGTGATTTTAAATATTCATTCCATAATTGACTCCAGTCTGGAAAGGGGTGCTGTCCTTTTCAAAAGGATTATTTATTCTTGGATTGGTTTGCAATTTGATCCAACTAGCTCATTTAAGAAATAGATGCGGACAAGTGGGCAAATAGAAACAGTACTCTTCTTCCATTTGAGCCAATAAATGCAAGGCCTAGTCTTAGTTTATTATTTGTTAACCAAAAGATAAATTCATCACTTTAGTCAAATTGACAATGATTCAGGATCTTCTTGAATATATTTTTAATTATATATAAATATTTTTTAATTATAACAAAATATATCGGTATGAAAGATGCACTCTTAAAATTAGTTTTATAAGAACTGAATCAAATTGATCAACTCAACCAATGAACCGTGAACTGATTACTAGTTCTGTTCAAATTATTGGATCAGTTCCAGGCTCGATCTATTTAAAAGTTTAAACTGTGTTTCCTCTTTTAGAACAAACATGATACAAGATAGTAAAAAGCCCATTTTAACATAGCCCAAAAAAAAAAACATCTTGGAAGTATATGTCATATCCTTAACAAAGCCAACTAGCATAGCAGTTAAAATGAAATAGTTTAAAAAATATATTAAATCATTTTTAATGAATTATATTTATTCATACTAAAATAATTTTTTTAAATGTATTTTTTATGTACTAAAAATTAAATAATATATTAAATTATTTTTATTATAACTACATAATTTTTATTTAAAACGCACATATTTTGTTATATTCTATTTAGTTGAAATGTTAATTATATTATTTTTAACAATAAAACAATTTTATATTGTTAAAAATAGTCCATTATACCATTGATCCAACATTGAATCAATAATCTAATGATTCGGTCTTTTTACCATTTTAATAATTGGTTTGATTCCAATAACTATATTTAAGATTATTTAAAAAAATAATAATTAATGTGTAATGGACTTAAAAATACCCTAAATAAATGTGCCAATTTCAAGTTGTGGTGATGTTTTGTTTCTAAATCAAGCATGGCAGCTCTTTTGAACAGCCTTATTTGTTTGTGGATGGCCCATTTATTGGTCCATTGAGTTTTAAGGTCCTCATTGGGCCTATAAGTTCAGAATTGTATGAAACCTAATGACTTCAACAAGCTCAGATTTTGTGAAATAACCCAAAAAAACAGTAGGATTCCACAGAAGAGATTTGCCTATACTTATTTAATTATATTTTTTAAATATTTTGTTTTAGTATCTCAAATAATTTCAAAATAATAAAATTGCAGGAGCATCATTTTAAATACGATATTTACAAAAAAATAAGTTGCTCATTTTCTTTTATTTGACTCCTGATTTCATTGACCTAACTTTATAAAACATAATTAAACTAATTAAAATCAAGCATGAATATTCATTGTGTGTGTGTGCGTCCGATTGAACCTCAAATTTGTAGTCCGAATATCAGGACACAGCATCTTGAATATGTCTTCTGAAGTCAAAACCAAATGGAATATGCTAAAATTCTGTTCACCTATTTGAAACAAGCCACCCTAGCAGACTAGCACTGATGTTGATGCATTTCTTCTTTTCTACAGAGGCCCAAGCTTCCAGCCATCTTTCCGGTTCGACTTTCACTCTTCTGGGTGGTGGGTCCTTATCTTTTTTTAATAGAGTATTGATGTTATTGATAGGAGGGTGTACGGATTAATTTGGTTCAATATATCAACGCGGCTAAATTTACACGACAAAATCAACCAAACTTAAATAGTTTGGTTTGGTTTTAATTTTTAAAAATTTAGTGTAGAAACTGAATCAAATCGGTTTAGTTAGTCAGTTTTAAAAATTTTATTTAAATATAAATTAATTATTATTATATATATTATAAATTATAATATTATATAACTATATTTTAAATTATAAATTATATATATATAATTAATTTAGTATAAACGATTCGGTTAAATGTGATTTTAAAATTTTAAAATCGTTAACCGAACTATTTATGATTCGATTATGATACTATTTATCTGAACCAAACTACTCAATACTTGGTTTGATTATTTTTTCCCTCAATTTGATTTGGTTTGGGCAAGTTGACTATTTAACCAATTTAATTATACACACTTAATTTTTAGAATAACTTAGACAATTTTTTT
>JASKGM010000014.1:6253434-6263882 GCA_034509205.1 Ceratonia siliqua
TTGGTTTGGGCAAGTTGACTATTTAACCAATTTAATTATACACACTTAATTTTTAGAATAACTTAGACAATTTTTTTAATAAAATTGTTTTGTTATATAGTATATTCACATAATAACTTTTTTATTTTATTCTAAGAAATTATTTAAAAAAATCAAAAGTTTTTTTTATTTTTTGATTTATTTTAAAATTTTGTGTTATGCATTTTTTTAAAAAATTCTTTTAAATTTTTCTTAAAAAATTATAAAAAACTTTAAAAAGATATTCTAAAAGTATAATTATTCTGAAGTAATATAATACATACCTTAATAAAAACATAATATGTAAACTTTTTTTTTGGATTCAGTGTGACATCTTTTACTACTTCAAAAAACATCTTCCACATATAATAATTTAATGAAGAACTTAATAATAAATATCTAAAAAATTACCCAAGTTTTTTTTTTATATTTTTAATGAAACCTTGGATGACATAAAGTCTAGCAATTACCATGACGGTGCGGCTCCACACGTGGCATCGTGCCCAATATCTTGGACTTGATATCTCAAAGTGGTCCATTTGTAGGCTGCCAAGGAATCCTCAAATTTAGATCCATAAGGTTTCCAACTTAACACCATCTCATCAAGAATACTGTATCAATGAAATATCATTACTTGTCCTTTCAGGAAAAAAAAACACAATATCTTTACTTATCGTTGATGTTTTAGATGCCAGTTTCCACTGATTACCAATTTTGTATTGCAAAAAAAGTAAATTAATGAGCAAGTCAATCAGTTAAGAATAACTTCCAAACCGACAACTGTATATGTTACAATAAGAACAAATTAAGTCATTTCTTATAATTTAATAATTGACATTATATATTGATCCGGTCTAGTAAGTTTAATAAATTCAATCCATATAAAAATTCAAAAACTTTGATTCAATTATCTCGAGTGAGAACACGTCCTTATTAACTATTTTCCACTAATGGTTCTCTTGAAATCACATAACTTGAAATTGTATTAATTTGAAGGTGTAAATTAGGATCAAATCTGACATGTTAACTCTAATTCTTAAAGGATTAAGACGGGTTGAGAATCAAAAAAATATGTCCTAAAAAATTAAGGTCATTTTTTGCCCAGTCTATCAAGGATTAACTTGTGACGAGTTGAATTGAGCTTTACAGTTTTTTTTTATACAAAACCTCTTCATTTTTAAATTTTTTTTTATTTTTAACTTATTTTATACAAGTATGAAAAATTGAATGTTTATTAAATTATGTATTTGAAGCAAGTTTTTAATTTTTTTAATTTTTATATATTTTAATTTATGTTCTCTTTTTAATAGCGTGTAATATAAGATATAAATAATTTGTTAATTAAATTTCTTTGTCGATATACTTAAAATAATATAAGAGTATGCATTATTTTAGAGTTAATATATAAAAAATAATTGAAAGTCTTAATTTTTCATTTGGTAAACTTTATGTAAAGATTTCAATAAGGTCTCCTAAACATAAGTTGATCACTAAAATCTATCTCAGTTACTTTAAAAATGAATTTACTCCCTTACTGTTATACTTTGAAACCTACACACCTAAATATGAATTACATCGTTGCTTTCTATAAGTAATAGTCTAACCGAGAATTTTAATTTTTTATTATCAAAGATTCAAAACTAATTTTTTATTATCAGGGCTCTAGTTTTGGATAATTTGTCTAACATTAATTATAAGAAAAAAAAACTTAAAAATTTATAATAAGGTTAAAGTTTAATTCTTGGTATAATCATAAATTAACAAAAAAAAATCACGATAAGAACAAGGTGGGGCCACATAGGAATATACAAAAGGAAAAGAGAGGAGGAGACAAAAATGAAGAAAAGAAAACAGGCTGTTTAGGATTATAGCCGTTCACAAATATTGACTTTTTTGCATGATTGAGGGTGAATGGGACCCCCCCAATAATATTTTGTAAATAATAATAATATAATGAGGTTGTCCTTTTGATAGGAACCCTAACTGATATAGAAACCTGATCTGATAAGCTACTGAGTTAAAGCTTTTTATATTATATAGTTAATCCAACTTATCAAAATCGAAAAGAGGAGATGCAGGATATATCGTCAATGAATGCCAATTCCGTCATGTTGCATCATAACATATTAGGAGAAGTTAAATTGTATCTGATGTATACACAAACGAATTATGATTATGCATATCTTTTATGTCTTTATTTTAATATATATTTTAAAATTATAATTATCTGATCTCATGAATACATAGTTAAATAGAGGGGTGAGATATAGAAAAGTTTAGTAGTAATTGTAAATGTTTTATAAATAAAATAAAATATTATTTTATTTTTTGATATATGATTTAATTATATATTCTTTTTATCTATTTTAAAAACATACGCTCTCATATTCTCTAACTTAACTTTGTTAAGATTATTATATTAATTTTGTTAAAATAAAATTTAAAAAATTAATAACAAAGTTATTCTTACCACTATCTCTTTTACCTCAAAGACTAACATGATGCAACAATAAAAAGAGTATCTTACAAAGAAAAAGAATAAATTACATAAGAATATAAAAAAAAAACTTTGTTTAAAAATATAATTATTTAAAAAAATGACAAGTTATTTTTGCACGATCCTAATTTAAAAATAATTTATAAATTAAAAAAGTACTACGCTTATTGAATCTTGAATCCCTATGAATGAGATAATACAAGTTAAATACATATTAAGTATAACAAAGCATTTATCTTATAGCTCAAAACATCATAAAATTAAAAAAAAATGATAAAAAAAAGTATATTTTACATACCAACTAGTGAAATTAGTTGTAACACTAACATAAGTTTTGATTGGAGGATTAGTAGAAAGGAAGAGATAAACATACCATGATCCTAATTTTGATTTGATACTCAATTTCACTTCAACAATATAGGTTTTGACTTTGTTTAAAAATATAATTACTTAAAAAATTTGATTTAAAAGTATCATTATTTAAAAAATATTTTCTTTTTTTGTTTTAAAAATATAATTACTTAAAAATATTTTTTTGTTTTAAAAATATTATTAGTTGAACAAAATTACTATTACTTTTTTTGAAAATAACATTACTTGAAAAATATTTTTTTTAAAGAATATTATGACTGTCATGAAATTTTTTTATTTTATGTTTTAGAAATATCATTACTTGACATTTTTCTCATTTTAAAAATATAATTACTTCAAAATCCTCTTTTTTCCTATTTTAAAAAATATCACTTGAAATTTTTTTTAAAAAAATATACTTGAAAAAAGTTTATTTTTTCATAATTTTGATCATATTAAAATTTTAATTTTTGTTAATGTCTATTATTTATAGATTATTTAGTATTATATGTTTAATTATATATTTATATTATATATAATTTATATTATTTATTTATTCTAAGAATTTTAATAATATATATTTTATTAAATATTTTTATATTTATAATAATTAGAATAATAAACTACAACTTGGAAGTATAGATTAAAGATAATTTTATTCATGTTGTCATTTACTATACTAAACAAGCCATAATATCAATAGAAGATAAAAAAATAAAAATAAAAAAAATATTTTGATCATATTAAAAAAATTAAATTCTTGACTAAAAGATTATGATTAACTTTAAAAAAAATTTCATTTTTAGATTTAGTTACAATTTATTTTTAATTTAGAAAGAATGAAAATATATGTTTTTAAAAAAAAATATATAATTAAAATATTTCATATAAAAAGGAGAGTATTTTACTCTTATAAATAAAGCATTCCAAGTGAATTTCAAAGCTTTATTTTCCACAAGAATATTATCGCAGTTTTATGGGTCAACCCACAAATCAAATTAGCCACCTCATTTCTTATTAACAATTATTGAAACTGAAAAAGAAGAAGAAAAAAGAAAAAATCTTTTGAATAAAGACTCCCCTTTTCAATTAGGCAATTGCTGCTACAGTCTCATTTTTTTGGTCTGTAGCATAATTTTTGATATTTAAATTTAATATTTTTTTAATATTTTGTCTTAATTTTTTTATTTTTTAATATTAATTAATTATTATTTATGTCATATAATTTTTTAAAAATTATTTAAAATATTTTTATATCTTTTATATACTATTTAACTATAATTTGTTTGACACTATTTATTCATAAACAAAAATATTTTTTAAAAATATAAAAATATTTTAAAAATATTTTAAAAAATATATTATATAAATAATAATTTATTAATATAAAAAAATTAAAATATATAAGCTACCGCCCCAAAGTGGGGCGATAGCTTAAAATTAACCTTTCAATTATAGTAGGCTAAAATATGATTTAGAGATCCAAACTTGTACTTCGCTATATATATACACACACACATATATATATAATAATTATTTAAAAATAAATAAACAATCACAATATACCACATAATCAATTATATTATTTGTTAATATAATCAAATCTAAATTTAAATTTTACAATTTTTTTATATTGTTGAGCCCCAATTCAATAAATGGAGACAATTGATAATCAGATATTTATCCAAACGTGCTCTTAAATTATTCACTCCATTTTTGTCTTAAAATCATCCGTCTTTAATAAAAAGCATACAAAATTAGAGTATTATTATATATAAAATTAAAATTCTTTAAAATTGATAAAAATAAAACTCAAGATCTCACTACTCTCATTCTATTAATTTTCAAAAGGACACCTCTGTACCAAAATCACATGGCAATGTGTGAAATGAGAAGTATTTCTAATATCATCATTTATGTTTTAACATATAATATATTTTAAATTATGATTAAATTAATAATTAAAATTTAAAAAGAATTATTTGTGTTAAAATGTATATAATAATAATATTTAATTTTTTAATACTATAATAATACTAAAAATATTACCGTGAAACGGGGCGTGCTAAGGCACAGAAAAGCATGCGCGAATAGTTTTTTTGGTGAAGTTGAAAGCTGATTAGAGCATTAATCATATTTATTATCAATTAATTTCTCTCCCTTCACATGTTGTGTCATGATCCACCAACAGGCAACATGTCATGCCTATATAAATATATCAACTTGATCCAAAAGACCAAAACTATGTGCTCCATTGTTTCCTTCCCTTTTCTTATTTTACCTTCCATATTCTTTTTTATTCCATAAAGGTGTTTATTCAATTTTTTTGTTTTCAGTACTTCAATTATTTATACAATAATATTTTGAGTAAATTATTTAGAGATATCTTAATTATATAACACTTTATTTATTATAAAAATATATACAGATTTTATTTAAAAATTTAAATAATATTATAACTTAATTTGATATTAAAATTAATCTTAATTAAATTATATATATGTCTAAATATTTTTTAAAAAATTTATGAAACTTAAATTATTTATTTATTTATTCATTCTTGATAATATTAATGTAAAAAAATAAATAAAAATATATTAAATAACTTTTAAAATTTTTTTAAAATTAATAATAAATATAATTTTTTAATTATAACTAAATTAGATTATAATATTATTTTAACTAAAAAAATCCATGCAATTAAGACGACGGTATGAGAGAATAATTTAATTTAATGTTTTATAATGACAAAAATAAGATTTATACCACAATGTTTTATAATATAATAATTCATTATATTCACTTTTTATGTACTAAAGCCTAAAGGTAGAAATTTTAATTTATTTATATAAAAAAATTTAAACGTGAATGAAAACTTAATTTTTGAGATAAAAAAGAATTGATTATGTTTAAATTATGAACATGTATTTATTTTTTAATAACTATAATTTATATAAAATACACCCACTTTAATTATGATAATTTAAAATTAATGACCGAACTAAAAATAAACGGATCCATTGTGGCTTGAGAACGCAGTGAAGTCCGTCAGAGTGCGACGGTGGAAATGGAAAGGACTAGAAGCCATTAGCCATCCAATAAAATTCAAAGAATGTAAGCGCCTCCAGAAATATCAGCCTATCAGATAGGAGCCAGATTTGATCCTTGAACTTGAATGGGTGGTTATCATTTAACCCAAATTATAATATGGTGTTGGGACCATGGGAATGAAATCATGAAATGGAATAATGGATCCAACTTCAAAGTTTGCCACTTTTTCTATTATTTCCTTTAATTCATTTTTCTCTTTTTCTTTTTCACCTTCATTCTCACTAAAAATCCAATGGGCTAAATCTAAAAAGTTAAAAACAAATAAATAAACCCCTTTGCTTATTTTTAAAAGCCATCTTTTGTAAATTATAAAAAAATGTAGGGTATTTTTTTTTATATTTATAAAAAAATATTTTAAAATTGTATTATATAAGGTTTTATATTTTTCTTTAGTATTATTATAAATGATAATTATGAAATTATTTGTGACAAAAAAAAATTTCATAAGACAGCATCCTAAAATATATTTCTCAAGAAATTTAAATAAAATTATTTCAAACTTTAAGCTATATTTACACCAAATTAATAAATATATTAAATATGTTTTATTAACTTTGTATATGTACATCACCCAATGAATAATACATAAAATACATAAACAGATAAATCATAGTAAAATATATATTAATATATTATTTATAATTAACTCTATCTACTTATTTTTTAATAAAAATAAAATATACACTAATATCTCTACAACCATAGTACTATACCCTTGAACAAGCTGTTTGATTGGCCAATAGAGAAACCAACTTTTTAAAATCACATTAATTATTGCTTAAATGCCATTAAATAGGTTTCTAGTTTTTACCGGCCATGCTATTGCGCTACAGATGTGAAATTTCCCCCCTTTGTCAATAGAGGTAGGAAAACTAAAAAGAAAACTTTTTAACCCTTCTCTCCCTATTTAGCACTCAGTCTTTATGGCGCTGGCACATGCAGCCAAGTAAACTCACAGAGGAGAACAAAAAACTACCAACCAACTACTGGAAAAGGGAGAATCTTTGAAAATTGGAAGCATATTCCAAACAGATAGAGTCAATGTCTGAAACAACCTAAACTGGTTTCGCCTCTTAGAGTGAGAGAGCCATAATTAAAGCACTGAAGTATTGAGATTGACTGGGGCAGACGGTCACTGATAGATGAGAGAGAACCCAATTTGTTACTTGCATCAAATGTCTCGCCTTTCTCTATAAAGAGACCAAGTGCACCGCTTTGGATCTCACACATACTCTCTCCTCTCTCATTTTCTCTCTCTCTCTCTCATCCAATTTTTCTTTCTTCTTCTTCCTCCGCATCCTATCTAACTGACCCATATTCAGGTACTTAATTTGATTCTAATCACTGATTCACTTATTGGTCATGCAAATGTCATGTTTTTTCTATACATGCTCTGTCACCGTAGTCTTTTTTGTTTGGTTGTAGTTGTGGCTAACAGCATTAACCCTCTACATTTTTCTTCTGCGCATAAATCCTCGATGTTAAATTTTCCATTATTCTGGGCAGTGATAAGAATTTATAGCTATTGCTTTGATTTACTCCATGATTTTATGTTCAATTTATTTTGTGTGTTTTGAATTTTGATATCTCTGGCGCGACCTTTTGCTTGGTTTTATGATCTCAGGTAGGGGACTGAGAGCTAGCAATGGCGAACCGGAACTTAGAAAAGATGGCATCCATTGATGCCCAGCTTCGGCAATTGGTTCCAGCCAAAGTGAGTGAGGATGACAAACTGATTGAGTATGATGCTCTTCTCCTCGATCGGTTTCTTGATATTCTCCAGGATTTACATGGGGAGGATCTGAAGGAAACGGTAAGTTTTTGGTTCGTCACCACCTGCTTCCAAATCACTCAATTTGTTATCAAAGTTAATAAGATCGGTGTGGTGTCAATAAAAGTATGAAACTTTACTTGTGTTAAGGATTTTGGGTACTGGGTCAGGTCTGTTGGCATTGGAAAGGGTTAAGGATACTAAACCTTTTGGCATGTTCTTGTAGCCGAAGGAAGACCATGGCATAGTGGAATCTATCGGGAAAAAATTCATTATTATTTTTTACTTCATTTTAATATTTTGACTATATGTTTGGTTTACCTCTGGGGGGACAAAGCGAGACCAATTATATTTCCTGGTGGTTGGAGGTTTCTTAGGAGATAGGAAAGAAAGAAGTGTAAACAAAGAAACGATCAGGGATATATAAGGTCAAATATTCTCCCCCCCGAAAGGAAAAAAATCTCACTACCTTCACACTCGTAGTAACTGAGGCAAACAGGCTGTGAGGTTTTCCTGGGACCTGAGCAAATTACTTGCAATTGATTCAATTTTGGGGTGTAAAACAACGGTTCTGTGATCAATGACACTTGCAAAAGTTTGCCTTATCATTGTGTGGATTGAATCAGCTAGATTTTATTTTGTGTCCTTTCACTTCTCTTTGACCTGGAAGGATAGGCGGTTTGATTCTTTTTGCAATTCTTTTCCACTTGGTAGGCTATGAACTGAAAAACTGTTTTTGCTGATAGTTAATTGTTTTTGGATAGGTTCAAGAAGTATATGAGCTTTCTGCTGAGTATGAAGGAAAGCACGACCCTGAAAAACTGGAGAAGCTTGGAAATGCCATAACCAGTTTGGATGCTGGTGACTCTATTGTTGTTGCAAAGTCCTTTTCCCACATGCTTAACTTGGCCAACTTAGCTGAGGAGGTCCAGATTGCTCATCGACGAAGAAACAAGTTGAAAAAAGGGGATTTTGCTGATGAGAGCAATGCAACAACTGAATCAGACATTGAAGAAACTCTCAAGAAACTTATGGCAGAAATGAAGAAGTCCCCTCAAGAAGTTTTTGATGCACTGAAAAACCAGACTGTTGACCTGGTTCTTACTGCTCATCCTACTCAATCAGTTCGTAGATCTTTGCTTCAGAAACATGGAAGGTTTGTTTCAATATATGATAATTTTCAGCTTCAGATTCTTTTTGAAAAAATTGCTGTATAGAAACTAAGCTTTCATCTGTGCCTCTTCTTTACAGAATACGGAATTGTTTAACTCAGTTGTACGCCAAAGACATCACTCCTGATGATAAGCAGGAGCTTGATGAGGCCCTACAGAGGGAGGTGAGTATCAGAATACATTGGTTTTTATTTAAAATTTTACCAAAGTGTAATAATTCTACCATTTCTTTTGTTGCAAGTGCTTTTCCTTGTGTTCAGTTCTTGTCAGATTAAAAACTTTAGATTATCTCTTTGATGTTGGAAAAGAATGTGTGGACTTATATTTGATACTAGCCACCCTAGATCCATGCAATAATGATTTTTGTTTCTTTCCTATCAGTTGCAGATCATGTATGCCCTGATTTTCTTCGTATGTTTCTTTGGGTGTCACATGCGCCTGCAGATATAGAAATACTATTTGCATACTTAACTGAAAAGTCATATACCCCACAGTCTCTTCAATCATCATGATACAATGGGGAAAAATATTTTTTCTATAATATAACTGTAATCTGTAGGAGTTTTATGTCCATATTCTAATTGTTGACATCTTGAAGCTAGCTATGACTGTATGGAAATTGTAGTCAAGTCAATGGTATATTTTAAAAATTATCTTTTGTTACTTTCGTTCATGTAGATTCAAGCTGCCTTCCGTACAGATGAAATCCGGAGGACCCCTCCAACACCACAAGATGAGATGAGAGCAGGAATGAGCTACTTTCATGAAACAATCTGGATGGGTGTCCCCAAATTTCTGCGTCGCATTGATACAGCTTTGAAGAATATAGGGATTAATGAGCGTGTTCCCTATAATGCTCCTGTTATTCAATTTTCTTCTTGGATGGGTGGTGATCGTGATGGTATGATTCTTATCTGTGACCGGAAATACCTTTTGGGTATAAGGAAAAATGGAAATATTAGAAAATCATCTTTGAAATGTTTAATAAAATTCTATGTGATTTTAAAATGAATTACTTGCTTGATGAAAAAGAAGGGAAAAAGGAAGAATGCAAATCTTAAAATTATTAAGGTTGTCATATTGCCTATTGCCTACCAATGAGGTCTTTTTAGTTAATTCACGATATATATAGGAAGAATGCAAAACTTAAAATTATTAAGGTT
The DNA here is from genome assembly GCA_034509205.1 of Ceratonia siliqua. Lineage (NCBI taxonomy): Eukaryota > Viridiplantae > Streptophyta > Magnoliopsida > Fabales > Fabaceae > Ceratonia > Ceratonia siliqua. Next base: position 6,263,518 of record JASKGM010000014.1, read on the forward strand.
GTCATATTGCCTATTGCCTACCAATGAGGTCTTTTTAGTTAATTCACGATATATATCATGATACTTATAATATTAAGCTTCTCTGCTGCCAACTTTTACACTAGATGTTTCAAGTAGTTTTTAATTTTTTGGTGAGAATGGGAAATTATCCTGGAAAGTTTCTTAGTGGAAAAGCAGCTATATAATTAATTATTAGCATGAAAGTGTTTATATTTTTCCTTGCCTGATCTATCAACAACATATATGAATTAGCTGTATCTGATTTGCTTTCGAAATGATTGACAAGAGGACATATAAATCTGGAATATTATTGATTCTGCTTAAAAAAAAAATTTCTGAAACCATGATTACTATCTACTATCGAG
>JASKGM010000014.1:6263982-6277661 GCA_034509205.1 Ceratonia siliqua
AGAAAACTAAAATTGTAGAAATGTTCAACCAAGTGCCCTGAATAATCCCACAAATTCAGAATTGCTCAAACCAGATAGCAAGAACCGAAGGAACCGGTCCGTACATGTGCGAAACTGGTTTTTTTCAGCAAGCCCAGTCACCGGCCGGCAACCCTGGACCTCCATCGAGCATAGTCACAGCCGACCACCCCTTCTGCACTGTCCTCAACCGCCGGCAGCTCCACTTAGTGGTCAAAACTGGAACCAATGGGTAACGGTCATCTGCGCACGCACTGCATACCAATGCGCGAAACTGTATCGCGCCTTCAACGAAGAGGAACGAGGGAGAAGAGCAAGCAGGGGAGAAGAAAATTGAGATTAGCTTAATGGGTCAGTATCAACCCATGCTCTGATACCATGTAAGCATTGAGAAGAAGAAGAGAGGGAAGGAGTAACGGGAGAGAGTTTGAAAAGCCAGACTCCCAATTTAAGGTTGGCACAATAATATATATATGAAATAAATTAACAATAAGAATAGACAAGGTTACCCTTACTACAAATAGGATAAGACACTTATACCCTTACATACTAATACTTGTCAATACACCCATGGCCTAACTCTTCTTCACAAAACTGGCTTGTCAAGGGAGGAATGTCACATGCTTATATACAACACTTAACCACTCTACCCAAGCAATATGGGACTTCCAACACTCCCTCTCACAACTGGAGGTAGTGCACCCACGACGGTGGACCAACATCACCAATGCCTGGCATAGCACTAAACCTTGGCTCTGATACTTCCAAATTCTTAGGCCTAACTCCTCTTTACAAAACCAGATTGTCAAGGGAGGGACGCCACATACTTATATACAACACTTAACCATCCTACGGCAAAGTGAGACTTCCAACACTCTACTTCACGACTGGAGGAAGTGCACCCACGACGGTGTACCAACACCACCAATGCCTGGCGTAGCACTGAACCTTAGCTCTGATACCATGTTAATACATATGTCAATACACCCATGGCTTAACTTCTCCTCACAAAACTAGCTTTCAAGGGAGAAGATTGTCAAGACTTATATACAACACTTAACCAACCTACCAAGGCAATGTGGGACTAACACCCTCCTCACGCCAGAGGTGTACACCCACCAAAGGATGCCTGGCCATAAGTCTAAACCAAAACTCTAATATCAATGTTAATAAACCATCTTAGGTAAAACTCACCCCTAAAAACTAGCTCATTGGTGGGAGGGTGTCCAAGAGATTATATACCTCACTTAATCAATCTACTCAGACGATGTGAGACTTCTAACACGCCTTACCTAGGATGATTTCACAGCACAACATTTCACTATCTGGCCATCTCAAGTCGCAAGTCCCTCCCGCACAAAACCTAGAACATTACTAGGCAAAGTTTCTCCACTGCAACCAGTCAACCCAAATAGTGGGCGCTTCCTACCACAAGGATCTACAACATCAATTCCCCCATCCTCTCCTTGGGTGAGAGGTTTAGCTTATTTCCATGAACAGTCAAGAATGCAAATCATTCATAGAGATAACAAGAGCCTTTGTTGCTTGGTAAAGATCTCAATCCAAAGGTATCTGATTTTGGTTTGGCCAAGCTTAATGAAGAAGACAATACCCACATCAACAATTGAATTGTTGGGACTTATGATTGCTTGGCCCCTAGATATGGAAATGTATTGGAAATTGTTAGTGGAAGGGATAACACCATTAACCAATGCTTCCATCTTCTTGATTGGGCACATCCCTTGAAAGAGAAGGACTATCTAAGGGAGCTTGCTGATCCAGGGTTGGATTCAAATTTTATGACTGGGGAGGATATGGTGATGATCAATGTAACTCCCCTTTACACATCTGACTTCATCACTTAGGCCCACCATGTCTTCGGTGGTAAACAAGCTTGAAAGCAGAACTATTGTTTTGGAAGTACAATGAAAGACAGCCACTGTGTGGTGGAGCAATTTCCAAACCTTCACCTTGAGGACAAGGTGAATGTGTAGGGGAGTAATGATAACGCCAGGGGTATTTTATAAATAAAAAGGAGCATTAAGGGTAATATTGGCCAGGTGCACGTGGGTAGGGGCACCAGTCCAATGATCGAGTGATGAGGGAAAAGCTACTAAGCAACAGAGAGAGCATAAAACAGAGAGGGAGGGGGATTACGATTATGCTGCAATCTACATATTGTCTTTGTCTTGGGGAGGCTAGTATCCCATATTGGTTAGTTTGGCCTAGCTGCTACAAGATTGGTGTTCTCTGTTCTACGTGCTTTAGTTTTTGTGTGTTATTGAGGGTCTATGAGGGTTCTTTCACTGTTTCATTGAGTGTTTCCTTTTCTTATACTTTTGGCTTGCAATTTAGTATAGTTATTATTTTCCAGTGTATTTCCTAAGTTGTTTACATTATTTCACCAATATATATCGGTGTTTCTTTGGGTATTTCTGTTCCATTGTTTTGGGTTCTATTAGACCTAAAAACAATACATTGAACATAATAAGATGAAAGAAAGAATTTTAAAAATGCAACAAAGGCCCCAATCCCTTTGCATATCCTGGAAAGACACTCCCTTAAATAAGCCATTAGCCATGCACCAAAGAGATGTGGAGAAAGTAATTTTGTCCCATAAAGCATCTAAAGACAAAGAGACACCTTTGAAGATAGGAGCATGTCATTCCAACCATATATTCCAAATTACAGCAAATATCGCAAATTGAGACAAAATTTTACCCTCCTTTTTGGGTCCAATATCCCCTGACCTTATAAGAAGAAACATCTCTAAATCCTGCGGGCACACCCAATTCTCACCCTTAAAACCAAATCAATTATCCCACAAAAAAGCTGCCACTTTGCAACGTAAAAATAAGTGAACACCATTTTCTGCATTATTCATGCACATAATACAAATATTTGGGAAAAACTGTATTAGGTTTTCAAATTTGTAGCATGTCATTTATGTTAATTCTATTAAGAACTACAAAGACAAAGGAAAATTTTAAGAGTTACCTTTTAATGAGAATTTATCTTAGTCTTCTAGTTTCACTACATATGAAATTATTTTATCCTTCAGATTATATCTAGGAGTTTATTATTCTTAAACTCTATCTCATATAGGTCTAAGGAGGATGGGGGTTAGGATATTGGTAATATGGTGTCTAAAAACATTTCCCTTGGCCCTGTCCAGTCCCAGATAGAAGGATTTATATTTTGGATTCTTCAGGGTTATATACTTGTAATTCCTTCAATTTTTTAATTCGACATCTGATTCTACCCTTGACCTTCCCATTTCTCTTTAATTAGGAAAATGTATTTGTACCTATCCTATTTCTTCTTATGATTCTACCCCTGACCTTACCATTCGTATATGATAAGGTAAATGTATTTGTACCTATCCTAATTCTTCTTATGTTTCATACACTTGCATTTCTTCTTTTGCCCAATCTTGTGCAGCTTCCCTTTGATTCCGATTAGGTAGGCTCTCTAGTCGATAGACTATCAACATCATATTATTGTGTTCTTATGGAGGGTGTTAGAAGTCACACATTGCCTGGGTATGTTGGCTATGTGTTGAATATAAGGATGTGGCATCCCTCCCTTTGACAAGCCAATTTTTCAAGGTGGAGTAAGGCCCAAAAATTTCAACATGGTATTATAGCACAGCTTCCCTCCATCGTGAGGAGTATTAAAAGTCTCATATCGCCTAGGTAGGTTGGATAAGTGTTGTATATAAGGATGTGACATCCCTTCATTTGACAAGCTGATTTGCCAAGGAGGAGTTAGGCCTAGAAATTTCAACAGAAGGAAACCTTATTTCATGAGAGTAAGAAGCAAAATGAAGTTGCTCAATCGAGTGATGAAATGAAGTATTGATCAATGGCCCAAGCTACTAAAAAACTGGTATGTGATAACGAGAGTGGCTTTAAAGGAAGTGCGCTATGAAGCTTTGATGTGATAATTAGGTTGATATTCATGTTGTATCCAATCTTGTGTTTCATGAAAGAACGAAACTCATTAAGACCAATTGCCATTTTGTTCGTGAGAAGATTCAACAAGGGCACCTCTCCTGTGTATGTGGACCAGTGAAATGTTTTTCTTTTATCTTTTTTTTATAAAAGAAGAAATGTTATAAGAACTAGTGACACGATCAAGGATCTTTGAGAATATCTTGCATCTTTGTAGTTTGGAAAAGAGGATCTATCTCATATTTATGAAATTGTTCAGGAGTTCCATCGGACTCATCAGAAGGAGGCCCACTCAGTTCAAGAAAGTCTATAAAGAGCTTAACACCTTACTCCCAATTCCCAGTGATGTTCGGGAGATGCGCAAACAACGCGAGCAATTGGCCATCATGTGTTTCCTTCCTAGTTTGCACAATGTTTATAACGTAGTCCTGTCCCAAATTCTGACTGGTTCTAACAAGCTGAAGTTGCAAGATGTGTACTTTTGTCAACTACAAACGAACAAGGAATCTTCTAAGAATGTGACTAGCTTGGGTAAAAAATCTGCTTTTGCGGGAACCAGCAACCGAGGTGGCCACAATGGTTCCTGGGGTGGCCAGACTAGTGGTAGAGACGCAGGTGATTCTCGCATTTTGTGTTATAACAATAAGGAACAGAGACACATCAACTGCAATTGCCCTACGCTTCTTGCTAAGCAGCAGCAGATGGCCAATACAATTGTTTCAGACACTAATCCAAGGGAACAACAATAGACTATTACCACGACCCCTGATGAGTATGCGTGGTACACTCAATCCCAAGCCGCTCAGTGCTCTGCGCCATCTTCTGTGAATGTGGTTCAGATAGGTGCTTTCACTACTTGTCTCTCATCTACACTCAGTGGCTAGGTCATTGACCCAATTGCCACAAATCATATGACTGGCGATACAAGTACCCTCAGGGGACGTTTGGTATAGGAATTCTTCAAAGTTTCCCTAGAATCATTAGTTGGGAATCATTAGTTGGAAAATAGGACTCATGAGAACATTTTTTGAGCAAGTTTTCCATGAAAATCTTTCCATGGACAAGAGTGGTATTTTTAGATTCCCACCCTATGGGAAAATTTTGAGGAATCCAAATGACCTTTTACCCTTTCTCAAAGACCACCAACTCCAAACTCCAAATTCCAAACACTAAACCCTAAATCCCAACCCCCAACCCCTAAACCCCACCCGCAAACAGCAAACCGTAAACCCCAACCTCCAAACCCCAAATCACCAACACCAGCCCCCAACCCTATTGTCGAAATAGGAACGATTTGTGTCAAAATAGGAAAGATTTTATTGTGTCAAAAAAGGGAAGATTTCACCGTTGATTGTTGTAATTATGTAATTGATGTACAGGCTGATTCTTAGGGATTTTATGTTATTAGTCAATGTTGTAAATAGGTAATTAATTAGGTCAGATAGCAATAGTAACTCCTTCCCAATTTTCTGCTTATGATCTCTCCTATAAAGAGATCCTTGTAATTCTTTTTTTAAGAAGAGCAAATATAGAAACAGTATTCCCTCACCTTCAAGTTTTCATGGTATCAGAGCCCTCCTAAAACAACCCTAATTCTTTCGGCATCCACTCCTTCACTGTACATCGATGGCTGAGGTGTCAACCCCACTCCAAAAGTCCCATACTGATTCTCACCCTGTTCAAATCACCACCATTCGCCTTAATGGTGATAATTTTCTAAAGTGGTCTCAATCTATTCGTATGTGTATCAGAGGGAGAGGAAAAATTGGATACTTAGCGGGAGATAAGGAAGTACCAGCACCAACAGATCCAACGTATACAACTTGGGATGTAGAAAATTCAATGGTAATGACTTGGCTCGTGAATTCTATGGATGAGGATATTAGCTTTAATTATATGGGGTACCCCACGGCTAAAGATCTTTGGGACAATGTGAATCAGATGTATTCTGATTTAGGAAATCAGTCTCAAGTCTATGAACTGAATCTGAAACTTGGTGAAATTAAATACGGGGAGGACTCGGTCACTAAGTATTTCAATTCATTGAAAAGGCTTTGGCAAGACCTGGATCTATTCAATGACTATGAATGGAAATGTATTGAAGATGCCAACCATAATAAAAAAACTGTGGAGGCTCATCGTATTTATAAATTCCTCGCTGGCTTAAATGTCGAATTTGATCAAGTGGATAATTGGCAGAACCCCACTTCCACAAATTAGTGAAGTATTTGCTGAGGTTCGAAGGGAAGAAAGCTGGAGACAAGTAATGCTGGGGAAGAAAACTACTAGTGGAAGTGGTCAGAATTCTACTCTAGTTGTAGGTACCCCTACTGCAAAGAAAGTATCTAATTTTCAGCGAAAACCTGAAGAAAAGCCTCGGGTTTGGTGTGATTATTGCAACAAACCTCGCCATACTCGAGAGACTTGCTGGAAAATCCATGGAAAACTAGCAAATTGGAATACCAACAAGCTTGGTGATAGAAATAACCGTACTAACCCCACTGCAAATGAAACTGAGACAAGTCCCTTTAGCAAGGAGCAAATAGATCATCTTCTAAGGCTGCTGAAACCTAATTCATCCTCTGGTACTCCTAGTGTTTCTCTGGCACAAACAGGTAGTGCACTTAATGCCCTTTCTTGTTGCCTAAATTCTGTTCCCTGGATCATTGATTCAGGAGCATCTGACCATATGACCAGCCTGTCCAACCTGTTTTATAATTGCTCACCATGTTCTGGTTTTGAACAAATTCGAACTGCAAATGGTAGTTTCTCACCCATTGCAGGAAAAGGTTTGATCAAACTAACGGAAAATATAAACCTTAAATCTGTTTTGCATGTCCCTAAACTATCCTGTAATCTTTTATCTGTGAGCAAACTTACACAAGACACTAATTGTCATGTCATTTTTTGTAACTCTTATTGTGAATTTCAGGAACAGAACTCGGGGAAGAAGATTGGTAGTGCTAAGATGATAGATGGACTTTACTACTTTGATGGTAACTTCTCCAGTAATAAACAAGCTCAAGGCCTTAGTAGTGTTAGTTCCAGTTCCGTCTATGAATAAATAATGCTTTGGCACTTAAAGCTAGGACATCCTAGTCTTTCATATCTGAAACATTTGTTTCCTACTTTATTTAAAGGTCTAGATTGTTCAACATTAAATTGTGAAAGTTGTTCCTTGTCTAAGAGTCATCGTACTACTTATATGCTGAGACCTTATACCCCTTCAAAACCATTTTACTTAATTCATAGTGATGTTTGGGGACCTTCAAGAGTTCCTACTCTCTCAAAGAAAAAATGGTTTGTTACATTTATAGATGACCATACAAGATTGTGTTGGGTATATTTGATGAATGAAAAATCTGAGGTTGAACAAATTTTTAGAGAATTTTATACAATGGTCAAAACTCAATTCCAGACCAAAATTAGCATGCTTCATACTGATAATGGGACTAGGTATTTTAATAGACTTCTAGGAAGTTTTTTGAAAGATAAGGGCATACATCATCAATATACTTGTGTGCATACCCCTTAACAAAATGGAATCTCTGAAAGAAAAAATAAACATTTACTTGAAGTGTCTCGTGCTCTAATGTTTTCAATGCATATTCCACACTATCTTTGGGGGGATGCTGTTTTAACAGCAACTTATTTGATTAATAGAATGCCTACACGTGTCTTAAAATACAACACACCATTGGACTATTTCAAAACTCAGTTTCCTTTCTCTAGGATACACTCAGATTTACCCCTAAAAGTTTTTGGCTGTATGGCCTTTGTTCATATACCCAATAATACTTGGTCTAAAGTTGACCCTCGAGCTGAAAAGTTTGTTTTTGTGATATGCCTCTAACAAAAAAGGATATAAATGCTATAATCCCAAAACTAAAAAAATTTATGAGTACGGATATCTCCTTCTTTGAAAATTAAAATTACTTTCACAAAAATTCTCTTCAGGAGGAGCATGAGGTAATGGAAGATAATTTTTGGAATGAATCTTCTACTCCTTTACCAAATATGTTTTTTGAAATAAATCCCAATTCACCTCATGATCCTACTGAACATCAAAGTCAGAAACAATGTGATAAAACAAATGAAGGGAATCCTAGCTGTATAGTGCCCAGCATTACTGTATCTGAAACAGGGGGAGCTTCACTACAACTGGGTACAAAAAACCCTAATCCTAAGTCTTTGGTTTACACTCGGAGAAGACATCATCAAAAGAAGCAAAGTCAGCCTATTCTTCTTGGAAATGCTCAATCTCAACCCCTGGGAACTGGGCCTCCAGATACCACAGGTATTTCAGTTCCTACCTTATCTTCAATTCTTGTTAATCCTCAAAACCTAGAATCATCAAATATGGATTTTCCTATAGCTATTTGAAAAGGCACTCGAACTTGTACCAAAAACCCCAGAACTGGTACCAAATACCCCATTGCCAGTTATCTTTCCTATGAAAAACTCTCTCATACTCATAAGGCTTTTACCTCAAGAGTTTCATACTTATTTATACCGAGAAACATTCAGGAAGCACTTGATGATCAAAATTGGAAATTAGCAGTAATGGAAGAGATGAATGCTCTCAAAAGAAACAATACTTGGGAAATTGTTGACCTACCCAATGGAAAAAGAATAGTAGGTTGTAAGTGGGTTTTTACTGTGAAATGTAAAGCCGGTGGTAGTATAGAAAGATATAAAGCAAGACTAGTAACTAAAGGGTACACACAAACTTATGGAATTGATTACCAAGAAACTTTTGCTCCGGTAGCTTAAATAAATTCCATTAGAATCTTGCTATCTTTGGCAGTAAATTTCAACTAGCCGTTACACCAGTTAGATGTAAAAAACGCTTTTTTGAATCGAAATCTTAAAGAAGTCTTTATGAACCTATCCCTAGATTTGAGGGAAAATTGGAGCCAAACAAAGTGTGTAAACTAAAAAAGTCTCTATACGGACCCAAACAGTCCCCAAGAGCTTGGTTTGAAAGGTTTGGGAAAGGTATAAGGGATTGTGGCTACTATCAAAGTCAAGCTGATCATACACTATTTTATAAACATGGTAAAGAACGCAAAATAGCAGTACTAATTGTTTATGTGGGTGATATAGTCTTGACAGGTAATGACAAAGAAGAAATTAAGAGACTAAAAGAGAGACTTGCAGCAACTTTTGAAATCAAGGACTTGGGTGCATTAAAATACTTTCTTATGATGGAATTTGCTTGATCCAAAGAAAATATATTTTTAAATCAACGCAAATATGTTCTTGATTTGCTAGATGAGACAGGTATGCTAGGATGCAAACCAGCAGAGACACCTATTGAACCTAATCTGAAACTTCAACCTTCAAATGCTGAAGATGTTCTGAATAAGGAACAATATCAGAGACTTGTTGGAAGGTTGATATATTTGCCTCAGACACGTCCAGATATAGCATTTGCAGTTAGCATGGTTAGTCAGTTCATGCATGCACCAAGACAACAACATTTTGATGTTGTCTACAGATTTTAAGATACCTAAAAAGGACACCTGGAAGAGGTTTACTATTCAAAAACCGTGGTCACCTACAAGTGGAAGCCTACACTGATGCAGATTGGGCTAGAAGTGCTATTGATAAAAGGTTAACCTCTGGCTACTGCACGTTTGTTGGAGGTAATCTAGTCACTTGGAGGAGAAAAAAACAAAATGTCGTTGCTAGAAGCAGTGCAGAGGCCGAGTTCAGATCAGTTGCTCATGGAATTTGTGAAATGTTGTTGATTAAGAGATTATTGGAAGAACTAAAGGCCTCTAATCTGTTACCTATTAAAGTAGATTGTGATAATAAAGCTACTATCTCTATTGCTCACAATCCAATACATCATGATAGAACAAAGCATGTGGAGGTTGATAAACACTTCATCAAGGAAAAAATTGAAAATGGACTAATCTGTATGCCATATATTCCTACTACCGTGCAACTGCATATGTGTTTACCAAAGGACCCCTAACGAAACAGTTTGACAAACTAATTAGCAAGCTGGCTATGGAAGATATCTTCAAACCAGCTTGAGGGGGAGTGTCGAAATAGGAATGATTTGTGTCAAAATAGGAAAGATTTTATTGAGTCAAAAAAGGGAAGATTTCACCGTTGATTGTTGTAATTATGTAATTGATGTACAGGCTGATTCTTAGGGATTTTATGTTATTAGTCAATGCTGTAAATAGGTAATTAATTAGGTCAGATAGCAATAGTAACTCCTGGATTTTCTGCTTATGATCTCTCCTATAAAGAGATCCTTGTAATTCTTTTTTTAAGAAAAGCAAATATAGAAACATTATTCCCTCACCTTCAAGTTTTCACCTATTTTTCTATAAAATATAAATTTCATGTAATTTATATATAGGGGTATTTTTGAAAAAATCACAGATTCTCAGGAAAATAGCTTTCGAACCAAATGTGAAAATTTCTATCATTCCCAAGAATTTACAAGACCAACCAAACACAATTTTTACATTCTTGGGAACAAAATTCCCAGGAACCATAACTTCCATGAATCAAGTTTCTTGAGAGCAAAAGAACTTCTCCTATACCAAACATCCCCTCAGCTCATTTTCTCATTCATCCCATTTAACTAGTGTCACTTTAGCTGATGGATCATCAAGCCCGATTCTTGCAAGTGGAACAGCTCACCCATCACCATCCATCCCTTTATCCACTATGTTTTACCTATCCAAATTCCCATTTAATTTGAAATCGTTAGATCATCCAAGCACTTTGGTGTAGTGTTGATTTTTTTTTTTTACTATTACTTATTCCTGGATCTTGGGACGAGGAGAATAACTAGTAGAGGTTGTGAATCAAACGGTCTGTACATCCTGGAGTGTCCACCATCTTCCATCACCTACCCCAGCACCTCATCTCCCTTGGATCTTCATTGCCACCTTGGTCATCCCTCTCTTCCTGTTTTGAGGAAATTATGTCCTAGTGTCGAGTCTGTGGTTCAATTAGACTAGGAGTCCTGTCAATTTGCTAAGCAGTATCATGTTTCCTTTCTTATGCGTGTCAATAAACGAGTTTTAGCTCCCTTTGATGTGTCACAAACTAGATTTAGATACTTTCTTACCTTTGTAGATGATTATTCTCGTGCAACTTGGCTTTATTTAATAAAGAATCATTCTGAAGTATTTTTAGTGTTTTCCGCTTTTCATTATGAAATACAAAGACAATTTCATACTCTAATTAAAGTTTTACACAGTGATAATGATAAAGAGTATTTTTCCTCTTCATTTACTTCATTTCTGACACAGCATGGTATTTTACTTTAGTTCTCCTGTAGTGCTACCACTGAACATAAGGTGCAGCCAAACGTAAAACTAGACATTTAATGGAGGTTGCCCACACTCTTTTCTTTCGTATGAATGTTCCTAAAATTTTATGGGTCGATACTGTCTCTACTGCTTGTTTTTTGATTAATCGTTTAACCTTCTCTGTGTTAAATGGTCAGTCCCCCCATTCTGTTTTATGTCCGTCTCACTCTTTGTTCCCACTTCCCCCTCGTATCTTTGATTGTACTTACTTTGTTCATAATGTATGTCCCTGTGTGTCCAAGCTTGATCGTCGCTCCTGAAGTAAATTTCTTGGGTATTCTCGGTCTTAAAAGGGGTATCGTTATTTTTCTCCTGACTTAGGTTGATATGTTGTCTCTGCCGAAGTTACTTTTGTTGAGTGCACCCCCTTTCAGTCCGAGTTGCCTACATCCTCCACTGATGAATTTCTTGTCTATCAGGACCATTCCTTCGAAACTGTCCCTGAGCCCCCCGCCTCTAGCCCTCCAATTACTCAAGTTTATTAGCGTCGACCTCACCCTTCTAAACCTATCAAGAACTTTGCACTGCAGGATGTACCGGTCGTGTCTCCTAAGACTCTTGAATCCCAGTCTCTACCACCGTTCTCATATCCGGACCCGAGTCCTAACCTACCTATTGCCCTTCGGAAAGCTAAACGTTCCTGCTCCTACCCCATCTCTTCCTTTGTATGCTATGACCATTTGTCTTCTGTCTTAGTCATTTGTTGCCTTCCTTGATTCTGTTCCTATCCCTAAAACTGTGCGGGAACCTCTTACTCATGATGGATGGACCTCGACTATGAAGGACAAATTGTTTGCTTTTGACCATAATTATACTTGGGACCTTGTTTCTCTCCCCACTGGCAAACAGGTTTGTGGGTTGTAAGTGGGTATATACAGTGAAGGTTAACCCAGAAGGTTTAGTCACTCATGTCAAAGCCCAACTATTGACCAAGAGTTATGCTCAAACTTATGGCAGTGACTATTTCAAAACCTTTTCTCCTGTTGCCAAATTAGCCTCTGTTTCCCTGTTTATCTCCATGGTTGCTGCTCGTCACTGATCTTTTCATCAATTAGATGTTAAGAATGTTTTTCTGCATGGCTATCTCCTGGAGGAGGTATATATGGAGCAACCACCTGGATTTGTTACTCAGGAGGAGAATGGTAAAGTATCTTGCTTATGTGTTGAAACAATCACCTCAAGCTTGATCTGGGAGGTTGAGCGAGGTGGTTCTTGAGTTTGGCCTAAATACTAGTTATGATTTTTGCCAACAGTACAGTGTTGGGTGTATCATGATGTTAGTGTATGTGGATGATATTGTAATCATTGGGAGTGATAAGTGTGGCATCAATGTAGTTAAGAGCTTCCTTCAATCCAAATTCTAGACTAAAAATTTGGGCCACCTGAAATATTTTGGGGATTTAAGTAACAGCAAGAAGTGTATCAATATGATATGGATTTGTTGACTGAGACAGGATTACTTGGAGTCAAACTGTGTGAAACTCCTATGACCTCGAATTTGAAACTCACAGCAAATGACGATGAGTTCTTGTCTGATCCAGAAAGATATCGAAGACCAGTTAGAAAGTTAAACTATCTCACTATTACTCGCCCTAACATCTCCTTCGCAGTCAATATTGTCAGTCAATTCATGGCATCCACTCGTACTGCTCTCTGGGACGCAGTACAAGGTTTTACGATTTTTGAAGAATGTGCCCGGACACGGACTTCTCTATAATGATCATGGGCATTGCAGAATTGAAGGCTTCTCCGATGCCGATTAAGTTGGGTTATATATTAATAGAAGATCCACGTCTGGATATTGTGTATTTGTGGGAGGAAATGTTGTATCATAGAAAAGTAAAAAGCAGCATATGGTGGCGCGATCAAGTACGGAGTCTGAATACCAAGCAATGGTCCAAGCAACATGTAAATTCCTATGCATATTTCAATTGTTGGATGAAGTTGTCTTTAGGGATTCTGACTTTATGAAGTTACAGTGCGATAATCAAGCAACTATTCATATTGCCTCGAATCTAGGCTTTCATGAAAGGACAAAACATATAGAAGCTTTTTGTCATCTTATTCGAGAGAAGATCCAGTGTGGCTTGATTTCCAAGAGCCATATTAAAACAGGAGAACCACTTGCTAATGTCTTTATTAAGGCACTTAATGGGTCCCGGGTTCAATACATTTGTAACAAGCAGGCATGATCGATATAAATATTCTAACTTGAGGGAGAGTGTTATGAGCAAGGAACTAAATTTCGCTCGAAACGCTCGAAAAATTTCGGTTTCGTGCGAAACCAAACGAAACGACATTCCAGTTTCGAAATATCAACGAATCGTAAGATTTCGGTTCGTTTCGGCGAAAATCGAACGAAAAG
>JASKGM010000014.1:6277761-6293732 GCA_034509205.1 Ceratonia siliqua
TAGTTTTCAGAACAATGATTCAGCCTTCTCATTTGCTGATGGATTTGGGTTGTGAAGGGATTCCCAAAAACAAATCATATTGGTGTGAATCATAGTCCCAGTTGTGTTGATTTGGTCACAGCGTCGTTGGGTGTCTGGGAATTCTTTTTGGCACGCTAGTTGTTGAAATTATTGGGCATTAGCAGTAACTTCATGTAAGGTAAGGAAACTTCTCCTTTCAATTAAGGACAAATTAGAAGTTATCTCTGCTTAAATTGGTGAAATTTGAATTCACTTAGTTATCATCATGCTCGACCAAACCCAACCAGAACAATTGGTGACGTCCTCTGTAGGACAATTGGTGACTTCCTTTGTGGAACCCAACCTGCCTTGAATTTGTGCTATATTACTGCGTTCTAGTAGTATATGTGAAATTGGTTTCCAATTCTGATGTTATAAATTTTTGTCTTCAATCTTATAAATTTTTGGAATAAGTAATCTGCTGTTATTTCCTCATTTTAAGAAATTGGGTTCTTGGCCAACTAAAAATTTTGGTTCTTCTTGAAGGGTCCGAAAATATAAATTTTTATTCTTATATCAGTTAACCATTCCAGTTGGAATCAAATCAATAATCTTGCTTACAAAACATAGTCTGTCTCTAACTAGTAATAGTCGTATTAGATATAAGGAGGGAGTTGGGATACTAATGTGATATCCATACATTCATATATTTAGGAAGATCCGAAACAAGCCCCTCGAAAACCAAGGCAGTCTCGAAGTGGAAAGACTTTGGGACTTAAACCTTGAGCCTCCAAATTTAGCCTTGGGAGTGGATTCTTACTTACATCTAGATGCCTGAATCGTTAAAGTTTACTTTGTAGTTAAATGTTATTATTTGAATATGATTTGGAAGTGATTTTGAGGAAGGTGATATATATGTGTGTGTGTGTGTGTGAAATTTATTATTATGTTTCCACAGTATGAAAAGTATCTAAATATTGATATTGGAAAAGTATGAATAGTATGAGGATTATGAAAGTGATTTAGAACTATACTTTGGGATTCGTAATTGAGTGGTGGTAGAACCACTAGGTGCACTTAGGTCACAACTTTTATCAGTTGAGGGCAATTCCTGATAAATGGTACAGTGAAGTTCCTGATAGAAGATGGAGTTTTATTATGAATAGTTTCCTCTGGGTGAGAATGCTCCAGAAGGAAACAGGGAATTTGATATTTCTCTTAGGTGAATGCAGTTCCTGAATGTGAGGATCAGGTTACCCTCCAGTTGAGTTTGGTGAATGCAGTTCCCGAATGTGAGGATTGGGTTACCCTCCAATTGAGTTTTATCTTCTGTAGCGGGAATACTATTTTCTCAATTTGGGTTTTCCCCTTAAATTGTTATGTATCCTAAGAATTTATGATTTTTATTGAAGTATTTTATGGACACAACCACTCTTTGAACTTTATATTATTAAATATTATTGTAATATGATTATGAAATATAATTATTTTACTTTCCAGATGTAAGGTGCATTAGATGCATATTATATTGAAATTATTTCTTTAAGTACTGAAACGACGTTTCACATGATTTTAGTGGTAATACACTTTCCACCTGGGAGTTCATGTATCCATTGTTAAGTCTATATTTCATTCACTGAGTCGGTGGACTCACCCCTCAAATTTTAACATTTTTTAGATCAAGTCACTGGTAATTTTCCTTCGGCTCTGTCTACTCCATTTGAACCCACTGATTGAATTGGTAGGCACCACTCTTAGTAAAGTGGAGTACTTTAGTGAACAGTAGACATTGTTGGATATGTTGATTTCTTTTGCATTTCTGAATAAGGGTCTTAATATGTAATAATGATAATTGTATAGTATATATGTTGTTAGTATATACATTCCATGTGGGCCTGTCCACTTATTTTTTTTTTAATAGATTTATACCCTGTAATAGTCCATATTTCAGGAGAAACTCTGTCGAAATTTTTATTAAATTTATTGACTTAGAATTTTTCTGTGAAATGATGCTTAACTTTTATTATTTATTTAAAATAAGTGTTAATGATATTAGTTGCATGAGTATTTTAGGCTGGTAGGTAATATCTGAAGGGTAATTTCCTACGCTGATTACGTGCACTAAAGTTGGGCGTCACACTTATTCGCTAAAAGATAATTTTTAGAAGTAGAAATTATTTTATATTTAAATATAATAGTTGAGAAAGATTTTTAAATTAGAAAATAAAATAAATTTTTCTCTCATCTATCAACTTCTTATTCTAAAGGAAGTTAGAAATTTTGGATTCCGTAAAAAATAGATAAACTTCTTATTCTTACATCACTCTTACACTTTCTCTTAAATATATATTTTATTATTATCTATTATCTACCATTATTTATCATCATTATTACTTTATAGTATATCAATGATTAAAAATAAAGTATAAAAAAGATATAAAAAAATAATATATAAATAACATTACTCTATTTTATTATATATAGTTTAGCGACAGATAGGATCAAAGATTTAACACTTTGGCATGTTGAATTATATGAACTTAATAAAAATTTAAACTTAGACTTCATATTTAAGTTAATATTAAATTGAGATAAAATATAAAATATATTATATATATTTTTATAGGAAAAATGTATTAAACTAAGCCAAGTTATGCTAAGCTTGAGTTTTAAATTCTTAAAAATGTATTATACTAAGATGTGTTGAGATTGTACCTTGTACTTAAAAGTGATGTGTATTATTATTAGAGTTGAGGTGATTTGGATTTGAATCGTTAATAGCTAATATGATATAATCACGTTATGAAATAGAAATATATAAAAATTTATTATTTAATTAATAAATTTCATTTATTCTTTTATGATAGCTCATACACATTGTGGATGATGTTACGAAATTAAAGTTCAAATTTCACAAGATATTAAGTTTTTCACTATTAAATATATATTGAGATTCTTATTTTCATAATTAATTAATTAAATTATAATAAAATATGAAGCTTGAAGTAATGAAAAAGCTCAACCTCCTAAGAGAAGTTGAGCTCTTTGTAACAAAATCTTACGTTATGGCACAAGAAATTCTAAATATGCCTATTTTTGCCTATTCTAAAATGAAAATTTTACTTTTATAAATTTTTAACAAGTTCATATAAATATATGAAATTTAACAAAATTGTATACAAAAAAAAAAATAGAAACTGGTCCACAATCACATATATGTTATTAAAACTTGCTGCTAGCTTGGGCATACCTTGGCAGCTGCACTTGCAGTGTGGAAATAATTGGCATAATGGGATGATAATTCATAAAATGGGACCAATACATCTGTACACTAGAGAGTAGAGAGTAGCATTAGTGTAAAGGGGTTGCTTCTACTCCTACTCTTTCTGAGAAAATCATTGCAAAACATACAAGAAGTTGCTAATAATTTGGCTGTGTTTCTCACCAAAGAGCTAAGCTATGTGTTGCTAGGCACATAGACAAGTGCATGTTCAAGGAATCTCCTTCCCCAACAACGAAGCCTCTTTACATTACTTTAACAATTTCTTTCAACTCAATCTTCTGATTCAGCATCTATTCCGCCATGGACAAAGCTTTGGGTACCACATAGCTTCTAATTCAATTAATTAGCTGCCAGTTCTTTTATTAAACCCTTTGTCGGAACCCCAAATCTATGGCTCCCAATCACTAACCAATCAAAGCCTAACATATGTTTTGAGTCATATAGATTGTTTTAGTTTTAAAGTAGGACACCAACAACGATCAGTAACAAGAATCAAACTTAGAGATGACAAAATTTCTCTCCAGCGAGGATCCAACGAGAATTGTCTCGCATGAGAGCATAAATGAAAAAGATTTTTACTCAACAAGAATAAAGATGGGATATATTTTCCCTCATCAAAAGTTCAGGGACGAGAGAATGAGGATGATACTTGTTGTCCTCTAGGGTAGGGCCGGAGGGTAATGTAGCTTTGGGGAAGACTATAGCCCCCTCCAAAGGTTTTAAAAAATCTTTAATATAACCTAATATTTGTTATTTAAATAAAAATATTATAATTTATCTCTCTTAATCAAAAAGTTTATTTTTAAAGAAAACTTTAAGTCTTTAACTATAATCATTTACTCTCTTTCATAATTAAAAAATTCTTTTAACTTTATATTATATTAGAATAAGAAGATTATAAAATAATAGCAATCTGATCTGGAAATTTGGATTTGAGATTTGAGATTGGATTGTTCTCTAATACTCGGTTATAGCTAGTTCTTTTGATGTTTCTAGCTTTGTTATTTTAGTATGATTTTGATTCATTAAGGCATGAAATTTGATGTTTGAGTGAAGTTCTTAAACACTTGAGTGGTTCTTTTGCTTTTGGTATAATGCTGATTATGGAAATAGGAGAATTAGTCCTTGAGTTCATGATTGTTGTCTTTGTTTTAGCCTGACTTCCATGTAGGGGCAGACTGGTAATATGGTGGGGGTTGTAGCCTCCAAAGATTTAAATTTTTTTTAATATAATGTAATATTTATTGTATAAAAATAATTATAATTTAACTCCTAATAAAAGTTATTTAAATTTTCTTTAATCCCTAATAAAAAGTGCCTAGCTCCACCCCACCTAGGGTCCTTGTAAAATTATTAAATACCCTTCATATATATAATCATAAAATTTATATTTTTTAATAATTTCATATTTTTCTTATTATTAAAAAAGTTATCTATTACTTTTGATGTAAATTTAAGATTGCTTTTTTTAAATTAGTAATTTAATTGTCATTACTTTTTTGTCTTATTTACATATTTTTTTGAGAAAAATATTAACTTTTTTGTTTGCATTTGGGACTCGAATTCAGTTAAGTATAAGATCGGGTCTTGTTCAATCTACTGGCTCCATAGACCTGCCCGCCCTACCCTTGCATGCCCATTCAATGCTGCACATTTAATTGGATCTCCTCAAATACATGAGGGGATCCTGGCGCTTGCATTTGGGGCTTCTGCATATTCCTATATCCCATGAAAAATGGAGATAGAAGAAATTTTTTCCAATCATGGAGATGAGAGTAAGGGCAAATAGGGAGGGTCTCCTTCACTATTTTCTTTTATAGTCATCCTCTAATAAATACTTTAATTATATGACTCTCCTTTTTATTATGAAAATATACATCGGCCTCTCTTAAAAGTTAAAAAAATATTACAAGTTAACATATTTTTAATTTTTAAATAATTTATATGTCTTAAATATTCCTTGAAAACCTTTAAGTTTGACTATTATTAATTATAAAAAATTTTAAATTTTTTTTTAATGTGTTTGAACATTTAAATTTGTTTATTATTGATTATAAAAAAACTTTTGAAAATTATTCAATATGTTTTTATTTTTTCTACTACATTCATATTATTAAGAGTAAATAAATTATTTAAGTTTTACAAAAATTTTTTTAAATGTATTTTAGACATATAAATAATTTAGTTAAAATTAGATTCAAATTTAGGTTAAGTTATAGTATTTTTTTAACTTTTAAAGAATGTCATTATATATTTTCATAATAGAAATAATGAACTTATAATTAAGATATATTTCAAAGAAAGAAAAAATAATTTACTCTTTTTATTTATTTATTTATACTATAAGAATATTTTTGAACTAATTTAAGTATCAATTGACACTAGCATGCCTTTTGGTTGGGTTTTTGAGGATAGAAAAGCTTGAAGAAGAAGCAACTGGCTTGGGCGTTTGGATAGGCATATTTAGACAAGCTTTATTTTTTTTCAAAAAAAAAAATTAATTTTACTTGTTTTTTTAAAAGTTGATTTAAGCTTACCACAAAAGCAAAGAAAAAAAATTTTTTTAGATAAATATATCTTTAAAATATTTTATTAATTTCATAAAAAAATGTGTTATTTTTAATAATTTTATTTACACAAATATATATATTTTTATATCTAAACACAATATATTTATTTTTTTAATAAAATTACTTTTACATAATTATATTTAAATATTTTAATTTATTTTTTTTAATTTAATATTTTTATTTAAAATAACTGTTAAAAAATATAAACTAATGCAAACTCTCTCTTCGAAGGATATGAAAGACACACTCCTATATTACATTAAAAAAATACTTTTAAGCCAATTCCTTTGGGTCACTGTTGTTGCCTGCGAAAGCGTAAACTTTCGTGTTGAACACGGAAAATCCCGTCGTTCGTGGGCTGCACTGAATCAGGTTCTAGAAAATTTAAACCCCCATATTTAAATGGTTCACTAAGATTCATTTAAACCATTCATGCCTGGCAAAATATCTGTACGTTGAGTTATCATTTTTATAATCTATTTAGAATTAAATACTTTGGGTTTGAAAGGAAATAATAAATTCAAGTACTAAAATAATATAATTATCAAATTGATAACAACACTATTTTTGACTTTTTTTTTAATATTTTGAAAAACTTATTTAATCCATGTAAAACAGATTGGCCCTATTAATTACTCTTCGCAAAATAAATGGTGCAATTTCCACGTGGAGAGATTTAATGCAAGGATTTAAGTAATTGGGAGTGGGAAGTTCTAGGGTTCTAGAGGAAGATGTCCTCACTTTTTGTGGATCTTGTAATTGTCTTTAGCGTTCTCGGTAAACCCTAATTATGTTTAATTAAGGATGTTTCCCCCCTCAAATGGTGGGTTTTGTCTAAGTCAAACATGGGAAATTATATATTTAACTGTTCTATAATGAATACCAGGTAAAACCCATAGTTAAGGCTGAAATATTAATTACAACTTGAATACTTTTCAAATAAAACAAATTGGGACAAGTACTCTAGTTGTTTAGTAAAAGTAGTACAATGACAAAAACAATAAATAAATATGGTTTGAGTTTTGACTTTAATCTCTTGTAGATCACACCAATGACAAGGATCCATGTCTGTTTTACTATAATGTCACTATGAAAGCAAACTATTTGTCAAAAACAATGGGAGGAAGCTAGTGACCAATAGAGAAAAGCAAAACCTAATTTGAATGCTTCTACTAGTGTTCATATTCTATTAATGTTAAAGAAGTTAATTTCATACAATTCTAATTAACTCCCTCTATACATGATTCTTAAGTCTAACAAACACAATTAGTCTATTACTAAGGAAAATAATAATTGAGGAAAACCACTTTGTCATTACAATAATCAAACTGCAAATATCACTGCCAAGCGTTTAGTCAACAATATCTCTTTGTGGAATAGAACCGAAATGGTCAGCCATAGATATAAATTCTATCCATATCTATCTCTCTTTCCCATCTCCCCACTCTTAAGTCTTGAGAGTTAAGACCTCCTTTATATTTATTTAAAACAAATAACCCATCAAGATTACTCTAGCATAATTATGTATCTCCTTAATAATTTTGGTTATTTAGCTTTCTTTTCCTTGTATCTCTCCAGATTCTTCATCTTCATTCTACATTGCTCAAGAGGCGTGAACGAATTTTGGTATTATATATAATAATCTGCTATAGAATTGCTGAAATTTTCCTTGAACCATGGGATAATTAAATGAGCTAAAGCTTTTTAAGATCAAGGACGATTTTTTATCATTAATTGGAGAACTACGTATAACTTTGAAGGAAATATCAGAATATGAAGCCTGATTGCCTCAATATCAAGGTTTCCCCCCCTAACATATTTGCAGGAGAAAGGAAGACTTACAAATTTGAGGAATCCCAACTAGCATAAACAGCTGCAATAAATTTTTCATGCAATGTGATCCCAGAACAAGCAATTATGCCTCGGTCAAGCCCTACTAAGTACATACCCTTTGAGAAGTCCAGAGGGCGCCCTCCAGCGTCAGTTACCACACCGCCAGCCTCTTCTACAATTAGAACACCAGCAGCATGGTCCCATATCTTCTCCTGGTACCCAGACTTGGCAAATTTCATGAATATCTCAGCATCTCCCCGAGCTATTGCGGCATATTTCACCATGCTGTGGACACGCAAGGGCCGTTTTCTGCCATCAGATTTTGAAAAACAAAATGAGAACTACTGAAATGTTCCCAAGTCCATAACAGATTGATGAGGCAACAATTTAATGGCTTGAAAGAGAGAGATGTTTACAAGGAATATGTGAGAAAAGGGACTTAAAGATAAAACTTTTTGCCTGAATACCTAGTGTAATTCCAATAAATCCATGCAATGACAAAATCATGCTATAATCTCAAGTAAAGTAAGGTGCCTGGTTTCATATCTTCTTTTCTGGGACATGCATTTAAGAGTTAAACCTAAATCTCTGTATGCGTCAAGTTATTCTCATCATCAATTTACAATTTCAGTCATAAAAGCAAAATATGCTTTTAATCAGTGGATATGCAAAGAGAAATGTTAGTAGCACTACCATCTCTCAGAACTCTTTCTTGGCTACCAACCGGTTTTGGGTCATTCACTATTCCGTTTTACAATGGATACCACTTGGATTCAGAAAAGTTACTTGTATGATTAACATGGTGAGAAAAATGTAAATATATATTTAATCTTTTAGTGGGGAGAGATTGTGATTGCTTACTATTTTAAAATATTTACCTTCCATCTTATATGAAACTAGCAAAATGGGTTAATTGTGAAGGAGTTGTGAGAGATAAGTTCAACTAGCATTTCTCATATAAAAATTGTCCAGGAAAACTTTCCTGTTAATTTGATTTCCCATTGAAGTAACAAAAATTGCAAGATCTTATTTTGTTATTTATTCACTTTTCTTATTTCTGTAGTTACTAGTTGATATAAAACTCACAAAAATAGTCAATATTTTCTCTACTTCTAATGGTTTCTGTCATGGCTCTTAACCCTTAGAACCTTTCAACAAATATTTTATGCTTCCATCCTGATGCAGTCTGCATTAGTACTTAAAAGGAAATCTTGCGATGAAATAGGTATAAATGTTAGTTCATCATAAAAGAAAAATATATTGTACCTAAGTCCCACACTATGAGCAAGTCCAGCTGTGAAGGAATGGTTTGAGTTTGCTCTTTCCACTGGTTCACAGAGAGTTGCCAAAGCTGGATCATCAATGGAGGAAACCCGAATAAGTCTAGCACAATTTGGCCAATCTAGCATCTTATCTCCAGCAATTAATGGCTGCGACCATGCCTTGCCACTGTCTCTCCTTGCATACAATACACATCCTTTTCCCCATGCATCTGGAGTAGTTGAAGATACTTCTGACATGGTTTGATGATGTTCATAATGATAATTTAGCCATTCTGTCTTCATTGGGTAATTAGGGCATCCAAGAACTCCGAGAACAACTTTTCCATCCTCAATTAGAGCTAAAGCTACAGCATATTGATCCCCACGTACAAACCCTAATGTGCCATCAACAGGGTCAAGAACCCAATGTCTTCCACTGGGGCCTCCAGTTGAGTTGCAGCGGCTAATGGCATCAAGAACTTCTGCAGTCCCAAGACTTACCTTTGGACTTTGAAGACCATACTTAGGTGCTGAGGCTAAAGACTCATTGACAGTGTTCACAACAGCTGCAAGTAGACCTGCTGAATCATCTTTGGAGATAGTTAGTGTATCTTCTTCAGCAACAATCGATACATTTTGACCCCCAAAAATTTCTGATAGTAACCAACTGATAGTTGCTTGAACACTCAAATCTTCTCATGCAGAGACATTAAGAAAAACACCCAGTCAATTAACTTAAAGAACCATTTAAAAAAAAAAAAACTTTTAGCACCATATGCAAACATGCAACTAAGCACAAAATGGTGCATATTATGAGTAGTGAATAACATCCCCATTTTCAGAAATCAAACTTATTATTTTGAGTATTAAAGGAATGAAAAATAGCCAGTTTGGTCCAATAACAAAATTGTAAAAATTAATTATGTGCAAAGGAGGGAATTAAAAAAGAAAAGGTGGTATAAACTCTACTCTGTGGAAGCAAAATTGTTAGTTAGTGGGACCTTCAAACTTTCACTAATTAACCAGAAGTCTTTACTCCACCTTCAGGAGGTAAAGTTCCACAAAATAGATTTAAAGCTTCTGGAAGTTCACAAGTTTTAAATGTATTCACGGGCCAGAAAAAAGATATTTGATATTCAAACCCTTATAACCATATATACTCAAAGTAAAATACCAAAAACTCTAGGCAATGATGTAGCTGACTTTATATTCATTGTTTAAAAGAAGAAACAAACCATTGAAATTTTGCTGCTATAAAGCATATATGATTTCCACCAACTAACCCCTCCCCCCCCCACCCCCACCCGCCAAAAAAACAAAAACAGAGATATTCTACCACTAAGGATATGGCACCATGAAAGGAAGAAAAAAATGTTGCAAGCCTATAACAACTCCGAAGAGTAAATTGTGTAGCATAGTCATTTTATGGGATTTTCAATGACTAAAGATTCATACAATATTCTATGAACACAATGAATCTGCTGAGGATTAACAATAATTTAAAAACATCCAACACAACAAACGTGTAATTTTCAACGCACTAATGCTGTCTCCTTATGTGATTCAAAATGAATATTTCAATTCCAAATGATGATTCCAGCCACAGACTAAGATATTTCTTTCTTCTCCATAAAAAATGTGAGAGTGGGAAAGGCAGTGAGTTAATTACTCTGGCAAGTTTTCTGCTATGTCTGAATGCCTATCTCAATATAAGAATTGTGTATACATTTCTGACCTTTGCTGGTTATGGATCTGGGGTAAAGGAAATCTAATCCCTTAAGAACTGCATCCTACAGATTACTGGTGAAAGTATAATAGATCATGTATAACAACTAACATAATTTCAATCACTAATCTACATGTTCTCAAGGTTTCTATCTCAAACAAATGATTTCACTGCTTTGAATTCATCTTATGGAACAGCTATAATTACTTAGTAGTTCCCATTGAAGGTTCATAAGCTCTTTAGTTAAAGGAGAAAAAATTCAAGTTCCAAAGCGTTCTACCTGTAGCCTGTAAGTTAAATTGAACATATCAATTAATAATCAACTATGGAACAATGTACTTTCCTCTAACAAGGTGTTTTAACTTTCCCCCATCACCATCCATTAGGTTTTACAGGATACCCCATTATATAAGTGAGAGCACAGTAAATGCAAAAATGATAAGGGCTAGAGTGTAAATGTGCTGCAATTCCATAGTTACTAGATTCGCTAACTTACCAGTTGAACTGCAAAATAAATATTGTGTCCCAGGTCACGGTGTGTTTTCATCGCGGATTTTAATGGTGTGTTTTGGAACCCTAAAATAGGTGAAGCCACAGCATATTGTGGGTTATGTATCAAATAATAAAAAATAATAACAAAAGATGAACTTGAAGAGACCCAACAATTCCGCACTTTGAAACAACAAAAGATGAATATTTGCATGGTAGAGTTTGCTGGCATTTTAAATTTTTTATTAAAGCTGCATGACCCACCAAAGATTTCAATTTCAATAATTCATTTTCAAACTACGTCATTCTTTACTTCACTGTTGGGCAAATCGAAGAGAAGATTTTGCCAATCCCATATGAATTCAGCAACCAAAAGCCACACACACTTCTTAGCGACAATTACGTACATGATACCAATGCAGATGTTGCCAGACCCAGAAAACAAAACATCAAACCCAATAGCAACTACGTAATTCGCAACAACCCCATAAAACTATATTTGGGAAAACAAATTTGGAACCGGGATTTCAATGCAAATACCTGCAACAGTCACAGGAGAATCATCGTCCTTGGACATAACATGATCATTGTTCGTAGAAAGTAGCCGCTCCTGCACTCTCCCACATAGAGCACAGGCCACGTGAACCACTCTCACCGCTACCTGCAATTCCTTCGCGTACTTATCCATCTCCATAGCTAAAATTCACAAGCTTTTCTAAAACCCAGCTTCAAAATCAAAGAATTCTAACACATCCGCCGTGTAACTCAAGAAATAGGAAAACCAGTCTCTTGCATGATGGATAATTGGCTCTGCAGGACTGCTAGAATCCAAAACATAAAGAGAATGAAGCGGATTTGGCTTTTGTGAACGACAGTGGCATTCCCAAGCAAATGGGTTGTGTGTCTGAATCAAATGGGAAATAAGAGGAAAGAAAATACGATAGGAAACGAAGAGTGTCGCCACTCACCAGGTTGGCGTGCAGTATTGGAGGCGGAAGAGGATCGCAGGGCCCTCCATCGCATCACATTCCCACACCACTTCTTTTCTTGGCGTGCAGGTGAGCTTCTCGAGCTTCGCTACTTCACCGCCTCCGAGATTTCTCCACACCAGCTTTCTGGATGTCTGATTGTGGGGTCCTGGTTTTTCTTCCTTTCCTTTCTTTTTTTTGTTTTTCTTCGAAGTGACCCGGGGGTGTCTCTATCCTAAACCAAATTTAGTTGAGAAAAAAGAGATATTATCATCAGATAAATAATATGATAAATTCTGATAATATAATTTTTAATTTAGGTTTATATTTGACTTTTTATAAATATGTAAAAATATTATTATTATTAATTCATTTACTTATTATATTAATATTAAAGAAAATTTTTGAATTTTCATATAAAAATTAAGTGCTATTATTAAATTTTATGAAAAGTTAAAATATCTTCTCAAACAATATTAGAATGTATATGTATTTTCTATTTATAGCCAAGTTTAATTTTTTAATTTCTTCCGTTAATATTAAATAAAAAATGAACTGGGTGATAAAAGTTAATGACTTTTCTTTTATTTTTTGGATTTTTATTTTACATTTTGTCAAAGTTTTGGGTCCTATATCTGATTTTGCCTGGCTATTTTGGGCCCATATTCTTATTGTGCAATGCTTTATGTTAACCATCAAGGGTGGCCCAACAAACTATATGAGCTTACTAAACTTTGCTGATTTCATGGGCCGCTTACACTAATTTACAAAGTGGGCAATTGTGAAAAGTCTGGTTGGAATTCAAATCCTATTTTGTCAATTTTTTAGGATCAACATGAGTGTTATTAATACGTGATGGATACTCCCAACTAATAATAATGATTAATTAGTGGTGTTTGTAGTTTGTAAGTGCTACTATGTTTTCATTCACTTGGTTCTTAATTTCAGCTTAATGGGACCACAAACTCTATATGCTGCAAATGCAATGTCTTTAATTCTATCAAATATTAATTGGGGCTCTCATTCATTCCTCACTAATATCTTATCATTACCAAATTCAACAACCAAATAGCTTCCTTCAATTTTAAGCCATGGCGCATCCTAATTGATAGAGGATAAAATTTAGGTAAAACTTTTTAACTATTTTTCCTTAAATCTTTTAATCACTGAAACAATACATATTGTATTAATAAATACTAAGAAAATTAATTTGATTAATAAGTGAAAAAATTTATTATACATACTTTCATTAAATAATTAATAACGTATCATTCATTGGTTATAAAATTTAAAATTTAATAACAAAAACATAAGAAACTTTGCTCAAATATTGTCCATTGATAGATGGCTTAAATATTATCATTATTAAAATAATATTGTATCATTTTTTTTCTTTTTATTTAATTCTCACTAAGATTCAAACTTTCAATACTTGTTAATTTTATAAAGAATTTCAATATCATTAAATAAAAAATTCATTAATAAAAATATAATATCTTTATATGTACGTAAATATATTATATGTTTCAGGCCTCGTTTGATACACTATATATAATAAGATTCCATAGTAATGTATAGGTTTTTATACTATGATGTATTTGTTGTAATAATGTATACTATCTAGAATTATGTAACAATATAATTTTTTGTGATTATATTGTTGATAGAAAAATAATATCATAATATATAAAAATAATAATAAATTCATGCTATAGCACAATAGTGCATGGTGGCAGCAAGAGTACTATCGATCCTACCCCCTATTGAGTATATAGTGTTATGCCATAATTACCATATAAAAGTCATAATTATAATTATTTCAGCGCACCAAACATCATATAAAATTAAAAAATAAAATACTTTTTCTTCCTTTAAAAGATGGCTTAGTTACACAGTCTTCCCAACTATTTTGAAGACCTACACAGTCATCATTTGTAAATTAAAAACAAATTACAATTAAACCCAAATTTTTAATTGACATTAAAGTTAATTGTTATTTTTTGATTCAGTGATTTTTTTTTGTATAATATGAGTAAAATACTATTGATTTTATATAATATGACCAAAATATCTTTTTTTTTCAATATTTTACTTCAATTATTTTTTATTTGCTTTAGAAATATAGTTTCTTGAAAAAAATTCTTTTTTAATTTTAAAAATTTCATTACTTTAAAAAAAGTTTCTGTTTTAAAAATATCATGACTTAAAATTTTTTTTTCTTTTAAAAATATAATTACTTAAAAAAATTGTTCTAAAGTTATCATTGATTGAAAAAAAAAAATTTATTATGTTTTAAAAATAGCATGACTTGAAAATATTTTCCTTTTTGTTTTAAAAATATCAAAAATCTTCTTTTTTCTGTATATCAAATATAATTACTTTAAAATTATATATATATATATATATATATATATATATATATATTTTTTTTTAAGAATATCATGGCTTGAAAATTTTTTCTTTTTTTGTTTTAAAAATATTATTACTTGAAAAAAAATTATGCTTTAAAAGTATAATTACTTGAAATTTTCCTTTTTTTGTTTAATAAAAATCATTAGTTAAAAATTTTATATTTTACTTGAATATTTTCTTTTCTAATTTAAGAATATCAATACTTAAGAAAAGTTTTTCTTATTTTGTTTTAAAAGTATCATTACTTGTAAACAAAATTCTTTTTTCTTTAAAAAATATCATTACTTAAAATGTTTTGTTATTCGTCGTTTTAATTAGTGATTGAATGTTTTAAATAAATATAATTCTATTATTCTAACTTGTAATATCATTTTTTTAAAAATAATTTAAATATATATTTTTAATAGAGTTAGATTAAGTAAAATTATGAGTAAGTTTTTAAAATAAAAAATAGAGTTATGTAATTAAGTTATCTCTCAAAAGATAAAAATATTTTATTTAATTAAATTATATTACTTATATTATTGTATTAAATGTTATAAGAGGCACCAAACAGGTCGAAGGAAGAGATCCAATTGAAGTAGCTAACTAAAAATTTTAACATAACCTCTTAAACATGTTTCCCTCCATGCATTTATTGTTCCCACTATACTTTTTCCACAATGTTATTAATGGGTGATGGACGTACTACGCCTTGCCAATGGCGTTAAGACAATAAGTCAGAGTCACAGAAATAGACTTTGTTGCTAAGAATAATGGAGCCAATTGCCTCCTAGCTAGTCATTCAAATACACTTCTTCTCCAAGAATTCCCTCTACCTCTCCATTAATTCTATTATCATCTAATTGCCTTTTCTCATATATACCCCTCATCTCTAGCTAATAGCTATGCATGAGGCAAATTAAGCTTAACATTAGTCTCTCTCTGGATTTCAGATATTTTTAATGTCCTAATGTGGCAACTCTTCTCTCCTTTCCTGTTCATTTACAGCCTTCCCAACTGTGACCACCTCGTGTTAATCACTCACCCGATCGCCATGATTGTGGAGTAGGTTCCACTCGACAATTGCATGTAACGAGCTGCTCCAATCCAATCGCACCACGTGTCACTCGTCCAAAGGTCAAAACTTCTGTTACCCAAACCCAGTCGGCTCCAGTGAACACGTGTCACCCTCAACGGGCAATGAGTCTGTTCCTCCAACCCTATCAGTTCGACCTTTAACGCATTTATCTCTCCATATAAGGAGAGATATCGCATTGGCGACTAGCCATTACAGAGAAAGCAACCTCTGAAAATATCCTTGAAAAACAACCTTCGCTAGCTTATCGGTTTGGATTTCTCAACATGGTTTGCTTCTGTTTTCTGGTGGATCAGACGAGGAAGGTGAAGCGGAGCAAGCCGGCGGCCGGGACGTGCTCCCGGTGCGGC
>JASKGM010000014.1:6297652-6318875 GCA_034509205.1 Ceratonia siliqua
TTCATACAAAACATAGTATCTATCAAAAGGTTTTTTTTTTAATATAAATAATTATTTTGAGAATAAACAGGCTATTCCAAGTTTGAAACATGGTTCCTCCGTTTTGATTGATCTGCTTTAATCTTGAGAGATTTTGTGGAGCCCAAGAGTGGGGTAGCCCAGCCCACCAATACTTTTTCATTCAATTGTTAAATGCTCCTTGACGTTTCAGTTCCGTAAAATAATACTTTCTGCACCACGACGAGGTCCTCGTTATTGGAGTATGCGGCACGTGGTTCTTCGCATTGGTCCTAACAATTAATATTAATGAAATAAATACTGGAAAAGTTGAGATAATTTCTTATTAAATAATTAAGGGAATTATATTTCTTAAACAAAATTTTCAATTATTTAGTCTTAAATATTAAGGTTGGTTTGATTTTTAAAAGTTAATTTTTTATTTAATGAGAATAAAAAAATTTATTTAAATAATTATTTTCATCTGTTATTTTTTAAAAATTATTTCTAAAAATAATATTTAAAAAATAAAAAAAATAATTTATTTATATTTTAACTTATTATTTATTTTTTAAAAAATATAAAAATAACTGAAAAAAATATTTTTATCTAAATAAAATTTTTATTTTTTATTTTATAAAATTACTTTTAAAAATTATTTTAAAAAATAATAAAATGAAAACCCCCTAACTTTCTTCATGTGTTTATTTAATTTTTAATATTTAAAAAATTAAAAAGATCACTGAAATTGTCGCGTAAGAAAATAATTATTAAATCTATATCATTCTTAAAATGTGAGCCCCACGTGATTGTCCTTTTCTTTCTAATTGCACCGTGTGGGTCGCCTTGAAGTTGGAGAATGAGAATCCATTACGTCTTTTTAACATCAGAAAAGCAACGAATTGATGATCATCTGAACGCCAACTCTTGCGAACTGAGGAAATCACCAGAAAATAAGGGAAGGTAAATTCTAGAGCCTCGCTAATGCCGCCATTCTAACTCCAATGTAGTTGCTCTATGATATTATCAGCTCGAAAAAATGTTGACGATGACACTTACCCATTCTGCTTTTATGACAAATAAAGCTTAATATTCTTTACCGATATGTTGCTCAGTTTATTCATAAATCATAATTTCTATGTATCCAGATTTGGCAGTGTAAGGTGAAGCTTATTCAGTTTTTTATACTTTCTGTTTGTTTAGGAATTAGGATATCTGTTTTTTCTAGGTTGTGCTCTATTTGGTGGCTCAAAATGCAGAGCAAAAGAAAAACTAGATGTTAAGCATTTGTGATATTTGACATTATAGTCATACTAGTGGGGTAAAGGTTAGTTGTTTGAGTAAAATTCACTGAGATGCCAGTGAACACACGCCGTTGCAATGTATGTTATATATTAAGGCTTAAGTTTTGGATCACCACTTAGATTTGTTGTAATACTGAGCTGGCTGCTGAATTCATCTATCATTGTCATGGTGGTATAGAACACCGTGTGGTGGGTTTAATCAATCTTGAACTGTTGGGAGAGAGGGAGAGGAACACGGGCAAAGTAGGGAAATATGTGAATTTGATGTTGAAAGATGTTCAAGAAATTGACATGATACAACTAGTTGTCTCAATAGATGCAGCTGTGATTTTGTTAACCCTTATAATTTGTACTTCAAATGGATCCAACACAAGTAAGAAGGTTTCCTTATAAGATGGTATTTTGTCAGATATAAGAAAGAATCAGATGCCTTTATAGTTGATACATGAGAATATCAAGTATACACAGACACCTATTTTCATGTCATTAGATAAGCATTCTAGTTATGAGAACCATGGTACCATTGAGACCGAAAGGAACTTTGGTATATTGATCTACAAAACTGCTGCTCTTGGAGCACAGTCTCTCCTTTTACCCTTGTTGTTTCCTTTCTCATGATTAAGTCATAAATACAAATCAAACCAACTGGTTACCTCCAGCCTTGTTCTCAATGTGGGATAACGTGCGTTTAATTTCCTTGTCCATTGGCATGTATTCTTATTCTAACTGCCATGCCATTACCTGTTCAAATTAACTAGTGGTGCTATATAGGAGGTGTGCATGCTAGGATCCATTTTAAAATGGTATAAAGTAAATAAATTAAAACTAGAATCTGGTTGGAAATGTTAGGTCTGATTAGATATTTTTTAATTGCCCCTTTTCTTTTTGGATGACATATCAGGTTAACAATTAATGAATGCCTATAGAAGTAGAGATGCTGAAATCGGATAGGAAACGAAGAGAAAGATCACTGCGAGAGAAATATGAGGAAACAATATTGTATTTCCGTGTATTGATTCTAAGAATGTACAGGAGTATATATTCTAGAGTTAGAAACTATAGGCCTACAAATAAGGAAATAAATCAGATACCTATCAGGAGAGAATCAAGGGGATTCAATCCTATTTACACCTATTTCAACACTCCCCCTCAAGCTGGACTGTACACATTGAATAATCCCAACTTGTCACTCAACTTTTCAAACACAGGTTTGATTAGCCCTTTAGTCAACAAATCAGCTTGTTGTGAGGAGGGAACATATAGGACAGATATGCTTCGGTCTTCAATTTTTTCTTTTATGAAATGCCTATCAACCTCCACGTTTTGTCCTATCATGGTGGATTGGATTATGAGAGATAGCAATAGCTGCCTTATTATCACAGTGGAACTTCATAGTTTCATTCTCCTTCAACTTTAGTTCTTTAAGTAATTGTTTCAGCCAGAGAAGTTCACAAATTCCATGTGCTAAAGCTCTAAACTCAGCTTCAGCATTGCATCTAGCTACCACCGTTTGCTTCTTACTTCTCCAAGTCACAAAATTTTCCCAAACAAATGTACACTAGCCAGTAGTTGACCTTCTATTAGTTATAGACCCTCCTAGTCAGCATCTGTGAAAGGTTCCACACTTCTCTCTTCATTCCTTTTAAAGAAAACTCCATTTCCAGGAGTCCCTTTAAGGTATCTCAAGATCTGGTATGCAGCTTCCAGATGTTGTTCATTAGGAGCATGCATGAACTGACTTATAACACTGATTGCAAAAACTATATCCGGCCTAGTATGGGAGAGGTAAATGAGTTTCCCAATGAGCCATTGATACCTACTGTTACCAACAGGTGTACCTTCCAATTGCTCTCCTAGTTTCAATTTTGGGTTTATAGGAGTGTCGGCTTGCATCCCAACATTCCTGTTTCTTTGAGCAAGTCCAACACATATTTTCTCTGAGATACTGATATTCCATTTCTATTTCGCCCAACTTATATCCCAAAAGAAATATCTCAAGTCACCAAGGTCTTTGATCTCAAACTCAGCTGCCAGATTTCTTTTCAATTGCTCTATTTCCTCAACATCATTTCCAGTTAAAATTATGTCATCAACATACACAATAAGAGAAAGAACACTGCAAGAGAAATATGAGGAAACAATATTGTATTTCCTTATATTGATTCTAAGAATGTACAAGAGTATATATTCTAGAGTTAGAAACTATAGGCCTACAAATAAGGAAATAAATCAGCTACCTATCAGGAGAGAATCAAGGAGATTCAATCCTATTTACACCTACTTACATCTGGCCATAAATAACAGAACATCTTCTAGAAACTCCCTTATCTCTAGATACAGATTTTCTTATCAATTAAATAAGGAAAATATCTCAACAGATACTCATAAAACCCATTATGTATCTCATCAGAGCCCTAGATGTTGAGAAATTATTATCTTGAGTTAAGCTCACATAAATCAACAACCTTGATCATCCTTCTGCAGGCTCAATATCTGGAATTCCTCCAAGATCAACATCAGAGACAATTAAAATGAATCCTTCTCAGCTCATTTTGATGGGATCAACTTTCTGTGTCATCCTAACAGTGCACTTTTCTATGAAGCTACTTGCTGAACATGTTATGAACTGGAAGAAGCCAAAGGAGCAAAAAGCCATAGTGATAATCATTCTTATGGCCCCAATATATGCTGTAGACTCCTATGTTGGTCTGTTAAATTTTTTGGGAAGCAAAGCATTCTTTACATTCTTGGACTCGATTAAAGAGTGTTACGAGGCTTTGGTAAGATTTTTATACCCGGAATGCTTATAATGGGAAATCAAGCTTGTGATTTCATGTTAATGTATACAAAATTTTATTGGTGTTCAGTGATTTGATGTTATAACTTGCTCGGTTTGTTACCTACAGGTGATAGCTAAGTTCTTGGCTTTAATGTACTGTTACTTGGACATATCTTTGAGTAAGAGCATTGTGCCAGATAAAATCAAAGGACAAGAGATTCATCATTCATTTCCAATGACTCTTTTTCAGGTGATTAATACTTGTCAAAGTTTTCTAATATTCTGTTTAAATGTGTATAATCGTGTCTTCACTCTTTATCATGACCATGTTTGCACAAATGATGTGTGACATAAAAAAAAAAAAATCAGGAGTTGTGGATTTATGGTTTTCTGGTCTATTTTTCATGAGAAAATGGTGCTTTATCCTTTGGTATAACACTCAGTGATGGTATTTGTCATTCACCGGTGACTAACAATGAATCAGAATTGATCCACAAACATAATGGGACATTTGAAGTCAAAACTATTGCTGATAGCATGATGATTATACCATATAAGATCTTTTTCTTTTAGTGCCAATGTCTTTGTTTGGGTCATGGACCTTGTAGGAAGGTTACTGCAAAACCAAAAAGAATAATGTGCCTGAAAACAACTTGACCATAAAAGCAACAAAAAGAATTCATAGAGAGCAATGAATATATTAAATTTTACTCTTAAAACAGTATCCTTTATAGTAATAATATAAATAACCTGCCTATTTTTCTTTTTAATCAGTTCAACTTTTCTAAGTAATGAGTTTTCACATTGTGAGTTCCCTCCTCACTGCGCTGTGAAAAAAGGTCATCCATTTTTTTTTTTCATTGCTGGATCCCTGTGCGGGGGATGTAGTTGGTTGGTTCTAACAACATCCTAGAAATTGAAAATTCTTAAAAAAGATGTGTAAAACCACTGGCAATTCTAATGCTAATCCCCTCTCTGAAGTATGCTTTTGTTTAATATACTTGATGCATCGATTAAGCTAATTACACTAATCAATGTATTCTTTTTACTTCCACGAATATATCAACATATAAAAGTGATGTTTAACCCTTCATGGCCATCGTATGCAGCCTCATACTGCTCGTCTGAACCAGCATACGCTAAAGCTTCTCAAATATTGGACTTGGCAATTTGTTGTGCTACGCCCATTGTGCTCCATCTTGATGATAACTCTACAGTATCTTGGAGTATATCCCAGTTGGGTCAGCTGGACATTCACAATCATTCTAAACATTTCCGTGTCACTAGCACTGTATTCTCTTGTTGTTTTCTACCATGTCTTTGCAAAAGAGTTGGAACCTCATCAGCCTCTTGCCAAGTTTTTATGCATAAAAGGAATAGTCTTTTTCGTCTTTTGGCAGGTATTTTCCTACGCTCGTCCTTGATTCTTTGAACCGTGACTGATCAACGATCATATAAGTTCATGCTTCTGTATCCGGATCCTGGAGAGTGCTGTTAACCAAAGTCATTTTCAAATAATTTTATTAAAGAAATATCATGTTTGGTTTGGATTTTTAATTTGTCATCACTGGTAATTTTGACTGATAGGATGCATTAACTTATTGGCACTATTGGAGACTTGCTATTTAGGCTTAGAAAATGAAGTTGTTAACTAATCCAAGATTAATGACACTGCACTTCTCAGTTCATGGAGGCATGAGACTACTAGATTAATGACAATTACGTTCTTCCATCGTGCAGGGAATTTTGCTTGAAGTCTTGGCAGCAGTGGGAATAATCAGATCCCGTTATTCCTGGCTAGATGTGGAGCATATTGAGGAAGGCTACCAAAACATGTTGGTCTGCATTGAAATGGTTTTCTTCTCCGCTTATCAGCAATATGCATACGGTGCTGCACCGTACAAAACTGATAACAAAAGCAGTGTAGCGTCAGAAAAAAAGACAGAGTGATTCTAGTACTTAGACAACTGTGATAAGATCCTCAATGTGCGTACTACCTATCATTATTGCTTCTTGCCACTCCTCCATGGGATAGTTGGTAAATAATTGAGAACATTGAGGAAATATGCCGAGTCTATTGCATAAGATCCAGATATGATGCTGCTCCATCTAAAATGATCAAGAATTTCTTATCCAGATATAATGCTAGAAGGAAGAGGTTCTTAAGGGGGAAAATTGATGATACCTAGATTTGTACTTAGTATAGCTTAGTGCTCCTACCAACATATCAAATTTTCATTCTAATATTGCTTTTATGTTCTATCAATAACTATTGTCTTAGTTATATTGTTAAAATTTTAAAAGCTACTAAAAAAAACTAACCATATCTCTTGTCTAAAAAGGGAAATGGAATAAAAAAATTAAAAATTAAAAATTAATAAATAATTTAAAATTTTAAAATATAATTGATATGTCTGTTAGTGTATGTTAAGATGTTAATAATATATAAATATTTTGAAGAAATGTTCTTTTAACATAAATAATAGATCACAATGCATCACATAGTTATGTGGGGAGCATTTCTCAAAAAAATATTAAAGGACTCACTTGAAATTTTTTTTTTCACGTAAATAATTATGTAAAATATTGTGAGATGATGTTTGTGAAAATAATATTTGGTTAATGTTTTAAGCACTTGGTAAAGAAGAGTTAATTAGATTAAAAATATTAATTTAAAATTTCGGGTTGTGATGTCAAAATCAAATTCTAAGTTAGATTTGATTTGCAGCTGTTTGTTTAGAATAATAATATTTTACCATTTCTTTTTCTATAATCAGATACTCACAATTAATTTTTTTAAAAAATTTGAGTAACATTATTTAACAGTGAAAGATTTTGATAATATATAAAGAATTTAAACCTTCATAATGCTGTACTTAAAAAAGTACTAGTAAAATGAAATCAATTTAAATAGAATTTTTTTGCCTACTAAATAGAAAAATTTATAATAACAATAATGAATAGTCTTGTATGCCTTGTGAACACGTTGTGTAATTAATATTTTTCGTCTTGATGTAAGAAAAACTTGTATCGTAGATCTCTTCCTCTTTAGCGTGGTGCCTCCCCCACCATGAGGCTTGCAAATTCGGACTTATGATATAGGATTTAAATTTCAGTTTTTTCTTTAAACTTATAATATAAGAGTTATTTGAATCATTTATTTAATTTTAAACGATTAAAATTTTTAATAAAATATATATTTTATGTATATTTTAATCTTAATCATTTAAAATTTAATGAATAATTTAAATAAATAAAAAAATAAAAATTTAGGCCAAAAATACCTAAATCTATTTCAGTCCAATCTCAGGATGGCAACAGGATCCATCCTTTAACAGGATAGAATTTCAGTCCCACTGTGTCGATCACCAATTATTTTGGATGCATCTTGACCATCCGTTTTATATACATACACGTCACGATTTAACATCCCTGACAAGATCGGATTTCAAGAGACGGCCCAATCTAATTAGTACCAAAAATGCACTCGTGGAGTTGAGCCCAGAGAAAGAGAAGGTGTCACGTGTGTGGAGAAGAGACTACTAACGTAACGCCATCGTTTTGACCTCTAAACATTGGCCCTGGTACAGGTGGAGACTGGAGACCACGGATCCAAATCCGGAGACCACTCTCGCATCTTCGTCCACCTACTCGAGTCCTCCTCTTGAGTCCTCTCCTGTAGTCTCCGACACTCCGAAACAGCACTCACAACTCACAAGCATAGCAGCGTGGACAGCTGTGACTCGCCAAGCCTCGAATCTCTCTCGGCTCTCATCACCTAAATCGGCTTCCCTCGTTCATCGACGTGGTTTGGCTGGCGGCGGTGGTATTTTCTCTTGACATTTTCCCTCCATATATGATTTATCGCTTTCCAACCTTCTGTCTTTGTTGCGCTCTTTGGTTGCCTATTAATTGTTGGGTGATGAAGAAAATAGAACATTCAACCTCAATTAGCGTGTATCTGCTATTTGGGATTCTGTTCCCATAGCTCACTTGGGTATAACGCTGTTGGCGCGAGCAATATGTGTAAAAGAATTTTTTTACTAAAAAATTTAAAGCTTTGAACTTAATGTACCAATAATTCTAGCTTTGATAAACTTGGGCAACTTCATTTACTTCTGGCACTTCACTTATTCTTTAGTCGCATTGCTGTTGGCTGTTAGCCGTGGCCTATGCATGTGATCCTACTTGTGAAGAGAACAAGAGAAAGAAGGAGAAAACTAAAAGAAGATGATGAATCATGGGAATATTTGACTAGTCTAAGTAGCCATTATCTTGCATAGCGATGTTTATGGAAAGAACATTTTGGAGTCCGCTATGTCGTTTAGCTATATGATAAGATGGAAGGAAAGGTGGCCTTGTGATGCAGTGTTTATGTGAAAAAAGTATTTATTAAAATTGAATAAACTATTGCTGCAAAGTGAAGTGATGAAATTATTTTTTACTTTGCTGATGCATCACCTTGACGTGTTGTAGATCATCATGGACCTCCAAAGGTGAACTTTTGGCAGGACCCAATGCGTCCGTCTAAGTGGAAAGAACATGTGAGTAGAGATTTCTGGAAGCTCTCTTATATGTTAGTTTAATATCTTCTCCATCTCTCCCATTGGATGTGCACATGCCCATGCACAGACACGGTAGAGAGAAGGCCATAACGACCTAATATTGCTCCAGTTAGTCAAGAAAGCTGATTTTGGTGACATCATGTTAGGATCCTATTGTTTGCAAGGAGTTTCACATGGCCTAATAAGATGTGGATTGTGAAATTTATAACTTTGGAAGGTACCCTCCCCTAATAGGTTAATCTTTTGGGGTGAGTTTTATTTTTCATAATTGTATCAATTGATATCAGAGTAGTTCAGTGCAGGGCGATGGTAGCAAGGCTGGAAAGGCAGTGGGCCAGAGACCCCTGGCCAATGGCACCGGGTGAAGAAAGAGCCCGAAAAAGAGAAAAAAAGAGAAAAGTTTCCTTGGGTGTAGGCTACCTGAGAGTGAAAGCCAACTTCGTAGACATTGTTGTCATTCTATTATCTGCAAGGAGTCCCACATTGCCCAGAGGGCTGGATTGTGGGGTTTATAACTATGGAAGATATTTTTTCCTAACAAGTTAGTCTTTTGAGATGAATTTTACCTTTCATGATTATATCACATCATGACTTTATAAACATGATTTATTGAGATTTGTTCATGCTAAAACCTTAAAATATTCATGTTTTTTGCTGTTGCAGTTTGTCATTGTTTCTTTAACCAGATGGGGTTTACTCTTCTATGGGAGTTACAAGTTTTTTACCAGAGGCAAGGACAAGAAGGAAGAAGTACGTAACCTTCAAAGGAAATCCCACTTTTAGGGCTGCTTCTTACACCCTCTGAATAAGCAGGGAACATGTACTGCTTTCTTCTCATTATTTTGCTTTATAAAGCTCATGCTTCTGTTATTTATATTTTTATGTAGTTAAGCAATAGTAACCAAGATAGTATGTCCTAATGCTCTTACAATCGTTAAGGAGGCAACTCATATCTTTGAACTTTTTGTCCACTGCATCAAAATCTCTATAAAATTTTAACTGATTTTGATATTCCAAAATGTTGATTCTCTTCTTTAGTTAAATTTATAAAGCATTTTACTCGATATGGGTGCGAATTTGGGTAGAGATCGGGGTCCAAGTTGTGATAATACTACATACACATGCTATCGGTTACTTGTGCATTAAGCTTTGGTGGCTGTTAATTTTATACGATGACTTATTTTGCCTCTAAAATTAAGTATGGAACCCTCTTACCAGTTCTATATTGCCATGTCTCATTGAAGAAAGTCGAGGAACCATCACGCAAGGCTTGAAGTTGCTGTAACACATGCAAAAAGTTTCTTTACGAAGTCTTTGGATTGTGATATTTCTTTGTAATAAGACACGCCAGTTTTTGGCAGTTTCTGTTTTTGTACGTGACGCTAAAGCAATGAGATAGGAATAATTACACCTTTTAGAATTCTATTGCTGCCTTTTCAGACTCCTTAGTAATTTGGACCTTTTTCCCATATGTAGAAAATATGGGATAGAAGCAGGTCCACCGATTATTTAGCCCCTCCAAATTTGGATTTTAACAGTAGTGAGTTTGGATGGAGGGAGATAGGAAAAAATAAGGGGTAAGGTTTCAGCCTAATATCTCCTCTTGTTTTGGGGTATTTTTCGAGTATGTTTCAATTTCCTATTTGCGTCATAAATTGACAATAACAATTGTGACAATAACAATTGTGTAAGTAAATAATCACTAACCAAAATAATATACAGAGGCGTGACACGAGAAACATGACTGGCAAAACTTGTTACAATTGCTATGCTACTCTTCTCTCAAATATGCATACCACTTATTAAGCGAGTCTCCAGCACAACAGAGAATCCAAGATGCAGCCGCCTTTTCAACTGAATATGATGTGTCTTTTTCAGAAGTCTCCAGTTCATCCTGATAATGCTATTCAAATTTCAGAAAGGCATTAGTGGGCAAAGGGAGAAAGAACTCACGCGCCCAAAGAGAGCCAGAATATTACCCATCACTGAATATTAAAGTCATGCTTATCTGTAACTATGACCAAGTAGTCAAATATGAAAATTGCCATAATAACAAATTATACTATTAAGTCCTAACTTCCAAAATTCATTGAGTTATTCCTATCATACTCCTGCATGTAATCCATAACGCTAATTATACAGGAAAGAAGTTATTCACTCATGCATTCTGCTTAGAATTTATAAAAGCATGCTCCTTGAAGTTTGAAGGAAGTGCCAACTTTACATGCATTAAGTTACCCCCATGATCCTATCCAAATTTTGCACTTCCAACACATTCCCAAGAAAACTTATTGACAGCAAGTTACCCATGTAATCTGGTAACTGTTGCCCAATGTGTCAACATCAACATGAGTATGGAACGCACTGAATGCATTTATAGCCAAATCCAATTATTCAAATAATCTAATTAAGAACAATAGAGTAACTTTACATCAAACCCTGACCAGACTATAAGAAAATATAGTGTTTGGAAAGGAACTAAAAATATTAATTCAAGAGGGAAAAGAGAACAACATTTACTAACACTAAAATCTAAATACTAAGACATCTTAATGTAATATCTTCTAAGCATCATGGTGTCATATCAGCTATTATGAAATCAATATGGCTTCATCCTAAATGGTTTTTATACAGGTGGATATTGTGCAAACAAAACATTAGTTTCATATCTTTAGGCGAGTGCTAAACATTACTTTGCAAATTGCAATCCAGCAACAGACTTTGCAAGGTGTATTTAACCATGCTTATGCTAGGAAGCTGAAGGAATCACATACAGATAATGATTGATAGGTTAGGCAACTTTGGTCATCCCAACATTTGCTACTTATGTTGAAATTTTTTCATTGATCATATTCTTCAAGAAGCAACCTAACAAACCTACTGGAAAATATATACACTATTCTTAATTTATGTAGGCCAAAATTTTGAGTCATCACACTTACCAACTTACTATAGCTGTGAGGATTCAGTCTGCATCTTTTATTTCTGCTTCAACATCAATTGCTCTACCAGAATCTTTTCCTGTCACAGAAGATCCAATGGCATGCAGCGTTATGAACAATGATTAAAAATCCCCAAGAGAAGGGGAATATGGGAGAGTTACATTTAAACAGAATGTACTTGAAGGGAAAAATGCAACAAGCCTTGTTAAGATTACCATTTCTAGAACGGGAGAAGTCATTGAATGCCTGTCCAAATGTTGTAGATTGGTTTGAAAACTTCACAGAGTCCTTTACAAACTCATTGCCAACAACTGATACCAAAATAAATTTCTTGAATAGTGAGAAAGATGCACATTTTAAAATTAAATAATACTAAATTCCTAAGATAGTAAATTATTTAAAGCAGTCTATTTTTGCCACTTTCAAATCATCACAAGGAAGTTGCATTTAAAGTATCACAAACATTGATGATGGGCATCTCTGAATAAAAAGGGGGTTATCTTATGGTAAAGAAAAGACAACCATTACATTATAATTTAGGAAATGAAGGAAATCAGGAAGAATCAGTTGACAATTAGAAACATACTTTGGGCTAAACTATCATCTTATTTCAGGGTTGCATGTCTGCACAACTTTAGATGTTTCACATCCTTTGACCAAAATTGCCGAGCTATATCAAATATATTGTACCCTTTACTTTGGGTGTGCTACAAGTAACATATGGAAAATTCAAGATTCCCAATTTCCCATGTTTGATATGTCACAGCCAACATGGAAATCTTAAATTTTTCATATATCTCATGCCCAAATATGTTTTTATAAGTTTCCAAATACGTAAGAAACTAGAATGACCACTTACCAAATGCCTCTTTTAATTAATATCAAGCCAATTAATTCAAAAAGATAGCTAGAAAGAGCTTAGTGATAACTTAAAAGCTTAGAAAACCATAAATGGTTGTAAGCATCACCATCAACAGATGTAAACAGTTCAACAGTGAAAAAAAGTGGAAAAAAGAACCCCGGCACTGCGAGCAAAAAGATGCAAGAAAATGTTCTTACCAGAAAAAGGTTGACCACAAAAAGGACAGAGCTGCAAATCATCATTTAGAGAGGATCTGCAACAGATTATTAAAACAAATAATGTGAAGTTGGCCAATGGGAACTAATCCAAAATAAATAAACTATACGTTAGCTTAGTTGCATGTTTTGATCGAATCTTACTTGAAAACCTGAAATTCATTTCCGCAATTGGGGCACTGCATATACAGTAAAAGAGCACCAATCAATGAAGGTACAGATCACTTTAAAATAGACTACTTCTCCGCATACTAGGCACTCATAATAACTAAATAGTAACAAATCAACAAATTCGTATCATGAAAAGGAAAAGGTTAGTTTGATATAAAACCACTAGAAAATGTTACTTTTCTCCTTGATTTTGCTCATAAATCAATTTCCTAAAAAACTTCCCAGCTGTGATAGAATGACTTCAATAACCAGAGTTCAAAATAAATACACTGTTCAATGGCTTGAAAGGGGTAGGAAATGTACAGGAGGGGTTGGCCCCTAGAGTTTTTCCTAATTTCTCCTTAGATCATGAAAAATGCGACTTATGCATAGCATGAAATTTGTCTCTTTGTGGATTACCAACTTGAATTTATAAATGCTTATTATGTAGAGTCCAAAATCATCCATAGTCCATACAAAGTCCTTTCCCAATCTTCATCAAATATATAGAGACCGGAGAGTCCTTTTGAGATAATCTATTTTCCTTTTACCTGAATGTGTTAGACAAACTGATAAGCAATAACAGGTCATCAGATGATGCCAAGAGAAATATAAGTTCTGAACAAAATCAGGATAAGAAAGAAAGCACCTAAAGGCTGAAACAAAAATTCCAGAAACAAAACATTGTAATCTGAAACTTAAGACATCTAAAGTTATAAAAGTGGCCCTGGGCAGAAGAGAGAGGCTATGAAGCCATCCAACAAAATAATCATTATAATGAATTTCTCCTCAAACCCGTCAAAAAGCTCTCCTTTTCATTAAATTTTAATCATACAACCACTAACTGATCCATAAATTTGGTTAATTATTTAAAAGTTGCACATGACCCGGAACTGTCCTAGGGCAAGAAAAAGCAATGAAACAGGAAAAAAAAACATTAAGTCTGCAATATATCCCATAAGTATAAGTAGTGAGTTAAAGAAGCAAGGAGTTTCAAAGTGAAAAGTTGAAGATGGCTCACAGTGCCTTGCATTATATCTCGTCCTGCCCACCAGAGGAAAGCACCAATGCCTACAATTGGTATTAACACTGCAATGATCTGCATATGAAAAAAAGAGAAGAAAAATGAAGCCACCAGATCCAATCACATATACTGATTTTGGAGTAAAATGTTAATTAGAAAATATTAGGGGAAAAAAGCACGAGAGAAACAGACAGACAGAGCATATAACATCAAACAAAAAGAACTTAGATCACCCAATTCGTTTATGACATTTTAAAAGAAGCATCTTTGGTGTTTTAACAGGTGAAAATGGAAATGATGTGAAAGCAAACAATAAGAGTTGGTTCCCAGCTCCCTGGGTGGACAGCATGGGTTGTATCAGAATATAAAGTATGTTAGGCAACCTAGACTAAGAGGTGGACCCTATTAAGCCATTCTTTGGTCTTGTGTACTGTCAAATTATATTGAGACCAAGGATAGTAATTACTAGAATTATCTCGAGCTTTTCCTCACAGAACCAGAATTTAATTCCTTCTCAGGGTAAACAGTGGGCATATTGTTTTTGTAGAAAATCAAATCAAACCACACAAGCCTTGGCAAAAGTCACACATCACCTAGGTTGGCTGGCTAAGTAAAAAATATAAGTGTCAAGTATCTCTGATCTCACAAGGGACTTTTGTGAGGATCAGTTAGGCCGACATTATATTCAAAAATTCAAATTGATATCAAAGCAGGGGACAGGCAACCCTTTTTCCACGATCGTTAGAGATAACTAAACTCCTTCGATTGTAAGGTGGAGTATAGAAAATCAAATCAAACCACACAAGTCTTGGCAAAAGTCCCACATCACTGGCTGGCTGAGTAAAAAATATAAGTGTCAGGTATCACAAGGTGCTTTGGTGAATATCAGTTAGGCTGACACTATATCCCAAAATTCAACTGCTTTATCTGCTCATGTGCCAATTTTTCCTTGATGGCTGTGTATTCTGACCAGAGAGGGACATACAACCTAACAGCATGGAATTTTAATTCCGTAAGTTGGTGCTGAATGTTTAGAAAGGAATGGGAAAAATATCACTGACGTATTGCTTTATTCAATTG
Organism: Ceratonia siliqua; assembly: GCA_034509205.1. Taxonomy (NCBI): domain Eukaryota; kingdom Viridiplantae; phylum Streptophyta; class Magnoliopsida; order Fabales; family Fabaceae; genus Ceratonia; species Ceratonia siliqua. Next base: position 6,312,571 of record JASKGM010000014.1, read on the forward strand.
CCACACTACTGTCTATCTTATTCTTGATTTTATGTTAGATGACACCTGAATTTATAACAAAGCTCAATTAAAGGATGGGGAGAATGCCATAATCTGGAAGCATGCACCTGAAGTAGAAGGTTCTCGAAGGAGTGCAAAGAGGGCTTATTTGAAGAACCTATATGATTGGTTCTAGTTCAGCAACCTCTGCCAGGATAAAATATATGATTGTTTTGTTGGGTACTCTCAGATTTGGTTCTTCTGCAATCTAACCAGTTTCTTTCTTCTCATGTGGTGTACCAAGTAAACTTCGCGTATATTAAAATTCTAATATAGTGCACGAAAACAGTAAAAATTCCAATTGATCGTAAGAGTTAGAACTCGATGGAACCAACTTTATGGGAATGATTAACATAATATCATCAGCATTGGCATCTGATTAAGATAAGAAATTAGTGCAACAGTTACATGATTAATTATTGAACCAATAACTAACAAAGACGTAAAGAACCTGGAGCCAGCCACAAATAGGATCGCTTAGACATTACCTAAATCATTTTGCAGAGAGATGGACTACTCCAAAACAAGATGAAATAGAAGGATGGAATATATACAGACTCGTTAATGTGCATTTTTTTATATTGAATGACAATTTCGATTGAATATAAGCTCGTTATGACCCAATTTCTCAAGGCAGACCAAGAGGGGAAGAGTAATACCCAAATGGAGACAATAGCATCTAATATCCAGCCAAGCTGTCCAGTCATGGAGAGATAAGTTAAGCCAATAGCTAAAGCAAGATTGACCGAAATCCTGGCAGTGGCACCGTCGTCTCTGTCACCACCACCACCGTTGAAGCCAAAACCCTGATTATTCTGAACCAAAACCACCCTCTTCTTCCTCTTGCATACCCTCTCTTCCAACAAAACCCCATGTTTAAATGTTCTTCCTCCCAAGAAAGACCATCTCTCCCCGTATACTCTCAACTTGAAACTACTCTGATGAAAAGAAGCAAACTTTGATTCCAAAGGAGAGAAAGAGAAAGAGAAAGTTTGCTTCTTGTATACGACTTCATGGACGAAGAAGGACTTAAAGGTTGAGAATTTGATGGAGGATTGCACAAGTGTGCTCATGGGAAAGATGGGAACCAGGAAATCCAGGATACTCGCCTCCAGAGGGTTTACTTTGAAGAAGAGGATATTATTCTTGCCGTATCAGATTTTTCTCACAATTTTCCTTCAGTCACACACACTCGAGAAGCGTCCGTGTCACCTGCCACGTAGGCTTCTTCAAGTGAGGCCTGGAACCACATATCTTCTTCTTGATTAGCGTAAGACGTATTAGTTATTACTCAGGGCATGTTTTATGAATATTCTACCTTTTTTTTTTCACTAGTTTATTCAAAATTTTGCCTTCCAGCCACGTCTCTTTGATATAATCTTATTATCTTAGTTTTCTTTTTCATTTTTTTCTTTCATTCTTTTTGTTTCTGGCAAAAATACACTTCCTTATTAATATCAGAGAGTATAAAGTCATAATTAATACAGCCACAAAAAAAGTACATCCAATCTCCACATTCTATTGAAAGGGCCAGGATCTCAATTTTTGACTGGGATTTTTTTTTATTTTTTCTCAAGAATTGGATTGTTTAAGAATTTTAAACTATCTAAATTTAGCATAATTTTTTTTTAAAAAAAATTCTTTCTAAATACAAAAAAGATTCCAATCCTTTCGAATTTGGGCACCATTGAAAGCCAATGACTTAGGAGTAACTTAAAAATTTGGTTTTTTTTTTTAACAACAAGAGTATCTTAGTCAATTTATTATATGTTAATCAACGTTAAATTTTTTTTTCATACAAATTTTGAAGAATGCACTTTCTTAGTAATTTTAAATTTTAAAATTGAAAAGTAAAAACAAGAATAATATTTCATTAATCCACGGAGCTAACTATAGCAAAGTTTACATTTGCATTATAGTACTAATGAAGTGTAAGCAAGTAACTATTATGAAATGCGTAGAAAACTATTTTGGAGTTGAGGAATACTATTTATACACCAACAGGATTTACACCTTCCTATTCTCATAGACTAATTGCGAGATCCTCACTGTGTGAGTCTCGAATTTGCGTACGAAAATTACATGTACAATAATTTCCACAATGCCTCCTTTGATGACTTCCTTATAATTAGTTTAGATAATCGACAAAACAATTTTAACATAATTCTATCTGAAAATATTTGTTATCAATGAATATACAAAATAAAAAAAGGGAAAAAATTTAAAAAAAATAGAGCCTACGTTACGGTGTGACCAAAAATAGATATAGAAGGCGAAGCGTGTGCGAAAAAGAAAGAAACGCGAGAAAATATAGGGAAAACGGAGATAATAAAAGTCAAGGTTGGTGTCGCCATTCTGATCTCTCTTGCTCTTATTCTCCTGTTTTGGTTGCATAACAATCAGAGACGAGGAGTGAGAGAGAGAGAGAAGAAAGAGAAAGAGCCTGAAAAGACCAATTTGACCTTCCATCTTCATCTTCCTCTCTCTCGCTTCTGTTCACTTTTTTTTTCCTTCTTCCTTTGTTTTTGTTTTTGTTTTTGTTGTTTATACGGTCCACCATGAACGAGAAGGCTAACGTATCCAAAGAGCTCAACGCCAAGCACAAAAAGGTTTCTTATCGGTTTTTTTACCGATTAATTTTTAAAATTTTCTATTGAAATCTAAGTTTTCTGGAACCCGTATTCACAAAAATTACCTGGGATCAATAATCGTGTACTGTTGGATTTGAAATTAACCATAGTCTAATATATATCAACAAATCGAAGTACAAATTGGATTAGTTCTTAAATATGTTGTTTTTCTTTTTGCTGCAAGGAAATGGGTCATTGTTGGTATGGTTTAGTGAGAGCTTGATCTGCCTGTTCTGAGATTAATTTACTCATAGATGTGAGCTGTCTTGGTTGCTTCGTTGATCTTTCATTCTTCTGAATTTTGGGAATTAATTAATCCGGATACATTAATTGGTAGTCTGGATCCTTTTTCTGATTCACTTAATTTTCCATATTTCCTTTTGGAGTTGTGTTGATTCTATTTGCTTGCTCGGTGATAGACTATCGATCTATTGAAAGCATTGCTAGTTCTATGATACCTGTGTTAGCTATCCTCAAAATCTTCGTCGTTAATCTCCAGAAAATTCCAATTTTTGTTTTTTCTTTTCCTCATAAATTGATTTATAATTGTCTTTGTCATTTTAGTTTTTAATTGAAAAAAGTTATTTGTAATTCTAAATTTATAATTTTGAGGATAATATCCATAAAGAGGATCGCAGTCATATAGGTTGATTATGAGAATCAGAAAGACATTTGGGGATGTTATTTAAATTTAAAAAATCTATGGCATTCTATTTCATTTCTATTTTGAGCTGAAGAGACCACTTATTGATTCATATCTCAAAAGTTTAAATTTTGGATGGTTGGTTTCTTCATGTGTAAATCTGGGTCAGTTTTTACTTCCACTGAGTGGAAAATAGTTTTTCAGTCTGGAGTGTCTAAAGCTTAATGTATGTTTGTATTTGTAATTCTTTATTATTTTACATATGAAATTCAATTTAGATAAATGTGTTTGAATTTGAATTTAGTCATATATTCTCTTCTCCTTTCTTCATTTGATTACATTTTTTCTTTACTCTAAACATGCAGATACTGGAAGGACTTCTTAAATTACCGGAAAATAGGGAGTGTGCCGACTGCAAAGCTAAGTATGTATCTAGCTGCGTCTAAATGATCTGATCTGGATTTCATGATATAGAAAACCAAGTAAAGAGATACTTATTGGCCCACGAAAGTGGATTGTCTTTGTATTGTGCATTCTGGATATTTTGTATTGATTCATCTGTTTTCGTCAAATTGCTATGAAATCTTGCTTTGCAGAGGACCAAGATGGGCTAGTGTGAACCTAGGCATCTTTATATGCATGCAGTGTTCAGGAATACATCGAAGTCTTGGGGTACATATATCAAAGGTGATGCTATGTTCCTTTGATAGTAATTCAGTTTAATGATAACATCTCAGAAGTAGAAGTGGTTGGGGTCTATCATCTTTGTTTTTCTTAGTAAGCTTTATAATAAAGTTATAGTTGATCTAGCAGAAAACAGATTATGAAAGGAAAATTGGGTATTATGGTGACTAATGTAGGGGTAGATTGAATTCAATAATGGGCTGGGAGTATGTTGTTCATGCTCTGCAGATGTTGCAGCAATAGTGGTGTTGATTGTTAACTTACTTTTTAGACCCTCATCACTCTTTTTGATAGAAACTCTAGTATTTTTATGCTTATTCCACACTCTTGCTGGCTAATAACAAACAGAAGGGTTTCTACATGCCTTCTGTAAGTAACAATTTGCATCTTGGTTTTGATTTTCAATTTGTACGTTTGCAAGTGTGCATGTATTCCATCCCGCAACCACTGCTATTGGGGCATTCATTTCTCAATTTATGGTCAGATTTCTAGTGAGAATGGGCTTTCATTACTTTTGACTGTGGCTCTGACAGTGTTTATATGTTATGCTGTTTTTTTCCTGCTAAAAAGCTTTGAACTGATAACCTTTTTTGGTTCACAAAGTGTATTAGTTTTCTTTTATTAATTTACATCTAAAATCAAAATACTAATACTGACTTAACTGATGTGCAAATCACTGAAACATATCTCCCAGGTCTTGGATTTTTACGCAATTTCTAGTTCTGAGAAATTTATATTATTTATTTGCTTAATGACTTTTCCTGCAGGTGCGGTCTGCGACTCTGGACACTTGGCTTCCAGAGCAGGTTGCATTCATTCAATGTAAGGAAATCTGATTGGTCATTAGCTTGTGGTTATAATAAACTTTGTTGATTTGCATTAGTTATATAATCTTATAATTATATTTGAATTTATTTCTATGGTCCTACATAGCAATGGGAAATGAGAAAGCAAATAGTTACTGGGAAGCAGAGTTACCCCCAAATTACGATAGAGTTGGAATTGAGAATTTCATTCGCGCAAAGTATGTTTGAAGATAAAGTCCTTGAATCTGGCTTATATTTTCTTTGTACGGTTTGAATTGTATGTTATTTGTTTTGTGCACCTGGTGAAGATGACATTCCTTGGTTTCAATCATTGCATATGATTAAAGGTATGAAGACAAGAGATGGATTGCAAGGGATGGAAAACCAAAATCACCTTCTAGACTGCAGGAAGACAAGGCTTCTTCACATTGGCAGAGGCCTGCAGAAAGAAGTGGGCATGGTTCTTATGCATCTGCTTCTGAGAATACCTTTGAGGAAAGGAAGAAAATTCAACCGTCAAATACAATTCCTGCTACAAGAATTAGTGTTCCTGCACCTCCAAAAGGACCTGAGCAGGTATATCTTTTTCCTTTATATCATTGTTCTCTTCTATGTCAATCCATTTTTTATCTCTTGTTATATTACCTTTTCTTATGTTGCATTACATGTGGGGTTATAATTATAAAGTATGTTTTTAATGCTGAAATGATTGTCATGAGTTAGTACTAAATTTTTTAGTAGCAATCAAAGTAATATAAAAGGGAAAAATGCATAGAACCTCCATCAACTTTGGAGCTTTAGCAATTCAACTCCTCATCTTTTAATCTTGCAAATCAATGCTCTTAGCTTTAAGAAACATCTGAATGGGTATTTTATATTCATGTGGAATGGCCAGTTTTGGAGATTTCTAGTTTCTAGGCCAAAATTCTTTTATGAAGAGTCCATGGGTGGTTACAAAAGTGAATTGACTAACAGAAAACGGATAAAAGTGGCTACTGAGACAGTTTACTGTGTACAAAATTGAAGGGTGTTAATTGGCAAAATTGAAAGATATACTGCCTCAGTATAAATTGAGCTTTTTTAATTGTGGGAGGTGTCCCCTGGGTAATACGTGCAAAGAGAAACAAGGAACAAAAATAATTTGACAGAGGTAACTTTGAGAAACCATTGGAGCATATGTTTAACGTTTCCATGAGTTACTTGTGTTGGTGTATGGCATCTTGCCACTGGAGGTGTGTTAATATCCATGACGTAGGTGAAGTAATTCATCTTGTACTGCAGACTGTAAATTTTACCTCAAGTCCCTCATATCTTTATCTGAAATAATAAGTCCATCCTTTTTGGGGCCTTAGTATTAAAGATATACTATAGTGAAACTTATTTGCATATCCCATCTAGGACTATTTTATGTTTGAGGCTTATCATGATAGTGATGGATGTATGGCAATTATTGTAAGTCAGAGAAATTTTAATATTTGCATCATTTTTTTGTGAAATAATTAA
>JASKGM010000014.1:6318975-6372572 GCA_034509205.1 Ceratonia siliqua
ATAGTGATGGATGTATGGCAATTATTGTAAGTCAGAGAAATTTTAATATTTGCATCATTTTTTTGTGAAATAATTAATAACCTACCGACTTATATATTTTCAAGAACTTCTTTGTATGTCATAAACAATTAGCATAGATGATTCCAGCTTTTACCACACTTCTTGTTTTAAGACTGTTTCTTCCCTCAGTCCTCTTTCTATTTGAAAATTATTATGGTTTATAGTTGCATGAATATATTCAACTTGTGAATAGGTAACACCTGTTACAAAAATTCAGCATGTTGAGAAAGTGGAACCAGTGGTACCACAACCTCAAGCTGAGACAACAAAGCAGGCTACTGATGTAGCTCAGAATACCCCTGCAAAAGTTGACTATGCTACGGATCTTTTCGACATGTTGTCTATGGATGGCCCAAGGGAAAATGGCACAGAGGAAACAGTTGCTACTGTGGATGATAATAACTGGGCAGGTTTTCAGTGTATGTTCTATGTGCCCTTTTTTTACACTTCTGATGAACTCATTAAAGCAGGTGTTGCTGCACATCTTGTTTGGAAGATGCTTGTGGTGATTATGTTGTGCTTGACTTAGATTGTAAACTTGTTGCCATAATTGTTGCAGCTGCTGCAGAGTCATCAACAGCTGAGAAGACTGGTCCCACAAAAGCAGTTGACAGTACTCCTTTGTCTGCTTCTGGAATTGAGGATCTATTTAAAGATTCACCTTCCATGACACCAAGCTTAGCTCCAGAAAAACTACAAAAAGATGTAAAAAATAATATCATGAGCCTCTTTGAGAAGGTATGGCCTCAAAAAAATTTTGAATGCTATTTGTGGAGTTACTTCATTGACTTCATATTTATGGCCTACTTAATGATATAAATCCTATGTTCTCATTTGAGCAATTGACCTCTTTTTTGTCCTCTTTATGAGTTGAGGACCTCAGTTTCAGAAAATATTGCATCAATAGTTTTTGTCCTCTATTATCAGATGGGCTTTTTTTCTTTTTTGTACGTGAGTATGATTTGCCTGACGTAGTGAGTTGGATATCTACAGTCCAGTATGGTGTCTCCATTTTCTCTGCATCAACAGCAGCTTACCATGCTGGCACAGCAACAGTCCCTTCTAATGGCTGCTGCAGCTAAATCTGCTGGCGTGGATCCAAAGAAACCTGGTAGTTTACAACAACCTATACTGAATGGGTCCAATATTTCTGTCCAAAGTTGGTCAGCCGCTGGCTACCCAACTCCTGGAGTTGTGCCCATGGGTGGTCAGGGAGAGCTGCAGAAACTCTCGCAGGTTCGGACTCAACTAAGGCAAAAGTTGATTGGTTATTGTTTTGTTCTTATCTGTTCACCGACTTATTTATTTTCCTTCTTCCTTCTGGATTAGACTAGGAACATGACTCCAGCACATCAAGCAGGGAACGCTGTTCAGTATCCGTCATCTGGGTAAGTCCCTAATTAGTGTGCATAAAGCCAATGTGTTTTTATTTTGCCTGTAACTTGTAAGGGTTTGACTTGGATATTATCTGATGATGCCTGAAAAAGTTTTGAAATAATCCTCAATTCATTTTGGTGCCAATATGAAGGAGCTATGTTTCCATAAACCAAAATAATGGAGAGTTGCTTGCAGAATGCTGTACCAAGAGGCTATTTTGGGGTTCTATTTCCAATTATAGAGACTTTTGTTCATCAAGTATTTTCATTTCGTAGCCTAGGCTGGCCCATTAGCTTTAAAAAGAAAAATTAACTAAAATCAGCTGCTAGTTTTGTCCTGCTTTCAATTTGATTTTGAATGCCTATTCCGTCCTATAAAGGCAAACTAATGGGACAATCTTTTGTTGCCAATTTTTCTATGAATTCACTAGGACTAGGTGAGGGAAGATACGGTATCGTTGGCTGAAAATCATGTTATAAATAGTGCATTTATCTACATATCCTACAACAAATATCTTTTGAGATCTCATTCATTTAAGGCATCCATATTGCATATTGTTTGTACATGATTTAAAATGGCCTTGTTCATCAAAACAAACATAAATCATGTTCTTTCTCCTTTGTTTTTTTTTCTTCTCTCTTCTTTTTTGTCCTTCTAATTTGGTTTCCTCCCTACTACATTAAATATACTGCAGTTGTTGTCAATTACTTTTGTTCAGATCTTCTTGTCCATAAGTTGCTATTTGTTGCAGTTTCTATATGATGGGACAAGTTTCTCCAGTTAACGGTATGATGACAGCGGGAGTGAGTAAACCTCAGCCAGCTGCTCCATTATCATCAACCTCTTCACAGTCAGCGAAGGATTATGATTTTTCCTCTTTAACACAAGGGATGTTTACAAAACACTGATTGGCGTTTCATATGACAATGCCGGCTATGTCATATACCATATAAGATTAGTTAAAATTTCAGGATATGCACTTTCTTTTTCTCATTTCACCTGAGCTGTCCTTGGGTTGTAAACCTTTTGTAGAGCTAGTTCAGTTTTTGCCTTCTTGTTTTGACTGATTGCTTCATTTGTATGAATAGGTGTATTCACGATAATAAATCTAGTGATTTTTTTTTTCCTGCGTCTGCTTCTATTAATATATAACTTCAGTTTTCTCTATTTTATTTTTTGAGTGTTTTATTTATGTGCTTCAAATACACGATATTTCATGAAATATAATATTTTTTTAATGTGATTTTGAGACATCATTAAGATGATCTAAAATACAAAAAAAAAAAAGTGAATCTTAAAAAAAAAAAAAATTATGGTGATACAAGCAACGAAAAGAAGAAACTTTGCCTCTTTAATAGATGATTTCGGTTTATTGACATGAAATAGAATGTAGCAAGTAGCAACATACAATTAAATAAATAACAAACAAAGAAATTTCCATTTTGGAGTGAACAAATTACTTGTTAGGCAACAGACTAATACTGCAAGCTGCAAAGGAAGTAGTAACAGAGGTCTCACTTGGTACCCTTTCTGGTACGGCCTATTGAGGTTGATGAATGATGTTGGGCTATTGGTGGGAGTGTTTTGTGGTTTAAACAAGTAAAGAGGCGTTCTAGCTGAGGCCGCCGCTGACTATTCCTTCTATTTCATATCCTATTCATTAAAAATTAATTAAACGTTGTTTTACAAAATTAAGATATTAAATTATTATACAAAAAAAAATTATTTGTCCTATTCCCTCGAATTCCTCGTAATAACGTGTTTAAAATGGCTATTCTCTTTTGGTCTTTCCAGATGGCATAAAAATACTATTTTTTTAGTGATGCAATTTTTCATGAGACCCTTAAAATTTTTTGACCAAATTAATATTTTTAAATATATTTTTTTAATTGAGCCTTTTGAAAGTTAATTTTATTAAAAAAATTTCTTTCCATCAACTTAAATAATATTAAAGTATCAAAATTATGAACATGAACAAAAAATAAGTGTAAAAAATATACATAATTTATTAGTTCATGTCGATAATTTTATTAATTAAACTAATAAAATGATGAAATTATAATAAAATTTATTTTTATATGATTAACTTAAAATAGTTTAAAACTCAATTAAAAAAAGTAATTTTTTTTAAAGAAACAAAACCAAAATAATTTTGTTTGTGGTATATCTCTATTATTTCACTTGAAGGATAGTATGCACATATCAGCACACATTGGTCATTATCAAAACTTTGGTTAGTAAGGTTAACAATATATGTAGCTTGCTAGATTTTCCACACCAAACTTTGGTCACCAGAAAAATGAGGCCAGTTAAGACCAAAACGCATAGTTTTAAACAGTAATCGGTAGGTATACTCTCTACGCAGATAAGGCAGCAAGGGAGACGTGCGTTTTGGTGTTTGACACGTGTCAGGTATCCCACGAGTGGACGGTGCCATCCAATGGCAAGCTACTGACGGGTATGCTTCTTGTTCTTCATGATCGTTGACTGCCACTGTGCCATGACTGACCAATCAACTGAGACCACTTAATCAAGCTCCAAGTCTGGTCCTCTCGCCGAAAAGTTGACTTGCTCCTCGCTATATAGCCACATATAGCAAGAACTAATGGCGTATTTGGTTTTGGATTTGTTGATTGGCCGACCCTCTCAAGTTGTGAATAACTATGTATATTAGAGATCAACAATCAACAAATAGAGTTGTTTGTGCTTATCATATCTTCACAAAATTCAAACTAATTGGGTGAGGGTGGTGCTTGCTTGCTTCATAGCACAAAACTCAAATCAAATACACCCACATATATTATATATATACCAAGAATTGTCATACATGGAGCAAGTTGATGAATGTCTAGTTTTGAGCAGAGAAGCACCAAGTCAATGGCATTTTATTATTTTTCCATATTAGGGATTAGGGAAGACTCTCATCAAACTCCTTTCCTATATATTGTCTTAGTCATAGGAAGTATGAACAAGTTTATAGCTGTATTCTCGTGTTGGACACGACACAATCACGATACATGTTCGACATGCGTATGAATGTCTCTAAATAAAATAAAAAAATTGACTGACACTGCTTGGACATAGCTCAAAATGGGTTGGACACGGTTCAGACACTACTTGCCATTTTTTCCTATTTTTTTAAAAACTTTTTTAAAAAAAAAAACGATTCACTCTCAGTAGAAGAAATCCATAATATAAACAATATTCAACTTATTTCTAGAAGAAATCCACAATATAAACAAAAAAGTAGCAAGATGTAGAATGTTGTAGATGATCAATGAAAATCACTTGATGATTATGGAATACTTGTTATTGCTAACCTTTCACTCGATAAACCAAAGATGAAGGCCATGATTTTTATTTTTTACTAATAATGAAAATAAGAATTATGATGAAGAGACTATTGAGGCCAATCAAAAAGATTACATTGATTAGTAAAATAACTAGAGTTTAATTTTTTTTACTTTGATATAGTAAATATGTTAAGAAAGTGATAGATTCGAATGAATATGTGATATTTCTTAACTATTTTTTGTTTTGAATGGATGAATTAGAATAACTTGATAATATTCTTTTTACTTGTATTTATTTTTAGAAGAGATATTAATATTTCATACATGCATAATTCATATACTTTTTCTTGCTAAGAGGATATAATATAAATGTTTAATATTTTGCTAAAATATGAATATATTTAAAATTATATTTGTGTTGTTTGATATATATATATATATATCATGTCCTATGTTTTTTAAATTTTTTATATTTCATATTTCGTGTCGTATCGTATTCTGTATTTCATATTCATATCCGTGTCCGTATCCATAATTCCTAATATCTTACTCATGCACGTAGCATGCCCTCTTTTTCAATGCTAATTGAGGATTCTTATTATATACACGCCATTCATCATTTGCGTCTTCTAAAACTTGCTCTTTCCTTTCCAACCACAAAAACTAGCTAGCTTTTTCAACCAAATATGGTGGACTAACGACCTATCTCATAATTTTAATTTATTTGTATGTTAATTAGTCTATGATATATTTGACTTTAAGATAAGCAAATCCAAACATACAAGCAGGGTGGTCTTGCTCAAAATGATTTGGGTTAAACCATTCTATCCAAAGTACACTAATAATAATAAATTCGTGATGCAGAAAGCAAAAAGTAAAAAGTAAAATATTGGTCAAAATGATTTGGGTTAAATCATTAGGTGGAAATAGATTAATAATAATAAAAATTGTTTAAAATGTTAGGGTAAAAAATAGGAAAAAGATAAAGAAGAAGGAAGAAATCTAAATCCATCAAGTTTACTTCAATTATTAATTAGCATGTGGGAAGTAGGCCCGGCAAAGCTGAAACGGGCCGGGAATAAAGGATCCAGAATGAGCAAAGCTCCGAGTTTAACGGTCATATTATTATATAGCCGTTGAGTACCGGTTGAGCAGTCATGGTATTTAAATACACTAGGCATCAGAAACAGCATATTCTAGAAACAGGAATCATATTTGTTAATACTAGATTAAGAGTATTAACCAACAACACTAACACTTTCAAATAAATTACATCTACAAATTAAAATATGCAAGTATTTTTATATATATTATTTATAATGGTATTGCGCAACCTTTCATTCATATATTGTATCTTGTAAAATTTTTTATAAAAAAAAAAAATCACATAACACAATTTAAATAACGATTGTACGATACTATTATAGTTCGAGGATCCTACTCCTATCTATTGATCACAACCGCTCAAGTTATTATTAATTAACCGTCCATGCCTGCCAACTTTAACGTGCAACTTCATCCTAAGCTAATTCCCCACCCATGTTTCTAACATCTCATACGACCACATAACTTATGTTTCTACTCTCTATTCATTAATTATTTAACATTTGTTTGTAACTATATATTTCTCTCTAAACTTATTTGATCATATAACTAGCATTACTTATTTTGGTTACTACTCTCAATCCTTGACAAATGTCAAATGTTTAAAAGCAATTGCATCTTAAGCTGCACACAAGTTATAAGTATGATCTAATAATAAAAGGGTTTCAATAATTTACAAAATGTTATAAATATCATGTATTATTTTATTTTGAGCCATCAAGTTATCAACTTCAATAAATTACTAAATGAGATTTAGTAATGAAAAATTTAAATAATTTACAAAAATTGTTTAAATATTCATAGCATTTGTAAAAAAAAAAATTATCAAGCTTTTAACCTTTTCAAGAAAAAAAAAACTTTTTACACTTGTGAACTTTTACCACATATCAATTTTATTGAACTTGAATTAAAAGGATAAGCTGCGGCTATGAACATCGTTTACCAATTACCAAAGCTAACATCACAGTTGTCACATAGCCGACCTGAAATGGAAAAGACCAGCCAACCCCACAAATATTTCACCATGTCTTCATCAAGCCGTCCCCATTCCATCACATAGCACCCTCGTCTATAGCCTGCATTATAAATACGCCTCTTCTCCACAGCATACGCCTCTCTGAAAACTCATAAAAGCCGCCGGGGACGGTAAGTTCCGGAGAAAAAACGATAGCATATGAACTGACCCCCAAAAAAAAATACCAATGGCTTCCTTCTCAACAAGCTCAACCCACAACTGGGTCCTCTCTCTCAAGGTCTTACTAGTCTCCACTGGGGTTTTATCTATGGCAGTGGCTTTGAAGCTCACGGTTCCACTTGTCTCAGATTTCATCGTCTCCGAAGGTCCTTCTATCTGGTCTTTAGTGCTCACATGGCTAAGACCTCCTTACCTGTACATACTTATGAACTGCATCATCATCACCATCGTCGCCTCTTCCAAGCTACACCAACACAAACTCGATCACACGCACTCGCCAGACGACGAAGTAGTACTTCCATCGGTCCAGAGTCTTGCGATGGAGCCGTTGAAGATCTCTTGCGACTTGCCGACTGAGTACGCTGTCTACAATGGACCCAACACAGTGGTCCTTCCGCCGGTGCAGAGTCTTGCGCCCGAGCCGGTCTTGATCTCCGGTGATGTACGGATAGATTACGCTGTCTACGATGGCTCCGTTTCAAACGTGTACGCTTATGATGAGAATGTACCGGTAGTTCGGGACCCAAAAATTTCGAACACACAGAAGAAGCTGAGCAATGAGGAAATCATGAACGGCTCCGACGAGGCACCGAGTTCTGCAGGGATAAGCTTGCAGAGGAAGGATTCGTTGGATTTCTCTTTTCCAAATGAGAATGAGAAACCGCCGGTTTCGGCCAGAGTTGGCCACCGAAAAGCTGTCAAAGCCAGCCCTGACGGTAAGTCTTTCTCTCTCTAGGAGTTCGATTTTCGAATGAATTGCTTTTTTTGAAATTTAAAAAAATCTGAAACGGTAATTAATTTGTGGTCCCAGGTGGGAAGGCGGCGCTGGGAGTGTCGAGGCGAAAGCGGCAGGATACGCTGGACAGCACGTGGAGGACGATAACGGAGGGGCGGGGGATGCCGTTAACCAGGCACCTGAAGAAGTCCGACACGTGGGACTCGCAGCCGAGCCGTAACGCGCCGTTAACGGATCAGAACGGCACTTATTCGAATCTGAACCCGATGAAGAAGTCAGAGACATTCAGCGAGCGGAGCAAAACCTGCAGGGAGAACATGTCGCCAAGCCCGATGGCAGGTTCAGGGAGGCTGAGGAAAGAGCCGTCGCTGAGTCAGGACGAGTTGAACCGGCGAGTGGAGGCGTTCATCAACAAGTTCAACGAGGAAATGAGGTTGCAGAGGCAGGAATCATTAAGACAGTACCAGGAGATGATCAGTCGTGGGGCTCACTGAGAGTGAGAAGCTGCCACTGTTTAATGCAGTTGCTGGGTCATGCTTCCCATAACCTCCCAAGCGAAAAATCTACCAAATTGGTTGGTAGATTTATCATGGGTGGGTTAAAGTTGCTTTTTTATGGGACAACATATCCAAGTTCAACTAGGGTTTTGGTAATTAACAAGGTTTTTGAAGCAAAGAAATGAAGGATCATGTTTTCTTTTGTTACAAAATAGGTTCTCAATGACCCAGTTGGGAGTAGAATAGAAATGAGAAAATGGTGGTGGGGTCCTACATGTTAGTTTTTTGGACGATAAAAAAAGGATATGGAACATTTACAAATTATGCAAATTTAGTCTGATTGCATGAATAACTAGTTGGGAATAATTTCAATTCTCGCCGAGTAGTTGTTTCCTACGTTGATATTGTAGTCTTGAATATGATTTTAATGCCAATCTTTCAACGTGTTTTTAAATTTATTATAATTTATTATATATTATTAAATTTTTTTACAGCTGAAACACATTTATTGAATGTATTTTAACATACTCTTTTTGTTTTAAATTATTTGTCATTTTAAAAACTTTATTTTGTTTTAAATTATCTGTCGTTTTACGTTACCAATGAGGTATTAATTGTTATTTTTTTAATATTACCCTTATTTATTATTATATTCAATAGAGTAGTAAAAGTTTAAATTAACTTTAATAAAGATAATTTAGTCAAGTAGAACTATTTTTGCTAATTATTTAATAATTTTTTTAATTCTTGTAACATTACCTTAAACGATAAATAATCTAAAATAAAATGAGTATATAACTGTACCTGTATATTATTTTGGATGAATAATGCAAAATGGAAGAATCTAGTGGTGGGGCTATGCATACACCACTCAATTATGTACTATATTACTTGGAATGAGCCGATTTTGCCTGATTGGAATTGGCATGAAAATCAGCATCGGCAATATAGATAATTGCACTGTGGTGGAAATGGCATGTTATAATAATATCTCCGTATATTACAAGCGAGACACGACCAAGAAATGGGATTTGTACAATGTATGAGACAAGTTCTGTTGGGAAAAGCCATCTCCTCATAAAGGCTGGGTGACCTAGCCAGTTCTGTGTTGCCATTATGGCATCGGAGATGTGGCCATGGAGCTGGGGAATTGTGGTGGACTTTCTGCATATTGGATAAGGACTTAAAAATGAACAATATAAGTGACGACTTTTTCTTTTCTTTTCTTTTTTCGCGTTTTCTTGCATTTAGCTTGTGAATTTTAGCAAGGCGAAGGTCTTTCGAACCCCACATCTTCTAAGTCCCTTATATCAAAAAGTGAAACAGAAAAAAGAAAAGTAAATACAGAAAACTACAAGGTTTGCCCCCTTAGCGAGATGATAAAGCGGTTGCACGGAAGCATAAGCGGCCAGAATTTTGGCTGTGGGAGGAGGAGCTTAGAGAGATTCTACATTATTCCAAAATGGGAAAGCTCGGAAGTTCAAGAAGATCCTCTTCCTTTTTGTTCTTTTGTTATCTTGCTATTGTAATTTAATAATTACAAGTACTCCACCACCACCTAGAACACTGAAATGCCTTGGTGAAATAATTTGGCTGTCCCCTCTGTTCGCAGTTTATTAACTACACTGGATATTATATGTGGTCCCACTTCCACTGAAATAATTTCATTAATTTTGGAGTCGATCGAATCGTCAATAAAATATCTACATGTATGATAGATACATGGAATTGTT
Organism: Ceratonia siliqua; assembly: GCA_034509205.1. Lineage (NCBI taxonomy): Eukaryota > Viridiplantae > Streptophyta > Magnoliopsida > Fabales > Fabaceae > Ceratonia > Ceratonia siliqua. The sequence continues at coordinate 6,328,971 of JASKGM010000014.1, forward strand.
CGATCAAATTAAGGAACATGGCATGCTAGAGACACAGGATCTCTTTCTACCTGGTCATTGAGGCCAGTAACAAGGAAGGAATTAAAAATCTGAGGATTGAGAAACGCTCAAGACAGATAATGGCTGCTCTGTTTTGGCTACCATAATTGCCATGCCCTGATTAGGAAGTGGGTTCTCTTGAAACAGATGATCACAGTATGATATTTTGGAGGAAGCTAGGAGGGATGATTCTCCTTGATATTTTGGAGGAAGCTAGGAGGGATGATTCTCCTTTTTGTAATCATTGAAAGGTTCAAAAATTACTTTAAAGGAATGATCCATGCTGAGAACTTGCAGAATGAAAGCAGGATCTGCCAATACAGCATGGAACACTGAAAAGCTCTTGGTTCCTTCAGATATATGAAGAGCTAATACCCAGCATTCCAAAGGCATCAAATGAAAGCGCTCAAGTGAAGACTACTGGATTAGCTAAGTTTAAAACATCGGTGAAGAGAGCCTTTAGGGAAATCAGGCTTTAGGGAAATCGGCTATGTCCCTTATTTTGTATTCTCTTGTTTTGTTCAGGGGAGGGTGTATACCAGACAAGGTAATATAAAATAGAGAGCTTAACCAAACACTCGGATGGGGGTTCGTGTTCTTCTACATCATAATTAACTCTTTCATATGGCTGCTACTCACACCTACAAAGTACAAATATTTGTTCAGCACGCAGAAAAGGCCAGGAGCCCAATAACTCATGGACCATGTTTATATTGCTATGAAACTTCATGATTGGATCTTATTTTTCCTGACGAAAAAGAACGAACTGGATCTTACTTTCTTTTAGCCCACTTTATCATTTTTCTATAGCCCATCATGTTTTGAACTAAAAATTGATTTTTTTTTAATGAAAGCAACAAAATTTGAACTTTCAGATATAATATTAAAAAAATTTCCCATTACCAAAAACTTAAGAAGAGACCATTTTAGCTTTACTAATCTTTTTCATTCTTGACACAGGACCAACAAAAAGGAGGAAAGGTGAAAACAGGGAGTGAAAAGCAAAAGAATGATGTGATTAGGAGACAATAACTGAGTAGGTTGCTCAGAAATTTCGTGTGTGAGAGAATGATGTTGAATAATGATTGAAAGGCATCTCAGCACATGAGCGGAATATAAGGAGATGGTAAAAAAAAGAATAGAAAGAAGAGACGGTGAGCAGTATGAAGCCATGCCTACGTCCATGTTTCAGTTTGTGAGATATAAAGCTAATCTTAGATAGGTTTGGTGATGGTTGTTAGAATAGTGGGAGAGGGATCGTGCTTTTCCAGACAGTGTTGGGTTATTTTTATTGTGGTGTATGGTGATGAACTGTGTTGGCTTTCACCAACCATCTAATATTATTACTACGGATCACTATCAGAATATTGCATCTGCACAGAGCAGAGTGTCCATATAGATAATAACAATGAATCAATGATAGCTTGTGTTAGAGTCAACCTTCATCGGGATTGTTTAGTGCAAAATTATGATCTTCTTTTCAATTAGTATCATTAAACTTTTGTATTAAGTATCATTGTACTATTAAGAATATCCATGTTCTTTGGATATTTTGAATTTAGTGGAATATTTTAAAAGATGTGGCGTTAATTAAGCATGGATTCCTCCAACCAACTCTAGGAAAAGGCATTAAAAGGTGGCTATATTGATAGGATAAAGTGATTAGGAAGTGGATATTGTGATTGACATAATAATCAAAGAACCAGTGGCTGGAATATTCTTTTCAGCTACGCAATAATTCATTGGCGTTTGGTGGGGTGAAAGATTCACAAACAAAGCAGACAATCAAGGCAACGTTAAGGGGGAAAAGAACAAGCATTAAATCCAGGAGTCTTTAGACCAGATCCGGCTTGGTGGTTGGGTTCAGACCCACTCAAATCATAAAGATAGTGAAGGTAGAAGAGTGAATTTGCTTCCTCTGCTTCTCCTCACTTGTTAATTTCAATTCATCAGAGGCTGCCCATCACTTAATCAATCTTTTGCCTTTATCTCCTCACTCTCATTTCCTTAGTGCGGGGGCCACGTTACCGTTGGGATTAAAGGTTTTGAATTACCCACATACCCTTCTACCAAAATCAATAAATAAAATATTGCGTTTAACTCACATAGACAAGGATTTAGATCTTATTAAGATTATCTGCGATATACATTTATTTTAAAAGATCAAAAAGAATTTTTTTTATTATAACACTTTTTATATTTTAAACGTTTAAAATAAATAAACGACACGAACGAACGATCTTAATTACAAGGATGTGAACATTATTGAATCCTAATCCAAATCATTTCCTGAAGACATCCATGTGTTGGACCGTTTGGATTTAGTTTATTGTCATAACTCAATTGATCACTTTTGCTTTATGGAGAAGGGACTGGAAGCCATCAGCCATGTACCCCAATATCAATGCACAGTTTAACTAAATCATAATACTTAATTAACATTTTCTTTAATAAACTTCTTTTAGTATCTTTAAGCACAGTATATTTTAAAATTATACCTTATAAAATGATCTAAAATATCAAATCCTCATTCCTCTTACCCCTTAGGTCTCATGGGTCTCTCTAGAAAGAGAAAGAATGGTCCAACGAGCGTGAAGAAGTCTATGGTCCAACGAGCGTGAAGAAGTCTATGACATCAATGATTTAAAACTTTGACTTGTAAATTAAAAAATAAATAAAATAAAAGACAAATAAGAAAGAAGAAAATGAAAGAGACTGTTGGAATAGAGAGGTCAAGTACACGTGGCAACCCATTGTGGACAGAAGCTATTTGTCATTTGCAACGTCCTATTCTCAAAGACAAGTGCACTTAAACTTATGCTTGTGTCCTTAACACACATAAATAATAAATATATTCAGTGCCCAATTCATCATTTTGGATAATGAAAGCGTTACTATTATTTAATTGCAATTATTGTATCCAGCTGGTCGCTGTAAAGTCACCTTATACAATGTCATTTTATTTCATTTTCATCAAATCAAAAATAAAACAAATGTAATATAATAATAGTATTTAGCTAAATATGATTATCATTAATATAATTTATGCTTCCTGTACTAATGCTATATTCTTATAAAATTGATATTAATTTGTTAAACAGTTTATTATATTTGATTATTAAAACTAATTAATGACATATATACATATGATTCATTAAATATAGTGATGATTAATGAATCAATGTTTTTCTATTTTGAGACTAAATTAATACCTTATAATAACATAAAGAAGAGAGTAAAACATGAGAGCAAACACTATCTTAAAGTAAGTATGTGTTTTGAGTTAGGTAATAATAGTTCAGTCCTTAAATTATATAATAATGAGTTGGCATTATTATTAATTATTAAACGAAATTTAAATATATTTATGAGAGTATTTAATAATTAATTGCCATTGCCAACAAAAGAAGTAGCAAGATACCATAGAATTAAGAATTTTGGTTGAGACAGGTTTTTGGTCTCAACAGAAAAAACAAGACTACAGCAGCAATTGTCCCAAATTGAACCTTCATGTATGTTTTTCCCATTCTCCCTCCTTTTCCTCAGAGTCTGAGGAGGTTTGTTTTCTTCAACAACTTCAACCTCCCTTACTCTTCAACCTCGTACCTTACGCTTTCAGTAATGGAAACCCGTGCTCCTCCTCGATTTGGCCAATGCGCTTTCGGAGCTCGTTTTCGGAGATTGTTTTGATTCAAGGACAAAATCCAATTCATCCTACGCCACTATTCCTTCTCACCCTTCAAGCTCATCGCCTTCTAGTTTTTCTTCTACCTGTTTGGTGGGTTTGGGGTTCCAAGTTAAACAAGGGGACTAGCATTTCGCCGTTAAATCTCGTTAGAGTTTCTTCTATTCTGTTGTTATTGTCAATGTACTGGTAGAATTCGAAGAAACAGAGGTTAATATTGAGTTGGGCATAAGAATTTCAGAGAAAATTTTTGAAATTTCTGTGAATTTGAGGGGGTTTTGAGAACCAAAATGATGTTATCACCTTCGCCATCGGCGATAGCAAGGAGCTCGCTAGAAGAAATGCTTGATTCACTCCGGCGGAGAGAAGAAGAGAAGCCAAAGGACTTGCCGCCGGCATTGCCAGCTCGTCCAACCTCGAGAGCTCGGCTTCCCTCAGCAAGGCGGTCATTGCTCAATAGCTTTAAGGTTGACGTTGATCATGGTGCAACAGAATGTTTTCCGAATAAATTCAATGTAACGGAAGAGACGAAGAGGAAAGATGAGGGTATGGGACACAAGAGAAAAGGTAGTTTTGGAAGCAAGAAGATGAAGACGGATTTGGAATCGCCTTACATCGTCACATCGGGACAGAATTTGAGCAAACAATCATCAGAGGTTCCGGTTTCAGCATCTTCTACTTCCGTAGCTACATCAGGGAAAATTCAGGAATTGGATTGCGATGACAACATTGCTTATTACATCAAAAAGGTAACTGGGGGACTGAAAAAATGTTATAATAGGTATTAATTCCTGGTTGATATTTTGATGCATGTTTAGTTTTAAACTAAACAAAGATCCTTTTCAATGTTACTTTAGAAGCTGATAGCTTAAAATGTATATTTCCAGCTTTTATCTAGTATTTAAAGTTATATATGAGCATAATTTTGTTTTTGTCTGTTAAACCTTAACATAGATAGATAACATTGTTAATGGCATGTGCGTTTCTGTTAAATTTCGTTTCTGTTTTTGGTTGTTTCCCAGAAACTTCATGTTTGGTGTAGGCAACCAAGTGGGCATTGGGGACTAGGAAAGATACAGTCAACTTCAGCAGAGGAAGCTTTTGTTTCACTGTCAAATGGAAATGTAAGTTTCTGAGCTTTCTGTGTATTTGGAAGATAGTATACAATCTTGAATACACAAGATGATGGGTTATTTGTGCCATTCGGTTGTTACTGTAGGTTATGAAAGTGGCAAGATCAGAGCTTTTACCAGCTAATCCAGATATTTTAGAGGGTGTGGATGATCTTATACAGCTTAGTTACTTGAATGAGCCCTCAGTTCTTCACAATCTCCAGTTTAGATATTCTCAGGAGATGATTTATGTATGTCTGCTGCTCTGGCTTGTTCTTCTACTCGTTTTAGCATCTATCTACTCTCATATTCTACTTGTGCTTTCTGTATATAGAGTAAAGCAGGGCCCATTTTAATTGCACTGAATCCCTTCAAAGATGTCCAGATATATGGAAATGATTATGTCTCAGTTTATAGGCAGAAGCTTATGGATAGCCCTCATGTTTATGCTATAGTAGATGCGGCTTATAATGAAATGATGAGAGGTGAAAGAATTTCTCCCTTTCTCCCCCCTTTGTTCCTTCTTTGAGATCTGCATCCTGTACATGTGCGATATGATTCTAAAGTATTTATGTTTGCTTTTTGTATATTGCAGATGAAGTAAATCAGTCCATTATTATAAGGTCAGCACTATCTTGGTTTCTGCGCATTAGGGGCTCTGTTTTTGTGCATGACACTAAAGATATTTTCCTGAACTCAATAGCATTGAACTGTCATAGTAGGAATACAATATGATGACATGTGTGAATGCTAATAATATTGTTAGACTTTTGTTTATAGTGGTGAGAGTGGATCTGGGAAGACAGAGACAGCAAAAATTGCCATGCAATACTTAGCTGCTCTTGGTGGCGGAAGTTGTGGGATAGAAAACGAAGTCCTTCAGACAAATTGTATACTAGAAACTTTTGGGAATGCAAAAACATCTAAGAATGACAACTCTAGCAGATTTGTGAGTTGGTGGTTCTTTTCATTATTATGGACTTTCTGGTGTTATTTTCTTTAAGATTGCTCTTGTAAGGTTTTCTATCAAGTATCTCCATAAAATTTTGCAATTTTAGTCCGCCTTTATTTTTCTGAAGGCTAAGCAGCATTTTGTGGATTAAATTTAAAGGTTGAGCAGTTTGGTTGATATTCATTTTTTGGGTGCAGGGGAAGTTGATTGAAATTCATTTCAGCATGTGGGGGAAGATATGTGGGGCTAAAATTCAAACCTGTAAGCATGTCCAAGTTAAATGTTTTACTGCAACTGTGTTATTTTACGACATATTTTTCTATTGTGGTTACTGACTTGACTTACTCTTATGGCTTTGTCTGTCATCTGCCAATTCCCATACGCTAACTTCCATAGTTCTATTAGAAAAGGTAAATTGTGATGCCCAATTCAAACTTTAAATGTTGAACTGGAATATTTGCCCTGTCACTTCTGAAATAATCTTCTCTCTTGTGAGCAGTCAAGAGTTGTTCAACTGGCCAGTGGCGAAAGGTCATATCACATCTTTTATCAACTTTGTGCTGGTTCTTCACCTGATCTTAAAGGTGGTACTTTTAAGCAGTCTATGAACTTGTGTAAATATTTACATCATTATATGTTATATGGTCATTACTCAGCCAATTTCTTTGTTTTCGGTTTCACATCATATGGATTATGTGCAATGCATTGAAATGGTAATAATCATCATGTCAATTATAAGAGCCAAGTGGCCCAAGCCCAACAATAACTTCCTATATCTTTTCTTTTCTTGTGAGAGAACTTCAGTGTTTTCATGTCCCAGAATTTCTGAGCTTGTGGCATCTTGTTTTTCTGTCCTACTTACCCTGTGTTAGCATTGTGACAATTGGCACGCCCATATGATAAATGTGACCTGCTACAACATTTATTCTGTTTAGATATGATGGAGTTATGCTATAAAAACTTAACTGCTGAAAATTAGTCATAGTTCAATCTTTTGACCAGTATATCACTGTTTTGGGACAACTGAAACTCTCAATTACTATCCTTGAATTCAGGCATTTTAAATAGAATTTTTGAAGGGATAATTGATTTGATATCTAAATTCTTCAACAACAATTTTTGCACGTGAAATTATAAATAACCTTTGCAGTATGCTTTCTTGATCATTTTATGTGACGTTGTTGTTACAAGCTTATTTTTCTAAGATACTTCGAGGGATCTTAGTTCCTCCTTAGTAGGGTAATTCGAGGTACCATGAGCTTCCCAAAAATAACACAAGATTGAGTTTATAATTTTCTACCAACTTTATTCATCAAGAAAACTAGACTTTATAAGGTCTGGAGAGCTTACAACCAAAAAGGAAATAAACAACCTAATAAAATGTAATAACAAGACATAAATCTCAGCCTGCTGACCTTACAAACAAGAAAGGAAATAATTCAAATTAAAGACAAAACATAAATCCTACTAAATCAGAATTAATACCAAAATAGGAGCCTCAATTAATTTCCTGATTCTTTCCCTGTTTAATTCCTTAATCTCTAGCCCCAAGACAGCTGTTAAACTCAGGATTATTTCCTGATTCACTCCCTAATCTCCAGCCCTCATGACAGCTGTTAGGATCAGGAATTATTGCCTTGTGTTGACTCTTCGTTATTGCTGTTCAGATCCTTTCCCTGCTTCTTTTAATGTCTTTATTTCATACCTAATTGGGTGCCTAGCAGTTGTGAATATTTTCACTCATATCCAAATTATATTTTATTACTGTGCAGAGAGACTGAATCTTAAAGCAGCCAGTGCATATAAATATCTTAATCAGAGTGACTGCATGACAATTGATGGCGTTAATGATGCTCAAAAATTTCATAAGCTGATGGTATTTTGCTTAACTGTTCATTTGTTGAACAATACCCTCTTTAAGTTTGTTTATGCCCTTCTAAGAATCTAATATCTCTTCATGTCATTCTTTTTTCCTTTTGGCAAATATATTTTCCCCAGAAAGCACTGGATGTTGTTCGAATTTGTAAAGAGGATCAAGATCTAGTCTTTAAGATGCTTGCTGTAATATTATGGCTGGGAAATATATCATTCCAAGTAACAGACAACGAAAATCACGTTGAGGTTGTGGAGGATGAAGGTAAGATTCATATCCTTGTTATCATTCCTATTGATGGGCTATTTACACCTTATGCTCTATTACATATGTTATTCAGTGGCACTGAATAGTTAATCCTAGCTGGTACTCTTGGATCCTTTGCAGTGCTATATACTGTACAGAATCAAACATATTTAGTTTTGTTTTGTGTAGGAGAGGACTTTTGGAGTGGTTCATATTGACTGTGACTAACATACTAATACAGTGGCTTCAATTTATTTGTTTGTTTTGGCAGCTGTAACCAGTGCAGCCCTGCTGATGGGTTGCAGTTACCAGGAATTAATGGTAGCTTTATCTACCCGTAAAATCCAAGCTGGCAAAGATACTATTACCAAGAAGTTGACATTGTTGCAGGTCTGTTTATTACTTAAAACAGTTTAATAAATCTAGTTTCTGTAGCTCCTAAATGCACTGCATTCAATAAGCTTTTTCATATTCTATGTTCAGGCAATTGACAGAAGAGATGCATTGGCAAAATTCATCTATGCAAGCTTGTTTGACTGGCTTGTAGAACAAGTTAACAAGTCACTTGAAGTGGGTAAGCGATGTACTGGGAGATCAATAAGTATCCTAGATATCTATGGGTTTGAGTCATTCCAGGTATGCAATTTGTATTAATGTGTTTATTGATGCTTCAAAGAATGTTTATATATATTCTAATGGTTTCATCTTTTGCATTATCAGAAAAACAGCTTTGAACAGTTTTGTATAAATTATGCCAATGAGAGGCTTCAACAACATTTCAATCGGCATCTCTTTAAACTTGAACAGGAGGTGAGTAATCACATTAATTTTTAAGACTGCTGGGGACTTTTATTTAGAAATCTAAGAAATTTCTGTGTGCATTGAAAAAGTATTAATACTTCTGTTATCTTTTGAAGAACAGATTTAGTTAAGACTTCCATGAATTATTGCCAATGTAGAACATGGCTAATAAAAAAAAAAAAAACTATTGCGCTAAAAGCTTCTTTGTATTAAAGCATTATATACTGTTTGAAATTTGAAGAACAAAATCATATAGAGTTAAATCCTAACATATGTATTTGAGCCAGTGTTTTGTTTACTTCTTTTCTGTAAATTGTCTGAGCTTTTCAGGAGTTGCATCTTCCAGTTATAATGGGTATGATGCCATAGTCAAGCATGTTGGCTCATTAGTTAAATACTTTCATGATGACAAAGTGGATATGTTGGTAAATTACGTCCTAAATCTAGTTTAATGAAGCACAGGTTCTCAAATGTGTTTGCTACTATTATACCAAGAGCTATGAATTGACCATTTCTGATCAGGGAGGAAAAAAGAAACCAGTGAGAAGAGGTAGTACTTTTGGATAGGAAATAATTTTCAGGAAGTTGTGTTACGTTTGTTAGAGATAATATATTAATAAAACCACTCTTGGGCCTTAACCTAATACTTTAAGCTTTTGATATGGAGTGGTTCTTGTCATGGTATTAGAGCCTTCTTAACCAAGTGGTTTGGAGTTTGAGCCTTGCTGCTCCAATTCTTCATGATTAAATTAATTTCAGCGCAAGGTATGTAGGACTTGTTCTTCATCAATGCTTCAAGCCCAAATGGCTTTTGCATGAGGGTGTTAGAGATACTAATGAAACCATTCCAGGGAATGTTTGAAGAGTATATGCATATTGTTATGAGTTGCTTTCTCTAAGCATGTGATTTAATGTGTTCGTGAATAGTCTTGATATACACAACAGCAACATTGCAATTTATGTTTTTGTTTCAGGACTATGAATTGGATGGTGTTGATTGGACTAGAGTAGATTTTGAGGACAATCAGGAGTGCTTGGATCTCATTGAGAAGGTACTGATATGGTTCCTTCTTTCTAAAATGTTTGTTTGTTTCTCCACTTTTACTGGAAAATCAGCTGTTATGATTTGGTTACATTCAATTCCACACATTATTCTATTAACAAAGTGGATTACTTCCCCAAAAATGTTGTGTTCAGATCCCAATATTGGCTGTAGTTTACACTATTCTCTTTGTAGTGTAGTCATTACATAATCTGTTGTGAACTGTGCAGAAACCTCTGGGGCTACTCTCTCTGTTGGATGAGGAATCAAATTTTCCCAGGGCCACTGATCTAACATTTGCCAACAAACTTAGACAGCACCTAAACACTAATCCTTGCCTGAAAGGGGGAAGAGGCAGAGCTTTCAGTGTTCGTCACTATGCAGGGGAGGTTAGTTGCTGCAAAATCTGCTTTAATTATAGAGGACTAGAATATCATCCATGCATTTGAGTAAACCTGCTTGATATTAGTATTAATAAGACAGTAGAAAAAACAGTACTGATATCTATGTTATAGTAAAAGCTCACTAGCCTCAGCCATCCATTACATGTAGGTATTGTGTTTGTCTTATATGATCTGGAATCTAATCTTATACAGCACATGTTTTGCAAAGGACTTGGCTGTTTCTGAACATGATCATTTAGTTTGTTTCAAAATATGAGTCTTTCCTACCTCCTGCTTTATTTGACAATAATTTTACACATGTAATTGCTTTCTTGACCTACCTGCTATATAGTTGTGTATAACTAAATGTTTGGGCCCTTCTAATAACTTATATACACAAAAACATTGTAACACAAATATCATTCAGAGGTTGAACATTCTGATGCAATTTTGCATCTGGGTAAAGTCTTCTTGCTGGAGTTAATGAGAAACTTCTGCTTTCTACTTTTTTTTTCCTGGGCCTTTTGGTACGCAGAATGTGGACCATGGAACTCTGTTATATTTACATTTGTGATTTTACTAACATCTGGACCTCTATTAGGTTTTGTATGATACAAATGGATTTCTTGAGAAGAACAGAGATCCGCTGCCCTCTGATTCCATTCAACTCCTGTCATCATGTAGTTGTCAAATGCTGCAGTTGTTCTCCAAAATGCTTAATCAGTCTCAGAAGCAATCAAATTCCAACCACTTAGGGGCACCAGATTCACAAAGGCAGAGTGTTGGTACAAAGTTCAAGGTATTATTGTAGCATTCCTTGAGCTGGTTCTATAGAGTAAGGTTTGAAAAGAAATTATCTTGTTATGACTTGTTACAGAAGATTATGACACAATGATGTGTGAGAGATCATTATGGACATGAACTCTATCCTGAAAATTACATTATTTAAAAACATGTAGTGCAGGGATGAGTGACCTTAGGAGTGTATTGAAAATAAGTAAAATATGATAACTTTGGGGAAAATAAAATAATTGTTTCTCTCTCTTTTTAGGGTCAATTGTTCAAGTTGATGCATCAGTTGGAGAGCACCACACCTTACTTTATTCGCTGCATAAAGCCAAATACTAAGCATCTTCCTGGCATATATGACGAGGACCTTGTCTTACAACAGCTCAGGTGTTGTGGAGTTTTGGAGGTTGTTAGAATTTCAAGGGCTGGATATCCTACTCGAATGATGCATCAAGAGTTTGCTGGAAGGTAGCAAAGAAGCCTCCTTTAGATTTTAGATTATCTTGAATAATGGGTTAATTTTTGTTCCTGCATGCATTTAGGTATGGATTTATGCTTTCTGAGACCAATGGATCTCAGGATCCATTAAGCATCTCAGTTGTTATATTGCAACACTTTAATATCCCTCCTGGAATGTACCAAGTTGGCTACACCAAACTGTATCTTCGAACAGGGCAGGTAAGTCCAAGTATACTGTGCAGGGCTGGAATACCTACTGTTCCTTTTCTTTTCTGAATCATGTAGGTTAGATATAGCAACCTCCTCATAATTTGGTTTTAAAGACTTATTTTCACTTCTCATAATTGCACTTGAGTTCAAGAGATGAATATGGAGACTGCTTATTGAATTGAAAGGCAAAGAGACCAGTATTGGAGATTTGGGCTCTTTTCCAGGAGCCATAGTACCAGGATCTGGATCATGGTTGACTTGATTTGACAGTTGAATTTTTGTGAATAACTATTAACTACTTGTTTCACTAAATGAGTACTTTTTGGTGAATTATGAATATGTTTGCTTGGCAGAATGTTAAGTTGTATGCTGAATTTTTAAAATCAGTGGCTTAAATGTCTTGTTCCAACTTGATTTTAGATTCTTTCATGTAGTTGTTTCTCTGACTTGGCTATTCTTGTGTGCGTGTTGGTTTTGTAGATTGGTGCACTGGAGGATAGGAGAAAAAAGGTTATGCAGGGAATACTTGGGGCTCAAAAATGCTTCCGTGGTCATCAAGTTCGCCGATATTTTCATGAACTCAAGAATGGAGTGTCAATACTACAATCATGTAATGAAAGTCTATCTTTCAATTTTAGTTTCATTTTGATCAAAAGCACTCTGTTGATTCTATGCTCAATGCACCATTAGCTTTATTTTTCATAAAAAGAAAATTGATATTTAGCCAAAAAAGAGACCTGTGTAGTTTGGCTTCTTTTTTAGAACTTTTACTTTTGAAGACCTTATTTATATATATTCAGTAAAGAACTTTATACGCCTTAATTGATGGGTCAAACCCTTGTTACGAGTTATTGTTTAACTTTCCTTTTTGAATCCTCAATAATCTTGCTTATATACCTTGTATCCTAATTTCTAATTTGGTTACATTGCAGTTGTCCGTGGAGAAATTATGAGAAGGAAATATGGTGTTATGGTGAAGTCTTCTGTAAATATTACTTCTGAAAAGCTTGAGGAGTACCAGGCAATCATACTACTACAATCTGGTTAGTGTGGTTCTATTAATTGTCAAGTCTACCCTTTTGAGAGAGAGAGAGAGAGGGGGGGGGGGGGTGAAGGGGTTGCATATGGTTTTCTGATTATTTATTTTCTTTTCATGCAGTAATTCGTGGGTGGCTGGTTCGAAGGCATGCTAGTGGCGGGCTTAAGTTGAAGAAAGATTCTAGAAATGCAAAACCTAAGCGAAAGTCACGTGTTAAGATGTCAGAAGTGAAGGTACTTTGCTATGAACCTATACATTTTAGAAAAATGCTCTGCACACCAGTTTATTTTCTGATTTTTTTACTTAGATAACTCCATCTATTTGGTTCTTTGTCTGTTGTTGTATACATTTAAATAGTATTTCCCACTCCTTATTTCTCCTATCTGACTAAAAATTTGGTAATTTATATTTCCAAATATGAAGCCATGTAAGTTTCAGTTTATTTCCTTCTCGTTATTCAATACTATGCAGGTGTTTGGTATGTGGGAATCAGATTCCCTGGTTTTTTTCTAGTCAACTGCAAGATATAAAAATTTCTTTTGTCTTCATTTTTGTGGTTATTATACTGGCCATCGATGCCATTCTTAGCTGAAATGTTACCAATTACCTTTTTGAATGAAGGTGTGGTTCAAAATTTAAATCTGCCTCTTTCCTCCTTAAGCCTATTTTAATTGCTTTGACAGAATTAATGAATGCATTGGTCTTCCTTATTGTCCATTTAAAAGTATCTTTTTTTATGGATATTTAGTTTATCTTGTTTCGTGATTTTCCCAAACACTGAAGATGATAAAGGTCTTATTTATTGGTTTAGAAGGATGTGTCCAAAGAGCAGGTTGAGAATGTGCCTTCAGCTTTAACAGAATTCCAAAGGCGGGTTCTCAAGGCTGAAGCAACTCTGGAGCAAAAGGAAGAGGAAAATACTGCATTGAGGGAGCAACTAAAACAATTTGAGATAAGGTGGATTGAGTATCAGACAAAGATGAAATCAGTGGAAGAGATGTGGCAAAAACAGATGGCATCTTTGCAAGTAAGTTTACAGTTCATACAAGTCTTCAATTTTTGACGTGCACATGAATGCTACTGTGGTTAAAATTGATGCATTTAATTAATCTGTTTAAACTAAACTTTTAACTAGTTGATTTTTCTGTGAACCCTTTATGAGTGACTGCAATTCCCTCCCCCCTCCATAACTGAATAACTGCACTTTTGTCATTGCCTTCTTAAAGAAGACTCAGCATGGGAAGTGTTATAATGAACTGGTTTGATATTGAGATGGGCTCTTAATTTATCATTGCTAATAAGAAAGAGCTGATACTGAGAAAGTAACTTGTGTCTGTTAATTTTTTTTATCTGATGAGTTTGTTGCACCATGTTTACTGGACAAGTCAGATGCTGAAGTGTTTTAGATCTAAGTTAAATTATACAGAAGATTTTAATTGCAATTTCATTGCAGATGAGTCTTTCTGCTGCTAAAAGGAGCCTTGCTTCTGAGAATAGCATTGGCCAACCTGGAAGAAATGATGTTTTGTCACCTCGCTTCTATGATTCTGAAGAGGCTACTTCCATGGGCTCTCGAACACCTGGTGGCAGCACGCCTTTTAAGTTTTCTGGTGCTCACCCTGACATTGGAGCAGGGAGAGAGGCTAATGGAACTTTGAATGCAGTCAGCAACCTGATGAAGGAATTTGAGCAGCGGACACAGACCTTTGAAGATGATGCCAAAGCTATGCTTGAGGTTAAATCAGGGCAGTCTACTAACATGAATCCCAATGAAGAACTTCGGAAACTTAAACATAGGTTTGAGGGATGGAAAAAAGATTACAAGGTTAGATTACGGGAGACAAAAGTTAGGCTTCATAAATTAGGGAATCTGGAAAGAGAAAAAAGTGGTCGGAAGTGGTGGGGAAAGATAAGCACAAGAGGACTATAGCATTAAGTTCTCGTACATAAACTTTGCTGAAGTATAGAAAAGCCCAAGGCAACTCGGCAAAAAATGGCAAAAAGAATGTTTTCATAGACTGTCTTCGTCCCTTTTGAGGAGCTTTTTCTTCTTTATTTTATAGGGTGTTGAATACTGGGTTAAGTGTTTCCATTGTACAAGTTGAAGGGAAAGAAATTGTATATCTACCGATTTTGGTACATGGTGGAAGTATTATAGGCAGTGCGCAGTTGTAGACATGTAGGATTGCATAGTTGTATTGAATAGTCTAGTTTGCTTGTGTATATCCTGTTGTCAATGATGTATTATTGAACTCAGCCACGAAGATAGTAAGCGTTGATATCTTTATTGAGGAAAAAAAATCATATATTGAGAATGTTTATAGTATGTCAATGACAGCAGTTCTCTCGGTATTGAAAGTTCAACAAGTAGAGCTCTATTTTAGTCGCAGATGAATATTGGTCTTAAAATAACCATTAAAGTTCTGCAAATTGTCTATCAGTATGCATGTCATTGTGAGTAGTATTATGATTATCCCTTTAGCCTACTTACTCTCTATATTAATGAGTAATTTAACTATAGTTATGTGGTTTAAAGTGTCTGAAATTGCATACACGAGTCAAGAATATTTTGGTGGAACTAGTTTCCTTCCTTTCTTCTATATCTCTACGTCTTTCATTCTAGTTTGTTCAAACAGATAAACGTGGGATCTACCTGAAATAAATGAAGCTTATGAAGTACTAATCCTATTAGTATGATAATAATAATAATAATCTACACATATTACCATGCCACATCATTGACCCCAAACAAGCTCAGAGCAACCATGATTAAGAACCAGGCACAAACTTGGTAGCGTAGACCCACGCATTGTTAGGAACTGGGCTGTCAAGGTGGTCCAATAGGTTCTCGAGGGGGGCCTTTCCGGTGACAATGGATTGAACAAAGAAACCAAACATAGAGAACATAGCCAAGTGGCCATTCTTGATCTCCTTCACCTTGAGCTCAGCAAAAGTGACAGGGTCATCAGCAAGACCAAAGGGTCAAGTACTGACCACCAGGGTAGAGCTCGTTACCCTCTCCTACTCCAGGAAGGCCATTGATGTGGAATACCTCAACCAGACCCATGAGAACAACTTGGAAGGCTAGCACTGCCAGGATGCCTTGTGCATGAACAAGGTTGGGGTTCCCCAAATAGTCAAGGCCACCTTCTGAGAATATCTGAGCTCCAGCTTTAAAACCAGACTGGTTCTTTGAAGTCAACTCTGACCCATTTCTCAAGGACTTCAGGATTGTTGCAGCCTAGTGCTCCAAGCATAGCCCAATGCCCATGGATCACCTTATATCCAAATAACAAATTTCATTCTTATTGATCTCACTAACCAAATGATACAACCTTACCAAGAATCAAGATTCTTAAATTTCCTAGTACTGGGTGTTTCCTGAAGACATCTACAATTTTTATATTTTAATCTAAAGAAGCTTTCTCTACATCAGCTTGATTAATAATTTTTTGTGCAAACCAACAAAGTTCTGTTGTTTGGCCTTTGATAATTGAAATCATTAGAAAAAGAAGAAGAAAGAACTGCTCTGTTTTGTTGCGATTTTGTGTATTAAAAGCTTACCTCAAGAGCCCTGTTCCTGGCAAATGCTTCTGGGTCAGCAGATAACCCAGCAGTGTCCCATCCATAATCTCCAGGGAATTCTCCAGTCAAGTATTAAGGGGTCTGAGCTGAAAAGGGTCCCAAGTATTTCACTCTATCTGGTCCATACCACAAATCATTGCTCTGCACGATCATAAACACAAACCCGCTATATAAGAAACATAGGACAGAACCAACACCAAAAGCTGTAAAACAGAAAATGGAGAAGAGGGTTTGGAAAGGAAAATACCATGGTGTATTTCCCAGTTCCCATGGAGAAGACATCTCTAAGAGGGTTGGCGCTGGTTCCCCTGCTTTGGCCTAGGAAAGGGGTTGGTTTAAGAACAGTGTTAGCTTGCAGTGGCTGCCATGACTTCCAATTTTCATATACTTCAGTTGAATCCTTAACTGTAGCAGTATTAAGAATGGTAATGTAACATCATATGTCGAGAGAGAATCAGATGGGTTGGCGTTGGTTGCCCTTCTTTTTTGTTTTTTAGGGTAAAAAATTGAAGGAAAACTATCAAAAACATATGGCTGCGGTGAGCGTGGATCGAACACGCGACCTTCAGATCTTCAGTCTGACGCTCTCCCAACTGAGCTATCCCCGCACGTTGATCACCTATTCTTTATAACACAACTAGCCACTTTAAATCTCTTCCATGGCACCATAGATTTCGAGTTCAACCTATCCACGTGGCTGTCTCCATAAAGAAGATGAGAGAATTTTGCATCTCAAGCTGAGGACCAACAATATTATAGTAAGGGATCGACTTAATGGGCAACGTTCCTTCATCATATATCTACCCTACACCATCCCAAAACTTAATTAACCAGCTGGTTCCCATAATGTCTAGATCAGTCACAGGGTTTCCCAGTTACTCTTAGGATGAGTCTTTGATTTGACTTCTTCACTTGGGCATTGACATGTGAATTGTAAATGTTGATTATATATATATGACTCTGTGTTGATAATAACATTATAATACTTCAACAACCACGACGAGAATATTATTTGTGTATGATTCCCAGAACCATTCAAAACCAGGATGGTCTCGAACTCGCTATCCATGGTGTGTATGCCACGTGATGTGGAGTTGGTGCACGTGCAAAAGAGCAGCAACCCTATCCTGCCTCGTGCTTCCCATGCATATCCTTACATCTCACTCTCTCTCTCTCTATCTTCATGTTCCCTATATTAATACTTTATAGATATATAGCATCCAGATAGCGAATATAATAATAAACACATAAAATTCACTTCAAAACAAGACCCCAGAAAATAAAAAGGCCTGTTCTTTGCTTAGAAACCAAAAGGTATGGATAAAATCTCAACTTCTTCCAAATAAATATAGAGAGAGCATGATGAAATTAACCTCAATTGTTTTGTTTCCAAGTTTTCTGTACTTCATTATTGTTAGTTATTTTAGCTAGATATTACAGTTTGTTGATGTTCCCTTTCCTTCCTCAGAACTATTTTCATTCTATTCTTTTCATATGAATTAGATCTGAAAGATATATATAAGCATAGAATGATCCCTTAGAATCCTCAACAAAGTATAGTGGTAAATTAATAACATCGATCCCCTTCTATCCTGATCATGCTAGATTCTACCTTATTCTCAACTATTGAATTGCCAACCTTGAAGGATCCCATAAGCCAGCATAATTTATCTGTTCAGTTTCCTTCATCCGAGCCAGAACTTGAGATCAATGACTTTCTGGTAAATAATGATGCGAACGGCGAACCCCACGATGGTTAAGAAACTTAACCACAATGCTAGTGAACGTGAACGCCCGAAGAAGATTAACAGTTTGTGCTTCTCCCTCCGTTCGCTGCTTCCCGACAGACTCAACAGGTATTGTACTTCACCCCTTTTCCCCTGCATATATAAAGGAAGTAAGCTAGACAAGAAGTGTTGAAACAATAAAGGAACTTTGTGAAGCCAAGTACAGTTTTAACAATGTCATTCTCTTTATCTGCACACCCTTTATTTATTCAAATTCAAAGAAAGCGTATCGATCAAATAGTGAAGCTTCCATTAGACAGAATATGAGGGGTATATATTCTGACTTCTGATTTCTCCATCCTATATAATATATAATATAATAGTGCAGTTATATCTGTAGTTCTTTCTTTACTTGCATGCAGTCAACTAGCTAGGATACGTGCAAGAGAAGCATATCCAATTAAGTTAATTAACAGTTACCACTTTTGACTCAAAGTTTTGACAAGGACTTTCGTTTTGAAGTTCATAAGAAACACCTAATTGCGAGAGTTATGTATATGGTTTTGCAATACGGAAAAATTTGAGCAACCCGGCTACAGTTTCACGAGTGCTGGAGTACATACCAGACCTGAAGCAGCAACTGAAGGAACTGATCCGAAAGAAGGAAGAGCTTTTGTGTAGGATTTCTAAGCAACGAGAACAGACAGAGAGAGAGAAGCAGAAAGCATGTAATAAATATGAGAGCTCTTCGTTTGCTGTTTCCTTAAGTCATCTTGATGACTGAGAAATTATGGTTCAGATATCAACATATGAGGTCCATAAGAGTCCACTATCTGAGATCTTAGTCTGTTTAGAAGTTGAAGGCATGGCCCTACTCAATGCTTCTTCTTTTCAGTCTTTTGGAGATACGAGTTTCTATAATTTGCATTTTGAGGTAATGCATATATCCTTTGGCCCTTTTTTGTTTAATTTAATTTCCTTTTTTCTGGTTTTGGGTCTTCTTTAAAGAAAAATTTGTAATCCTTTAATACCGTTTCAATTCCACAGGCGCAGAGAAATAGATTGGAGGATGAGGATGGGTGTTTTATTGAGAAACTCATGCCATTGTATGGCGAAAGTTGCAAATTATGAGAGTCAATTCCATCATCTCTTGTAAAAGGTCAAAAAAGTAAGAAAAGTGACGTATAAATAATAATTTTTAATTGAAGGCCCAAATTCCATAGTGAGGAGCTTGTGTAGAAGGGGACCGAATTGGGGCTCGAATCTCTATATTCTCTTAAAGTAGATGGTTTGGTAACGCAGGGAGGTGTGTGCGAGAGAGGCGGAAGATGAGTAATAATTAACGACAGTTGGGTTGCTGCAGCCTGCAGCCTACCAACAAAAGATCTCAGATGGGCCTCTCCTACGCTCATCAAATCTTTTTTTCCCATACAGTACTTTCTTCTCTTTCTCTCTTAGCCATATTCATATATATCATATAATAAAACTGTTAATTAAGGCGCCCAATTTGTGCTGCAAAGAAATAATGCATTACCAATTATTAGCTTTTGCCTGATATGACATTTTACCGATACCAAATATAAACAAAACCAGTTTTTTGGACCTGTTAGCTCAAGGTCCAAGAACAATTCTTGTTTCTAGCCAGAATTAGGTAGTGAGCTTATAGCCATATATAAAAAAAAACTGTTATGGCGTGGAAGTTTTGCTGCAACTTAACAAATAATTAATCATCAATCATTAAGTGATGATGATAAATATTAAAAGTTATATAGTTAGCTTTAGCCTAAATATGAAGCAAATCAGTTGAGTATATATGCTAATGATGTCACGTCACTATAAGCAGTCAGTTTTTGTTAATTTCAATCAAATTCGATGATAAATATTAGTTTTCTTGTTTAACAATTTTGCTGAAAGTATCGCAAAGATATTAACTGTATGTACTCTTGCTGCTGTTTTATTAATTTGTGTCTGTTGGATATGAAAGCTATACAATGGGAGAACCTATAATATCCTTTAAAATATAAATTTGTGACCTTCAAATACCTATTATTTAACCATTAGGGGTACCACATTTTGCTTCTACTTCTCACCCAACATAACGAGGATATAAGCAGCCGACAAAAACGACCAGAATAATTGAAGTAGGCACCAGAAGAAGGTACATGAATTATATTCTTAAGCATCATGATTCTTAATCAAAGGGGTGTATGAATAATTGAAGAATAATAGCAGTGAACCAAAAACGTAACTTGGTAATTGTCCCATCCATGCACATGAACCCTTTCAGATAGGTATGGCCTTCTGTGAGTCACTGATTAGATAGCTATGATTGACTCAACTCCAGAGCCATGCCTTTAGAAGTTCTTCAGGAACATGGCCTCTGGGAAAACTCTGTGTCTGACCAAATTGATTAATAAGATGTTTTAATTACATGTTTTTATTTTAAAAAATATATTTACTTTTCCTTCAACTTAATTATATTAAAAATGTTTTATTAAAATAAAAATAATAATAAAGGTAGCTTCATCACTCTAAAACTTAACATCACACAATCAAAAAGATGAGTATAATAAAAAAAAGATGAACAAAAAAAATTTTATTTTTTATTTTATTTAAAAATATAATTACTTAAAAAAAATTTTTTTTAAAAAATTATATTACTTGAAAAAAAAATTGTTTTAAAAATACCATTAGTTAAAATTTTTTTTCTGTTTTAAAAATATAATTAGTTAAAAAAGTTACTTTTTTATTTTAAAAAAAACATTACTTAAAAATAATTTTTTTATTTTAAAAATATCATGACTTGAATACATTTTTTATTTTTTTATTTTAGAAATATGTTACTTGAGTTTTTTTATTTAAAAATATAATTACTTCACATTTTCTTTTCCTATTTTAAAAAATAAATTGAAATTTTTTAAAAAATATACTTAAAAAAAGTTTCTTTTTTCATAATTTTAATCATATTAAAAAATATAATTAAAATATTTATCAAAAATATAAAAAATATTTTACTCAATTAATAAAACTTCCAACACTAACATTATTGTAGAGAATCTCGTAAGCAACTCCCCTTTAAAATCTGCATACGACAAAAGCTATCAGGCAGATGGTATTGCTGTAACAGGCAGATTCTTTATGCGACAATGGCAACGCTGAATTTAAATATTGACATTTATGAGTTCAGAGTTAAAATAATTAACGTCAAGATTTGAAATTCCAACTACCACTTTTAAGAATGAAGAGAGAACAGGATTATTACTGTAATATACACTGTGAAATCAGCTTTAACCCAAGACAGTTAGTTTACGTAAGACTGACGACTTGTTAACTGTACGTCTGAATGTTGATATTGAAATTACCTATCTATCCTATCTAGATCATCGGCTTAGTTATATATATAATTAGTTTGAATTATTCACAGTCTATCTATGGAGCTACCACTCCACTCAAATATTTCTAGAATCATGTGTAGGTTATGTGAATAATGTTTTTTCTGGTTAAGAAAGGAATGGATGCGTGCAGAAGTAGCTAACAAGTTGAACACGACCAGTGATTATTAGCAGTACGATATATAGTATATATGGCGTTGTCATCTTGAACTGGACATGGCAGGTCATGTTGAAGTGGGCAGCCAAAATTGTCAATTGGTGAACAAAAAAACAAAGCGATGAAGCTGCAACGAACCTCAGTTGCTCAAACTTATCTGAGAATGAGACACTAACCCAAGTCCTTTTCTCCCAACTCTCTTCTTTCTCTTTCCAAACATGCCCTTTTTTACTGCTATAGCCCCACATGTAAATATAATATCCTCCAACATATCATTTTCCATCTCCAAAACAAAAACATGTGGATCGTGTCATCGGTGGTTAAGGGCTACAATTTCTGTTCGCTCCCTTTTCTGCAAATTTTTTCAACTTCTCTTTTCTTTAAGATAAGGAGCTATCGCTTTCTCTGCATTTTAATTCCAATTACATAAGAGAAAAAGTTATATCAATGAACAATTCTTTGTATTAATCATTCCATATGTATGTGACATCTCGGAACTGTACACTCATTGCCCTTTCATAAACATTAGAGACGAAATGATCATCACTACACTTTCAAGTATATAGCTCAAGTACCGAAATTGTACTTCCCCTTTATTCGTAATATCTTGGGTTTTTTTTTCCTAATAAATATTCATATATTAAGATAGCTTCTCATTCTTTTCCTTTTCTATGCGTTTCACAAAGCTTAGGAAATCTCACTATTTTGTCATGTAATATATTTTTCTTGTGTAAGGCTTAGGAATGGTTTGTCTGATCAATGTTCCAAATTCCGATTGATCTTGACGCTGCATCAATAAGTGCGAGGGAAACCTGTTGGGGATAACGCATCCCCTAACACTTTAATTATCAGCTTTTTGTAATGTGCTTTTTTCCCACATTGATTGAGAAAAGTGCTTTTTTACATTTGTTTCGTTCTTTAGAAAAATCGAAGTCCATTGGGTGACAAGATGGAACTCTGATTCTCTCGCTTCACCCCCACCACCGGGAAAGGAACCACTTTCCCCCTTCCAAGATTCTGCCACCTGGACTCAAAATGATCTCACGGCTGCTATATATATTTTCGTATGCATGCTGAGCAATAATATGAGAACAAGAGAACGTTTAAATGATTATTTTATGAGTAACGCACTCGTCATCTTAACTTAAATCTAGTCGCACTCTTTACTTTTCTTATATAATAAAGCATCTCCAATTGTAATTTTAGTTTTTATTTTCCAAGCAAATAAATTGCAGATTGCATATATATATATATATATATATATATATATATATATATAAAAATTTATTTTGAAATATTTGTTCTAGAAAAGGAAGAAAAAGTTATCAAGTAAACAGTTTTTTTTAAAGAATTTATTTTATTTCAGATTTTAAATTAATAATTATTCTTAAGTGAACAATGTTACCACCATTTTGTGAATAAGTAATATTATTTGTATACATATAATAAAAAAATATTAATTATAATTGTACTGGATTAATATAAATTATTAATTTTATTGGAGTTTAATAATAAAATTTTAGATAGCTAGACTCACTTACAGCTAGATAAATTCGTGCGTTTGCACTTTCCATTCAATTATACTGACATGTGTTAGGTAAGTAATATTTTTCTTTATGTAGATATTGGCCACACTTGGAATATTATCCATTCTAAATTATAGTGACAAAAATAATGATTTAAATTATATATGTACACGGTGCATCCCTCTCCTTGTATTTCATTAATCATCATTAAATTTTTATAATAATTACTCAGATAGTGACATCTTAATTGCCATAATCAAAACACTATTATCTAATCATTGTCTTATCCCAAAATTGGTTACAGATTATTAATTATGATTATATATAATGCAACCGAAAAAAGAAATGCAAAGACAATGGAATAAACAAACAATTTCTAAGAGTGGAAAATTAGAGTGCGAAATTGTAAAATAATTGGAGGGGCAATCTGGTATATTCAACAAAATTTGTCACTTGCTTCCTCCCTTCTCTCCCTTACAAAAACCTTCCTACCTCTTCAATTATTTGTGTCTTTCGTATGGTCAAAATTTCAATTTCAATTCCTCATCTATCCTCACAAAATTTGTGCTCCAAAATAAAAATCCCACTAAGCCGGATTCCAGCTCCCTCCAAGCTCCATCTCTGCCCACAGTCTACTCCATGGCCACCAGTACCGCAGAGCAAGCCAACTCACGTGCTTCACTCATGCAAAGCCACAGTACCACAGATGACGACGAAGACTACAACGTTCTAGACAGCGAGGGCGATCACGAAGATGATGAAGAGAACGAAGAAGACGACAACGACAAAGACGACAGGGTTGTTGGGTGCTGGCCAACCAGCGGTCTGAGCCGAGGGCGCGGCTCCCGGAGCAGGGCGGGTATGTCACTGGGGAGGGTGTTGGACCCGAGAGCCAAATGGGTTCAAGAATGGAACAGGGTGTTCCTGCTCGTGTGTGCAACTGGGTTGTTCGTCGACCCACTGTTCTTCTACGCGCTCTCCATAAGCAACACGTGTATGTGCTTGTTCGTGGACGGGTGGTTCGCCATCACCGTGACGGTGCTCCGGTGCATGACGGATGCGCTGCACGTGTGGAACATGTGGTTGCAGCTGAAAATGGCGAAACGGTCCTTTGGCATGGGTGCTGGGAGTGGGCTGAGAGACACGAACTCCCGCTCCGCTGCTCTTCGCTATCTCAAGGCCAAGAAGGGCTTCTTCTTTGACCTCTTTGTTATTCTTCCTCTACCGCAGGTCAGAATTTCTCTCTCTCTTTCTCTCTCTCCTTAAATTTTTCAATTTTTTTAATCTCATCTTTTAAATATGTCTATTAATTACGGAATTTGGTAGCATATGGGTGGCATTTTGGAATTAATTATAATTTAAGAATATTTTTGAGTTTTTGTTTGAAATTAAATAATGTGAGGAAACACTAGCTGGTGAACTGATGAAGGGGAGATTGATGACAAGTGTGCGCAGGACAGTACCTGATTTATGCATGCAGGGTATGATGCCTACCTGCATAATACTGCATGCATGTGATGTTTCCTTGTCTTTATGTTCATTATTTTCAAAGCAATTATAGAGACAAACTCCATGAATATCATCTAGGAAATCTTTTTGGCATCTCAGTGCCCTGTACTGAGAATTGAGAAACTATTCAAATTGAAAACCAAGAAGGCAAGAATTCTCCAAAATATTAGTAAGATTGAACTGAACTGGTTTTTGTTCACCTTTAGTTCTTTTTCCCATTAGCTTGACTAAGACGGGCTTGGAGTGAGTTGAGGACATGATCCTGCAGATGCAATTTACAATTTGCTTAGAACATTTTGTGTTTTGGAAAACCACCATAGGCACTTCTTCGTTAGGCAAATATTGATCGTTGTTTGCGTTATATTGAAGGCAAAATTGGAAGAGGTACTTAATTGTTTGTATCTTGTTAGAAGGTAGCACATGCACTGCCCTACTTTGAGTGACGAAACTGGATAGCATTGTGCCTGCTCTTTTGTTTATAAGGAAAAACCAGCGACGATAAAACTTTCTACAGTAAGTTACATCAAATCACGATGGGCCACAAGTTTACGTATGTACAACCAATTTAGCTCTTTGTCAGAGTTAGCACGGACTGGTCCCCACTCTCCCTCGCGTATACAAAATTGATTTTTTTATCTAGAACCATGAATTTGTGGTCCTCAAAATTACAGCAAATTGATACTAGTTAAACATGGCATATTTCTCTTACTTCTCTTTATTATCTTGAAGTTGTAATATTTCCGGACTTTTTTCTATTATTGAAATGATACAAAGAACGAAGAAAGTAAAACAAAGGAGTACTTACAGACTTAGTTACAAAATTATAAAGAATATAAATAAGAAGAAGATGAAGAAGAAAGGTGATAGCTGATGGTACAAAACTTTTTGTAGTGTTTGCAAAAGAGATCGGAAAAGCTTTTCACAACCACTTAGGTGGAAAACAAAAAGAGATCGGAAAAGCTTTTCACCACCCACTTAGGTGGAAAACAAAAAGAGATCGGAAAAGCTTTTCACAACCACTTAGGTGGAAAACAAAAAGAGATCGATCCCCTTTACATAGCGATTGGAAAAAAAAAATTGCACTGAAATGTAAAACGTATATATACTTTTAGCTGAACTCGATCAGTTGAATACTTGAATCTATGCATTCTAGTTTCTGCCTATTATTAAATGGCTTAATTATATTTTTTGTTACACTAATTTGTTAAAGTTGTGATTTTGATTCTTTAATTTTATCTTAAATAATATAATTTTTTTTTAAATTACAATAAAGTAATTTTAATATCATAATTTCATCATAAGAGATCAAAATTGTAACTTTAATAAAAATAAGAAGATCATATTGTTCATGATGAAACTAAAGGAACCAAAATTACAACTTTAATAAATTAGAGGATCAAAAATGTAATTAAGTCTAAATAATTTTTTTTTAATGAAGGGACAACTAATATTCTTCATATCTGGCTTCTGCATGACATGTATATATGATTTCTGTTTTCCTCGTCCCATATAGTTTCATGGACCATCATCAAAACATTAATTAATGAAGACATATTTGTTCTGGGTTGCCCTTTTGTCTATGGTACTGCGAACCAAATCAAAAGACCTTATGCCAAACTTGAGATACTGAGAATATGTCCTGTTGCTTTAGCTGTGATAAAGATTACTCTAATTGCTTTTTATTTTGAATACTTATTACAGTATCAGAGCTCAATAAAAAATACTGAGGAGTTAATTTATTTATTTTTTTGTTTTCTTTTTCTTTGGCAGATTGTACTATGGGTTGCAGTCCCCCATCTGTTGGAGAACGGTTCTGTAACTTTGGTGATGACAGTGTTGCTAATTATATTCCTCTTCCAATATCTCCCTAAGATCTATCACTCCGTTTGCCTCTTGCGTCGCATGCAAAACCTCTCTGGCTACATTTTTGGAACAGTTTGGTGGGGCATCGCCCTTAACATGATCGCCTATTTTGTCGCCTCCCATGTAAGTTTCACTCACCTTTCTTTCACACTCTACAGATATGAAGACAATGATATTAATTTATATGAAACATATGCCTTGTGAATTAATTAATTAACCATGATTTGTATATGCTGTGTTCATTAATGAAACCTAATCTTTTTTTTTTTTTTTGTTCTGATTCTCCAATCATGAGATGAAACTAAAGTTAGAGATATGTAGTTTTGGACTTATATGTTAAAGATTGCCCTAAAATAATGACACCCTTATTTTTTTTTTAAGTAGAAGCCATTCAATATATTAAAGTTTGTTCATTATGGACAAGAAAGCAGGAATGTGTCATTATCTTGTACCACCTAACATAAGAAAATTTCAACAAAAGATGACAAAAAGGAGGGTAAGTAATTGAGTATTTTATTCTTCAAAGGTGTATCTCAAGCTCATAATGATTATTTTTTGTGTAATTCATTGATTTCTACTGCCCACGGGATTAACACGCTTAGATTATACTAAGAATCTTGACGTCTTATGGGGAAAATGGGTAGAAACTAGAAAGTCTAGAATCTACATAAATGATAATAGAGCCAAAGTAATCATTGAGTTTATAATGATTAAGAAACATTGAAGTTTAATTTTACCTCAACTCAGGCTGAAAATTTTGAAAAATTGATAAGGCATTTAATTAGAGGGTGACCAGGCTTTTATATATCCTTAAAGAATTAAAAAGTGGGTAGGCAGCCCTTATATCTTTGGATATAATTAATTAAATAGAACCAAATTCAGATTGAATTGGCTCCTGCGGTGAGTCACTGTTTCTAGTTCTACTCTATAAACAGACTTCACATGAAAACCGCAAAGGGAAAAAAGCTAACTCAGCAGTGCTTATATACTGAAATAGGCAGCAGGGGCTTGTTGGTACTTGCTAGGGATCCAAAGGGCAGCCAAGTGCCTGAAAGAGCAGTGTGGGAAAACGAATGGTTGTGGCCTAAGAATGCTGTCTTGTAGAGAACCTATATATTATGGAACACATGGCATGGTGAGGGAAAGAGCAAGATTGGCATGGGCAGAGAACAGGCAAGCAAGGTCTACTTGCTTAGATAGCTCTGACAATTACGATTATGGAGCTTATAAATGGACTGTTCAGCTTGTCACTAATGATAGCCGATTGGAAAAGATTCTTTTCCCTATCTTCTGGGGCCTCATGACTCTCAGGTACCTTCATTTTCTCCTTTCCTGGCCCCACTCTTACGCCTTTATTTAGCATATGCATGTGTCTATATGATGAGCATCACTGTTTCTTGGGTCATTCTTTCTGTATAGTGACAGTTTTAAAAGCTTTAGTTATATCAGTTAGGTGATTAAAAAACCAGGCTATTATCCATTTATCTGCAGTTTCAATGCCTAGAATATGTCAATTATTATGGACTTTAAACTTGATCTATTGAGAGATTTTCTTAAAAAAAAAATCTAATAAAAATGCAACAACTCTGAAAACCGCAGTTTATCTCTGATTTTAACTTTTATCAATATTGTATAGGATATATTTTCCTTTTTGTTTATGAAATTCGTTTATTCATCTTGGAGCTATATAATTATTAACACAACAAAACCAAAAGAGATATAAGGAAGGAAGTGGGGGTGATAAGAGCAGCCTCAATAAAGACGTTTTCTGCATGGTGCATATCAGCATGCATCAAGAAATATTTGCTTAGCATTATTATTTTCCCCTTCGATTTTACCTTTGCTTCATACTTACTCTAACTTTGTTGATGTGATCAGCACCTTCGGGAACCTAGAGAGCACTACGGAATGGCTAGAAGTTGTTTTCAACATCATTGTTTTGACCAGTGGCCTTCTTCTTGTCACTATGTTGATTGGAAACATCAAGGTTCAAAACAACTAAACTTTTCAATTGTAACGTTGTTTTTGAGTAATGTAAATATTTGATTTGAATTTGTTCTGGATATTTTGGGCAGGTGTTTTTGCATGCAACAACATCAAAGAAGCAAGCGATGCAATTGAAGATGAGGAATATTGAATGGTGGATGGGGAAAAGGCACTTGCCTCAAGGGTTCCGGCAGCGTGTTCGGAACTACGAACGCCAGCGCTGGGCTGCCATGCGTGGAGTTGACGAATTCGAGATTATCAGAAATCTCCCTGAGGGACTCCGAAGAGACATCAAGTACCATCTCTGTTTGGATTTGGTCAGACAGGTAAAGTCCAGTGCCGGCCCATTTCTATTTTGTACTTCGAACTAGCCCAATAAACCTTAAGATTTTAAGCCCAACACATCCACTTCACCACATCAAAATGTAAAAATCTACTGGCAACAACAATTTAGTTACCAATTAAAAGGGCTAACAAGAAAAAGAAAAGACCATAAGAAATCCTTCTTTTTGTTTCACCCAAACAAAAAGGTAAAGGAAAAGAGAATTTCATACTAAAATTTTTCTGATAAAGTTGAGGTAAAAATGCTAATACCTTTATACTGTTGTCAGGTGCCACTGTTTCAGCATATGGATGATTTGGTCCTAGAGAACATTTGCGATCGCGTGAAGTCCCTCATATTCACAAAGGGAGAAATAGTAAGCTCCAAATGCCCCTAAATTCCAATATACCAATAGTCAATAGTTAAACTAATTAAAACAAAAGAATATTAATTCAGCTTTAATTGAAGTTGGCGTTTTCAAGTTAGCAGACACAACCCAAATGAAGCAAATGGTTAATTTTGATGGTGCAGATAACGAAAGAGGGAGACCCAGTTCAAAGAATGCTATTCGTAGTAAGGGGTCACCTTCAGAGCAGCCAAGTCCTCCGAGATGGTGTGGAAAGTTGCTGCATGTTAGGCCCTGGAAACTTCAGTGGAGATGAGCTGCTTTCATGGTGTTTAAGAAGGCCCTTTATAGAACGTCTTCCACCATCTTCATCCACTCTGATCACCCTTGAAACCACAGAGGCATTTGGGCTGGAAGCAGACGACGTGAAGTATGTGACGCAGCACTTCAGATACACATTTATGAACGAGAAGGTGAAGAGAAGCGCCAGGTATTACTCGCCTGGATGGAGAACATGGGCAGCTGTGGCGATTCAGTTGGCGTGGAGGAGATATAAGCACCGCTTAACTTTGACATCGTTGTCGTTTATAAGGCCTCGGAGGCCTGTGTCTCGATGCTCTTCCCTAGGGGAGGACAGGCTTCGCCTCTACACTGCATTGTTAACTTCTCCCAAGCCTAATCAGGATGATTTTGACTTTTGATATTCAATCTGGCCCGTCCGCATCTCCTGAGAAGGAATTTAAAAAATTCTTTTAATAAAATTTGACCCTTCTCTTTTTAATAAAAATAAAAAATTGAAATAAATTTTTTGGTTAAAGGAAAATATAATTTTTTTTATTTTTATTTAAGGAGATTGACAGAAAAAAATAAAAATCTTTTTTTATTGTTATATTTGAACGTAAAATAACATCTCTTTCTGAAAAAATATTTTATTTTTTCAGAATCAATTTTTTATTTTATAAAAGACATTTTTTTTAAGAACATCCGAACAGGCCTTAAGGTTCGTTGGTTTCTCTTTATTTATCTTATTTTGGAAGAGAAGGAATAAAAAAAAAAAGTCGCAGACAGTAAATTAAGATTTTAGTCATTTAGTTCTTTTCATTTAAACACTTAATATTGAAATGTCTTAATTTAATTTTTCAAATATATAAGTCGTCTCAATTTAGTTTCTCAATGTTAAAATATTTTAATTTGATCCTCCATATATGCAAATCGTTTTAATTTAACTCCTCAAAAATACAAGTCGTCTCAATTTGGTTATAAAAATCTTGAAAATGTATGATATTATTTGCATTTTTATAGGGATCAAAACGAGACGATTTACATCTTTGAGATGACTAAATTGAGACGTTTTAATATTAAAAAACTAAATTAAGAGAAAATATATATTTAATAGATCAAAATATTAATTCACTCAAACTTAAACTGTTTGGATCTATTTTTTGTTTTAAAATAAATAAGTATTTTAATTCTAAGAGAAGATAAATATTTTAAATTCTTTAATTAAAAAAATTAGTAGAAGAAATAGAAATCTTTTTCTATTACTGTAAATAAAAATTAACATCTCCTTATAAAAAAAATTTCAACAGCCCTACATAAAAACTCAAACTCTCCATAGCAGTGTCTTATAAAAAATTATAATTTTTAAGTTACATAAGATGTTAAATAATTTTATTAATTACATATTAATATTTTAAATGATATAAGTTCCTTTTATCATTCCGGACACTAGGACAAAATAAGTGCAACAAAGAGCTCCACATCACTAATGACGAGTGAGTAAAGGTAAGCAAAGCAGATTTTTAAAAAACACGATGCACATATTCATCTATCCATGTTCTCTTCTTCCGAATTTCTCAGTGCTCTCTTAATCCTCATCACAGAACACAGATCAAAGATACCCCTCATTCCAATGACTGAGAAGGTGAATAAGGAGGCAAATAGGGCCTTCGTGATCTTTTTGGCGCTTGGCCAAAGGTCTTATGAAGGCTAACTCTGCATTGATACCCTCTAGTGGTAGCAATTCTTCCTGATGTCCCAGAAGAACACCGTAAGATTCTTAAATCTCTAAGGTTGAATTGTGCGGGAGATTGATCCTTTCCACCCTCCCCATAACCACACTCGTTTTGCCATGGCATATTATGTCATAAACTACTCAACGCTCCGTATTTGAGAGGTACTATTATTAGACGTCTAAAGTTTTCTCACAGATGCCTGATTTATAATGGTTGTTTTTGTTCTATAAGGTACATGTTTTAATGTTAAGAATTGGTTGATTAATGATTTTTGTCTCTTGGTTTATGGGACATTCTAGTTTGTGGAGTACCACAAGATATATTTGGATGGAGATATTCAAGTTTTTAACAATATTGTCACCTGTTTGATTTACCGGATGGGAACTTCTATGCTATCATGGATTGCTTTTGTGAGCAAACATGGAAGGACTCTGTTCAATATAAGATTGGATATTGCCAGCAACATCCTGAAAAGGTCCGAAAGCCAACCCACTTAGGCTCTCCCCCTCATCTTTACCTCAATACTGGCATGTTTGTGTTTGAGCCTAACCTCGACACTGGAAACTCAGAAAGTGACTGCACCTACTTCTTTTGCTGAGCAGGTATTTAATATATCCCATTACTGTACTGCGGTATGTGATAGCTAGATATCAGTATTCTATGCTCAATTCCCTTTGACATTAACATTTAAGGCTAGCCCTTTTGGTTTCTAATGTTTGTACTATGCTATGATGAAATTTTGATGGGGATCAAAGCCTTGGAGGTATACTGGGAGGGGAAGGAGGAAAACATGGATAGAGAGGACATTAAGTTGTTGGTGAAGAAATGGTGGGATATCTATGAAGACCAGAAGTTGGGTTACAATAATACATTGGCCGCAGATAGCAATAAGCTAGAACCTGTGATTGCATCTCTGATCGAGGACGTAGGCTTTGTGGGCTACGACAATCCTGCTCCATCTGCAGCTTAATTAACTAGTCTCTGAAATTTGTCAGTTTCTTTGTGTTAGCCATGTTTTGTAAATAAGTATACTAGTTGTAACTAACAGCTCGTTAAAACCCTTAAGCTGGCTTTCTATGGTAGCAATGGAGGTTTATGGGCTAGTTATGATCAAAGCAGCCCTGATATACTTTTACTTTGTTGATGGGTATATCATATCTACTGCATTTAAATCTCTGTTTCTGTTGAACAGAACAACAAGATAATTTTTCATCCAAAAGTTTATTTGTGAAGCAGAACAAACCAGTTCTGGTAACTACAACTATTCTCAGCTCCAGACAAAACTTTATGGCTCGAAAAGAAATTAAGCTAAGCCATTCAAAGCTCCAATTTTCACACAAAGTATACAAGACTTGTTTGATCTTAGATCCCATCGTGTCTTAGATATAATGTATAAAATAAAATATAAGATACCAAGATTTCACGTTTAGAATGTCAATTAAAAAGTATCAAAAAGAAAAAGAAGATAAAATTAGTATTTTATAAATAACAAAAATAACCCAGACAACGTTATTGAGCAAAATACCCAAACAGAGTTTTGGGAGTATCCTAATTTTTGAAGATGCCACCGTAAGTTCTAGACAGACAATCTTGTACTCTGCCCCTTGTAACTCTCAATCAATTTCTTGATTGTTTCTGAAACTGCACAGACCACCAACTTATAGAGCTCTTGATAATAGAAATAAGCAACCACTGCAAAGATGGCAGCCCATAAGGGGGAAGTGAGCCACAGAGAGGGCAATGAA
Source organism: Ceratonia siliqua (assembly GCA_034509205.1). Classification (NCBI taxonomy): domain Eukaryota; kingdom Viridiplantae; phylum Streptophyta; class Magnoliopsida; order Fabales; family Fabaceae; genus Ceratonia; species Ceratonia siliqua. Next base: position 6,361,774 of record JASKGM010000014.1, read on the forward strand.
ATAATAATCAAAGCTAAAACTGAAGCGATGCTTCCAATGGTAAGTATGATGCAGGTGATGATTCGGAGGAAACTGCTGATTTGGAGTTGAAGTGTTGTTCCAAGCAGCCATGCCAAGAAGTAAAGCACAATCGTCAAAACAAGAGCCATCATGATATTGGGGTGTGTCAAGAAGAAAGTTTCTCCCATATTTGTCATCTTAAAGGTGATGATGCCAAACAACCACTTGAAGAACTTGTCAAAGATCCCTTGTACTTCCTTCAACAGATTGACCTCTTTCTCCCTGATTAAGGCAAGGTTAAATTCATCACAGGGAAATGTTATGTCAAAGCTTTATTATAAGACACAGGAACAATCTCCAGCAAGAAAACAGAGGAGGATGTTAGAATAAAAGAGCAACATTGAAACAAAAGAAGGGGTAGCTTTGTACAAAGGGAGAAGTGATATTGATTACTTACATAATTGAAGTTGGATTTCTGCGGCTGGATTCCATGGCAGGCATGTGTTTGTTTTTTTCTCTGCTCCTCTGAGCCAGAAAATATGAGGGTAAATGCTAGTTGCAGAGAGGAGTTTATGAATGGTGGCGGGTATCTGGGGATGACAGTCCATATATAGGGGAGTAGGAAAGCGCAAAGTGAAGAAGAAAGTAAACTCAAGCGTTTGGAAATTTGAATTTGTGACTTGTGAGAGCTTCGGCTAGCACGCCCCTTTGGTTTAATTAATACGTATTAAACGTATAATACCAGATTGGACTTTCCCTTGTTGGAAATATGAAATATTGGACGTTCAAAACCACACACTACTTTAATCATACTGGAAGTGTCCACGTGGGGTCTACGGCCCCTCCCCTCGAGCATTAGTGTAACTTAGATTTTTCTTGGAAGTATATCAACGTTGCCCCAACTTTTTGGGTCCCTTTTAATGGGAATTGGGAAGCCATCCAAAGCTGGGCTTGGATATATCCTTGAAAGGATAGTGTTATTTAAATTTAATTATGAATAGTGTTCTGGAGGGTTAACAAAAATAATAACCTAGATAATTTAAACAATTAAATTAAATGTGTAATGTTTTTTAGTGGCTGTTTGAACCTTTTGACATTAAAATCAATTAGTATTAGGAATAATGTCACTTAAATTTAAATTTTTATTATTAATTACAAAATAATTTTAAAAAAAATTTTAGTCAATATTACTAAAAATAAATGAATAATAAATGATGAATTACACAAAAAAAATTTTATAAAGGGTATTTTAAATATATATTATTTAATTAAATTTAAATTTGAAATTAAGTTAAGTTATAATATTGTTTTAACTTTTAATAAAAGTCTGTATATATTTTTATAATAGAAAATATGATTGTGTAATTAAAATATCTCTTATGAGAATAAAAAATAATTTACTCTAATTTATATGTCTAAGTTAATTAAAAATATATGTGTAAGAGATACCCAAAGAAATAGTAATATTGAATTATCAAATATACTATATTTAGAGGATGTGAACATTTCGAATTAAACATTTAAAATATTGAGATGTTTTAGAAACTTATTTATCTAAAAATATTGATAGTAGAAACGCAAAACACTACTACTTTAATATGAGACCATAATTGTTGGACTAATCCTTCCATACTTTTTCTTATGATGAACAAGACAGGATGTTTTCCTCAAGATATGAAAGCAAGATTCATAAGAATTGGAGAATTTAGATATGGTAGAAAAATGACCCGAGAGAGATGATGAATGATCCATGGGCATATACCAAAAGTCAAACTGTCGGGTGTTTCTTACTCTGCATTGTTTCCTCTTTTCTGTGATGCTTAACTTTTAAAATGCGACGTATTAAACGTGCAACGACGTCGTTTAATTAATAGTGCGCACTGGTCGCAACTAGCAATTGGTAATACCTCCCTTGTCAATTGTCATAATTGAGCATTCGTTACATTTTCCCTTGTTCTTTTTTTATTTATTATCATTATTATTATTTAAACGAAATTAGTATTTTTAAAAGTATCTTAATGAAATTATTAATTTTTTAAATGAGCACATACTAGTCAAAACTCTTGCTACTGTACTACTACTTAGGACACATTTTTCTTGTTTTGAAATAATACGTTTTTTTCGTGTATAGAGATCATTTTCCATAATTTAGTATATACCCAAATATTACAAAAGAAGAACTTAGTTAAAAAGAGCTTCTTGACTAAGTTTTGTGTTTTCAAAATACTCTAACCCTTTTTAAAATTCATGTAACTAAAACAATGGTCAGATGTGTAAATCCAAATTTTTATAGTTTTCTTCTTTCTTTCGTAGTTCCTTTTGCCCATTTTCTCAGTGAATTTTTATTCATCTCCATATTTGTGTTAGTTTCTTATGCGAAACATCTCCAAGTCATTGGTTAAAGATCAAGTGAACTGAGCTGTTTTTAGCAAATACAATATGCTTCACATGGACTGTAAAATTTATGAATATGTTTGTTATCTACATGGCATGTATGAAAGTTGGCTCTTTCATGCATTAATTTCCAGATAAATCCGTGGCTCAGAGCCTGTTGTTCATGCTTCTTCAACCTTTAACCATGTTACTTTAATTTATAACTGGTGATAAAGAAATAGAAAGATGTGTGGTAAAGGCCTGTGCTCTTCTCTTTTTGGTACTGTCTGATAAAAATCAAGTAGTCAAAGGAAGAAAAGACACAGAGAAAGAGAGCCCATAACCACAGTTCATATATCTAAACGGTTATATGACGACTTCACATTTTGCATCATGTATTTGCTTCTGCAAATTTCAAAAGAATTTTAACGATTATCTCTGAAGTCCAATTCAAAGCAAGCCGGTGAATAAACGATTTGAAATATGAAAACATAGGTGTACAGATGATCATAAACCTCTGGCTCTTTTTCATCTTTCTGTTTCTTCCTAAATTACTGCACATAATAAGAAAGGTAGGAAAGAGGTGCAACTGGGGGAAAACACTGTTATGCTTTGGCTGCCTCTAGTGCTGAGAACCGATTTTCCTCTGCCTCTGGAGCAGCAGAGCCCCTGAAGAGCAAGATTGCCAAGCTGCCTATGCAGAAATAGATAAAGCAGCCACAGCAATGGGTCACAAACGAACCAAAATCAGTCCCTACAATGCATTGCCAACCAGGTCCATGCGTCCTATCAAATTCCTGCAGTAATAACATAGTAAAATGACCAGAAGATTCAGTTAAGAATCTCAAGTTCTGTCGTTAAATCTTACAGTCAACTGGGTCTCAAAACAAGAGTGGTTTAGTTTTAGTTTTATACCTTCTTTATAAATCGGGCTATCTCAGTGGCCTCAGTGACATCGAAGACATCAAGTGCTTTGGATGCTAAATCCAGGGCATGCTTCTGCATAGTTTGAAGCATGTCAGTTTCACCAATGACTGCCTTGCCTTCTAGCATGGTGAACTGAAGAAACTTTACCACACCTATATTGGAAAGTGGATAAGGAGGGTGATGGAGCTGAAAGGGAGCACAAAAAAAGAGCAAAATGAGCTGCTTCTCAAAGGTTGTTGTGGATTAAAGGTAAGTGGTTCTGGTGGAGATCATATAGTGTCAGAATAAAGGGCGTAGATGCGGGTGGTTCAGCCACGTATGGATTCCTTTCTTTGTCGCCACCAAAAGATGTTACCCAATTAACCCATTTTAGTATCCAATATTCATGAACCCGGTGGACCATTTCAAGGGAGTGGCACATGGTTCGAGCTTGGTGTTACTATACTTGGCGCCTTGGCTGTGGTGGAACATGAATTGCAGTGAGGTGCAACTATGATTGCTGGCTGAGTGTATCTCAGGAAAAAATACAAACATTTGCTGAGCCTAGATAACGTTGGACACGTGTTTGGTATATTGTGACCTATCTGTTTGGATTTGGTAGCAAGGTGTGATGGTGCACAAGTAATCAGTCAAGTTCTGATTATGGTCAATTTGACTTGGCACATTTTGGCCAGCATATGCTGTTCATTGCTTAGACGAAATTATTGCATTTTTAGGGCTCCAGGTAAACGTTTAAGGGGATAGCTAAAATAATCCAAAGTGTTTCCCAAATTGGAGGAGAAACAGAAACTGGAAGAGTCTAAGCTCCAAATTCTATATACTGTCACTAATTATACTTTGGATCTAGTACTTTTATCTTAATCCTACCAATTCTAATCACCTAAGTCATGTCTCAGATTGCTACAGCTTTCATGTTTATGTTTAAATCAATTATAAATTGAACCTATATAAAAATGGAAGCCTGTTTAGTTCTAGAGCTTCTCCACTTATTGACCAATGGCTTCTTTTGGGATTTTAAACTGAAGTCTATTATGTGATTGTTTAGTTTATTGAATGACTAGCTTATAATTATATTCTATGGTAGAAAAATGTTTGAGAGGAAATGAAAAAGTAGCTTGGGACCAACTTGCCAGGCTTGGCATAGGTATGTTGTGAAGACTATCTCTAGTTAGTAATGAATAGGACCACATAAGATTACCTGCCTAGATTTCTTCTGACATACTGCTGGATATTTGAAACACTTGTTCCTACGAATTTTGGCACCACTTTTAGTTCAGGTTCTTAATCGTTAAAATATGACATCGCTACAAGCCTAGATCATACAATCACTAAATGCATATGTAAACCACAACATGGTGGGCAAATAATTTTTCCCACTATTAAATTAAGATGGAACAAAAGAATTCTCTTTTTACTTCATAGTTGCTAAATTTTCTTGCTACCAAAATTCATTGTAGGACCTGCCACCTCGCTACTCCACTGAAATGGCGTGACTAGTTGAATTGGTGATCTGTTGCTGTAATTTCATGAGAAATTCTTGAGTAGTTTATCAAAGATAACAGTTGCGTGCGCTTAATTGGCCTATTATACTGCCAGTATTATTTGTTCAACTCCATAACAGTTGCAACAGGCCCCCTCTTCCCTTCTCTTTCTCTTTGTTTTTTAAGTAATTGGAAGAATAGCCCCTCAAAACAACCAAAGGCAAGGTCTCAGAGGTACTCCAAGAAAACTATCTTAATTTTCCGGTAACTTGATTGAATTTCTAATAAGAGACCGCACAGTTTCATCCAGCTCTTACATTACAGGTATCCTAACATACACACATATATATATATGGGGGGTGCAGAGGAGGGGGAGAATCTCTCGTTTAGTCCAGAAATTACGGAGCTGACCATGTTTGCTATCATTATTCTATCAATGCGGATCATAAAAAAGATGCACTCAAATGATATTATCATAAATCATCTATTATTCAGACAAGATTGTTTCTCAAGCATATGCTAGCAAGGACTTATTTGTTTTCAACACAAGCAAAATCTATAATGTACATGTCGGACGGCTCCTCCAACGAGCAGGGATTTTGATAACCATACCAACATTACACGAATCTCTGCATCAGAGTGTGTTATCTCAAACTCCCACAACAGTTGTCTAGGAGCGTATCCAAGGTTGATGTAGTATTATAACAATAACATCTTCCCCGGAGAAAAGCACGACCAGGGCAAAATTCATTTTATACTGAATCTACTGCTTCAACTTGTTGCCGAGCCAGGTACTTTTCCCTTCTTTCTTTCTAAAAACATTAGGAGGAAAAATTATAAATAAACAATTAAAAAAAAAACTAAAATGAAAACTGTGAATTGAACAAATCTAGAGTCTACATTTTACACACCCATTCATCAATTACAAGTCCTTCACCAGCAACTCGAGGACCTGTCTCTGTAGGAGGCTTCTTGCGAGCTTCAAGTGCAGCATCAGCTTCAGCCAACTGTCTTTTCAGTTTTTCCAAAGCCTAAAGAAACCAGATTTCCATTATTGAACATCAATCCTGTACTAAACACAATTTACAGAAAAGTTTAACTTACAGGAGTTGGCCGCATGGGATCTATAAATACAACCCGCAATATTCGTTCAACTATCACTTGATCCTTTTGTTCATCAAACTGCATGAAATTAAGAAGGCCCAAGAACAAATGTTTTTATCACCAACCAGAGCCATGAAAAAAAAAAGACCAAGATATGGCAAAAAGAATGAATAAATAAAACAAGCTATTATCAATACAGAAAAAGCCAACACTATCATGACAATATACTATTCACAATTATATATATCAGAACAGGAAAATATCCTATACAAAATTTGAAATTCTGTTTTCTTGCCATTCTTCAACATCGTAGGGGCCATAGCAGACCCATCCAAACATTGTCCAACATAAGTAATCCTATAAAACACCAGATACCAATTTTCAAAAGAAGTACGTGCCAATAATAACATCAGGAGTTGAAGACTACTAATTACTTAATTTGTTTGATCACATAAAGGCATCATAACTACACTAGTTAAAGAAAATAATAGAAGGAAGAATTAAGTAAGGCTACATGATTTTGAACTTGACCTTGTTCTTCTAGTCTAAGCAGGTTCAATATGTTATCAGAACTTACCAGCTCAGGTACATAGTCTATTCCTTCTTTCACTTTGAGACTCATGATTTTGAACTTGACCTTGTTCTTCTGGTCCAATAGCTTTTCATTGTTTTCAGGGTGCTCCACAAACTTAAACACTGACCATCAAATTGGAAAAGGAAAATTGATACTGTAAATAATGCTAACAAGATAATATATATATATATGTATGTATGTATGTATGTATGTATGTATGTATTAATATTACCAGTTGCAACCAGGCTTTCTCCAGGTGCAAGAATACCACCGGGAGGTCGCATATAACAACTCTTTGGTGCTGTAGTTTGAAACTGAAACAAAAGCAAGTGATTAGAAAAACCAGTTACATATAGCAAGCATATGCAAGAAAACAAACACAGCAAGTACAAGCATTGATGGGACCTAACAAAAGTATATTTCTTTTAATTATACATTAGGGCAAATGTAAAAGTAAATAGAACATGAACTTGCTAAGACTAGATCTCGTAGTGAGCATTCTACATTAGCAACAAAAGACGAACAAACACTAAGATAAGAACAACACTCAATGTATTGGCTTATGCCATATTATGAAGCCATTAGCCTACGAAGCACATACACTTGATGCATCAACACTCATGCCGACACTCGAAGACCCTCTATATACTACTCTCACGAACAAAATATATCAAAATTTAATATTTGACACTTGTTATATACCTTGTAAATATGTTTTAACACATACTAGGCATATTTTCATATACTTCCTGATATTCTCATACTTATATATCATTACCTATGAATTTATATATCTTTTTAATTTTAATTTATATATCTGCCATGTCCTTGTACTTTTAGATTTTGACATGTCTTGTTGTGTCTAATGTCCAGTTTCCATGTTAGTGCTTCATAGGCCTGACAATTGAAGTAGAAAATTTATACGTTGAGCCACAAAAAAGACATGGTGAGTCCACAAAACTGATACCTTGAAAGCTACATGAGACTTGCTACTGTTTTTTAACCGGACAGCAGCCCTGACCTGTTTACCAGGTTCATCTTCAAAATAAACAAAACCCAAGCTCAGTATAAGGAAAGAAGGCAGAAAAATAAAATAAGTTTGAAATGATAAACTATATGATCATGAAAACAAAATGACCTCCCGAAGACAGTTTCTTTCATGTGATGGTGCAAGCAGAATTGACTTGTGGAAGACAGACGTTTATGTGATCATGTGCAAGTGACTGTGACTGTGACTGTGCCTGGTTTTAATATATGAATAAATAATCGATCAAGTCGAGTTTGCAGCTGAAACCTACAAAACGTGTCCACACAGTGCTTACAGATAAATGCCATTTGGCTAAGAGGATAAGAAAAATAAAGGATTCGAATTTCAACTAAAAAATCTCTAATTTACTCAAAATTCAATGTAAAATCTTTAATTCTTGAAAAAACTTCAAATTGAAGAGACAGTAGACATGGAGAACAAAGACAAACAGATAAATGCAGCTAAAATCAGAACTTACTCGGGAAGTAGAGGTTATTAGCAGGATCAAGACGAAGTCTACGCCGAGGGGGAAGTAGAGATCTCGCAACAGACGACACAGTTCTGGACGACGGAGACTTCTGAGTATATTCTTCCGAGTTTCGGTTGCTCCGGCTCCATTGGTCATTAAGATGAAGGTTATGGGTGGATGACGACGAGGACGACGTGTTCCCTGATTGCCAGAAGGGACAAAGTCCGAAAAGCTTGGCGTCGGAGTGCAACTTGTGGTTACCGGCGATGGCCATAGCTGCGCCGGAGCCGACAAAACTCGTTGAAGCCTTGCTTTGGCTTCAAGTCATCTAATTAGGAGTCCGGTGAGGAATTCAATCGAAATTCCAACGCTTTGAATTACTTTCGAGAACCAAGAAACCGAATATTTTTCTGAGATTCTGAATTGGAGGGAGATTTTAGAAGGAAGAAGTGTGGAAGACGGAGAAGGAAGGGCAGGCACGATTAAGCAGAGCTGGGTTCTGAACTGGAGTTCGGAAGGGTTGTCTTCACTGTGATTGAATTGATGGTGAGGTTCGTGCACTCGCAACGTGTCGTTCAGGTAACATTTAATACGCACGCTCTTCCCGCATTAATGAAAGCGAGTGGTTTCAGGACCTAACAGTCATTAAATTTCCACCAAGGACAATTAAATCCAATCTCTACCCCTCTTTAATTCTATTTTCGTTTATTCGAGTTAATTACATAATCGAGGTATTAAGTCTTTTCTCTTAAAAACGTATTCTTTAAGAAAATAATTTTTAAAATCTTAACTTAAATAATTAAAATAAAGAACATACTTTACAATCTTAAAATTAAATTTTAAAAGTTTGAACTTAGATATCTACACCCACCGATGGACTAAGGTAGTTGCTACTTTATATTTTTTTTATTTTAAATTATTTGTTATTTAAGGTAATAATACAAGAATTAAAAAAATTATTAAATAATTTTAATTCTAACAAAAAAAAATATACTTGACTAAATTATCTTTATTAAAGTTAATTTAAATTCTTTTTATTATTCTATTAAAGATAACAATAAATAAAAATAATATTAAAAAAATAATAATTAATACCTTATTGTTAAGGTAAAACGATCGATAATTTGAAATATAATAAAATTATTAAAACGATAAATAATTTAAAACGGATGAAATATGTTAAAATTTTAATCCTAGTTGATGGGGGTCCCCTCCTACGTAACAATGATGTGCGGGATTCAAATTTCATTATGTTAGCATAATATAATTAATTGTTTTAGTATTATCTTAATCGTTCATTTATAGTACTGTTAATTTTGAGTCTGATTCGACATATTTGTCTATTTTTAGAAAATTAGGACTGAGTTAAGGTCTTAAAATTTAAAGCTCAAATTTAAACGGGCATATGAGGGGCTTAGCTCGAGGAAAGTTGGTTCAGTCTGCTTATCAAAATTTTAATTTTTTTATTTTAAATGAATGTGTTAAAATATTAAAAATATAATTCTTTTTGAATAATATATGAAGATAATCTAAAAGACTAAATGGATACAACATCTAAAATAGATCAAATATCATTATTAAAGATGATGTTTGATAAATATTTTAATTTATAATATTGAATTAAAATAATTTTATGATATTATTATTATTATTATTTAATTTGAACTTCTTGTTTATTATGGATAATTTATTTTTGTTGATATATATTTGTTTTGAATAATTTAAAATATATTTTTATTTATTTTTATAATTAATTTTTGTATATTTTATCATTTATTAATTTTTTTAGGTATGTACTTTTAAATTCATTTGAACTCACGTAGATCCTAAAGTCCTAGATGGCTGTGTTAGGACTTTCAAATAGAAGTCCAACAAAAAGGTTTAGCTTAACCTGAACCAATCTGTTTTTCTTGTGACTCGAGGAGAGTTTAATTTACTTGTTTTGACAATGCTATTCATTCATTTTGAAGGTTAGAATGAAACTTCAGAATGGTAAAAAAAAAAAATCTTAATCATTTAAAATAAATAAATAATCAAAATTAAAGAAAAACAACTGGAATATAATATAACTATTATGGGTCTCTTAAGGGAGATGTGTTTTTTATTTATTTGACTAATTGTATAATTCAATTATTTAATAGGTTAAATTATTGAGTTGATCTCTATAGTTTTTAAATTACAGGGATTCAATTGCAAAAAAATGATACATAATTTTAAATTACAGGGATCTATTTAAAAATCTTCAAAGAAATGTGTCACTGAACTTTTATTATGAAATATGTTATAGAATAAATGACATGAATGGAAGAGAGAGAGAGAGAGAGAATTTTGGTTGAAGATTGTTATGGTAGTTAATGAGAATGAGAAGGGTTGGGTACTTGGGTTGGAGGGTGGAGGGGAATGGCATTAATGATGGGAAAGTAAATTAGGTGCAGTGTGATTGTCGGGGCATTAACAGACGTCGGCTAGGTTAGTTGGGAGTTAGGAATTGATTAACCCAATAATAATCACACCCCTTTCCTCTCATAATAATGGACCCTATTAGGCTATTAATTATTATCTCCAAAAAGCAAAAACATAATATTATCATCATCTATTGTTTGAGTGCCATATAAGCATAAGAACAAACTCTCAGAGTTTATTCTTAAAAATGTATTGTATTGGGATACTATTATTGGAAGTATAATTACATTTAAAATATACTTCATTTATTTTTTATTTGATATTTAAAATTAATTTAAATTCTTGTTGTTTAATTAATTTTTTATAAAAAAATAACAATAAAATTAAACAAATAATAATTAATATTTTATTAATAATATAAAATAATAAATTTTTTAAAAT
>JASKGM010000014.1:6372672-6400008 GCA_034509205.1 Ceratonia siliqua
AATAAATTTTTTAAAATGATTATTATTTTAAATTATATAAAATAATAAAATTCTTTTCTTCAACATGTTTTGGTCATATTATATATTAATATCGTTTGTGTGATTGCGCTTGATTTTTTATGTTTTTTTCTTCGTGACATGCACACAGATAATCATGATCTGTTTAAAATGATCCGTCATGCGAATCCTTACTATAATAAAATTATTTCTTAAATATTTCAAATAAAAAAATAATCAAAATGGAATCAGCCTTGACTAAAATTCTTTGCTTATATAATAAGTAAGAGCCTATTTATTTGAGATTATTAGATAATTTTTTTTTATTTTTTTTAAGAAAAAGTTACTTTGTTTTAAGGAAAAATTATTTTATATTTAGATGCAATAATTGAGAAAGACTTTTGAAGAAAGGTGGACAATTTTAGAGATAAAAATTTTTTTTTTATTTTTCTCCTTATCAGAAGAAGTTACAATTTTTAACTTCTCCTTATAGAATGTTTTCTCTATTTATATTAACTTATTATTTTTTTATAAGTATAAATAAATAAATATATTTTTATCAAGAGGGACTAAATTACGTCCCCTTATTTTTTTTATTTTTTTACTTTTTATGATTTTTTAAAATTTTTTTATTTTTTAAAATTAATTAAATATTTTTTATCTCATATATTTTTTTCAAAAATTTTTTAAAATTTTTTAAAACTTTTTTTTAATTTTTTTACATCCTTTTTATTATTCATCATAATTTTTTTACTATTTATTTATAACTTAAAAAATTTTATAAAAAATATATAAATATCTTAAAAAATTTTAAAAAAAATTTATATTATAAAATTAATTAATTAATTTTAAAAAATAAACGGTATGAGAATAACTTCCTTTTATTAAAATACATTATTTTTAAAAAAAAATAATTTATTTTAAAATAAACTTAGGATGATTCAAGCAAAATGATGTGTGCAACAAGGTGCACATCCACGTGGGTCTTGGAAAAAAGAAAAAAAGAAAAAAGCATTTAGATCCCTTCATGGATCTGTTCTATGAGAACCATTGGATGATGTGCGAGCATAAAAGCAACCGTTAGATATAATATGAGCCCTCATTATACAAGACGGGATCCTCGTCAAAAAAACGCAACTTAGCTCTTTACCGGTGGAATTACAAAACCAGTGCCACAAAATCTGGGAGTTCAACCCCTGGTTTCACCCTCACAATCACTTTCCCAGAGAATTCCAGAACTAAACAAACAGATCATATTCTTCAATCCTATTTATGAATTAGGCTGAGCAGCCACCTTCATATAAAATTAGGCTGAGCAGCCACCTTCATATACAATTCTCTGCGCTCTTCCCTCACTGTCTTCAAGAGAAAGAGAAAGAGGAAGATGAGTGGTAAGACTAAGAGGAGGGCTTGCAAGTTCGAGATGGCATTCAATACACTGCTGGAGAAACACAAAGCTTCAGCACCAGAATCTGGTGGCAGTAAGGGTAACAAAGTGTGGCATACTGCTGGGTTTGCACCGCAATCAAAAAGAACGAAGAGCAATATTGATGAGGAGAGGAAGATGGAGAAGGCTCAGAATATAATCCACTTGGTCTGCTGGGGACCCAACTGCTCTTAGTTCTACTTTGCTCATTATTCTGAGAAGTGGGAGTGGGGCCCAGTTGATCTTGTTTTCGTTTTCTCATCTGGGGTTCTATTGTACGCAAATTGGACATATCAAAGAATTCAGATTTTGTTTGTTTTTGTTCAGTCGTAGGCATATTACATACTAGTCTTGGTCTAAGAGAAACTCAGTCTCTGCTGAAGGGAATGCTGCCTCAATTTACAGAGACAAATTGTAGCTGTTAGCAGCAAAGGAAACCAAGTTTTTAAGTTTATAGACGCATTTTATTATAAATTTGACAGAGTCTTTTGAAATGCTTGACCCTTTTGCCATCTGTCTCAATTTCTTGATCTCCTGCGCTGCCATGTTTGATAGCTTATTCACTGGTTAAAAGCTAAATATTCAAACTACTTCATTCATTCATCTGTTTGGAACATTGAAAAGAAAGGTTTTGAGATTAGAATTAGAAAAAACTTCAAATTCAAATAAAGTTTCTTTTGCATTAGAATAGTTCACCCCAAGCGAAAGAATAAGGCAAAGGCACAGAAAACAGCAGTATTGAAAGTAAGTTAGAAAAACAATTGGAAAGAATTATTTTTCATTAAATAAGAGTCAGAGAAAACTTCTTCATTCAATATTGATGAAATTATTTTTTAGTGCTTAATGAAATTATCTGTTCAATATTTTCACCAATGAATATATATAAAAAAAATCGACCTGGATAACAAAGCTGCCTATGTAGATAAATAGCGATTAAGGTAGCATAAATATTGCAAACAAATATTATTAAATATAATTTGACATCAATTAAAGTAATAACTTATGTTATATTCCCTCTATTTTCTTTTGCTTCTATTATTCTTTTAAAATATATCTCCTAATTTTTTTAATTTACATAAATTCCTAAGACTTCATAAGAAATAAGAAATGATTTAGAGTTTTGATGATAACAAATAATTTTAAAAAATATTTTTAATATAATAAAATTTTAAAATATTCAAATCAGAATTTAAATTAAGTCAAAGTAATCAATTAGTACACTAATTATTTTCTATCATTGAAATATTACTTTTTGGAATAATGCAGGGCATTCCAAAAGGAAAGTTAATCTTAAAATTTGTAGAATAATGTTGGGTATTCAAAGAGAAAAATCAATCTCTAGAAAATGAGATAAAAAGGAAAATACCCCAAGGTTTGGAAATGTTGGTCAGCCTTAGATGGCTTAACCTCTATGTAAAAAATTTGAAGATGTCAGCAGGAAAAGAAATAGCCAAATTGACTCAGCCTCCAATTCCTTAGAGGCTGTTTGTTTGAGCTTATTAGAGAAGGAGATTTTTACTTCTCCTACAGAAGGAATGACTTTTTTTTAAGGAGAAGTTATTTTAAGTTTGGATGCAATAATTAAAAAGGGCTTTTGAAGTAGGGTAAACAACTTTAGATATGTAAGTTTCTCTCTCTTCTTATTTTTCTCCTTATCAGGAGAAGTTACAATTTTTAACTTCTCCTTATAGGAGGTTTTTTCCATTTTCATTAACTTATCTGTTTTATATAAGTCCAAACAAACAGGTATACTTTTATCAGAATGCATTATTTTTTGAAAAAAAGTAACTTATTCTCATAATAAGCCCAAACAAACATGGCTTTATTCTTCACTAGTGGTCCAGAAAGATGAAAGTGAAGGTAGAGGATATATCAGGCTTGAGGAAGTTGGAAACTTTTGCAGGTAACTTATACAATATGCATCATTTCAATGCCTATGAAAAAGTTAAGCATAATTCTGGACCCAAAAGTTACCTTCAGCTGGACACTGGAGAATTCCTTGCTCAGGCTCCACAAGTCTATTTTACCGAAGTTTGTTTAAGTAAGGATGTAATAATCACAAACTGCAGCATCAGAACAGGACAAATTTCTCTTGTACTCTCCAGAGACATTCAGCGCTATTGAAAGATGTCATGACATGAGAAGCTTATGCGATGTTTTGTCATTATAGAACGCCACTTCCTTGAGGCGCTGTGAAATTGCTGATGTGACAAGCCAGAGTACTTACTTTCCTTGTCTTGCTCTTCCTCCTGCTGCACCTCTCATCAAAAGTTAGAATCATTAGAACTCAGTAACTTGAAAGCCTTGAGCATTCTGTGCGAGGAAAATGAAACTGTGGCTCAAACCTTGCCATCTCGAGGACCTTTTGCTTGTATCAAATATTTTATCATCTATCGTTGCCCCAATATCAAGAAGTTGCTGACACCTGAATTGCTTGCCTATCTCGAGAACTATTCATCATTGTGAGTCAACTGTGTAGCAACCCCAGAAGGTGTAGATGGCACTGGTGATGTCACATTCATCACTCAAAGTTAGTATCGTTGTCGTTGAAATACCTACCAGAACAAAGGAGCGTATGTAGAGGACTAATGGATATGTGAGTCTCTCCAAAACTTCAGAATCTTTTAAATGTCCAAAGCTAGTGAGGCTCCCTCAAACTGTACCCCTAGTTACAGACACTATATGATTCATTTTTATAGGGACGACAATCTAGAATTGACAGTAAAAGGCTGATTGAAATGTATATTTTTTGAATGAAGACGACCTATTATTGGTTGAATAATTGATTGCCTTATTTAATCCCTCTCCTTAGTAATTGAGACAACTGTCCGTTTATGAAGAGATTTTTCTACACATAATGCACCACTTAATTTGTACATTGAACTAACTGGAACTTGCAATTAGTTTGACATATACAGATATACTACATGGTGGAACTCATATCTACAAATGTCAAACCAACCATCATTTGCTATTTGTTGTACTGAACAACTTTAGTTCACATATTGTGGTCAGTGGATTTGGAACACGGTCTGTTATTGTCTGTTTAATTCTCCAGTTCTGTTTTCCATGTTCGACATCCTCTCATTCTGTTAATTAGGAATACGACGAGTATACATTACGAGTTACTAATATTGGTAGAATTCTTGGATAATGTTTTGAAGTTCGGAATTTAGATATGCTGTGGGTATATATCCAATGTATTCTCAAGACTTCCTGACTCAATAGAGGAGATATTTTCCATAAGGGACACCGAAGAGGAAGAAGACCTGGATTCTGGACTTGATCAGTGACGTTCCTATAATCAGTCTTCCTAATTTAGAGCCGGCAAAATTAAATAGCATATATGGAAAGGGATCATAGCCTCTGGACGGCCTCGTTTGATGTCCATAATTGCTTGCTAAATGCACTTTATCTCCTACTCTGGTCAGCTAGAGGAGAAACTTTAATATATACATGAGACCAACTGGAACTGATAGCTTATTTATTTGTTGGAAAATGGACCACATATAATTGCATTAGTTAAATGCACTAAAAACAAAAGGCCTGTGAATTATGAGCAAAGGAAAATTATATGCAAAACAAAATTATCATGCCTAGCCTTTTCATCCTTCCCATTTTTTCCTTTTACCAGCACTCCTTAAGTAACGCTATTTCTCTGTACACTAACTAAGATGAGCTACATCAATTCCATCAGGATATCTGAATGTCTCAGCTGCACCAAACTTGAGACGCTCTTCAGTTGATTCTTCATCACCACTATCTTCTCCTTCCTGGTTACTGGTAGGTGAGGAGGGATCATATATACTTCTAGAACGGCAGAATGGGGTGGCAAGCATGTTCACTTGGCCATGGTGAGATATCTCGATAACAACTGTATCATCATCCATTGGGAGGGGTTGTTTCCATGGCTCTCCATCAATCCTCATGAATGTAGAGTCAGCTGCACCCTTATGAAACTCAAAACGGATTCTGCTGGTCTGCATAAAGATAGCAGCACAGAAACAAAGGTTTCAGCCTAAAGAAGGTAAGGAGAAACTAATCAAAGATGGCTTCTGAATAACAGACATATCAGACACCCAGAAAATTTTGGACAACAATCATTTGATTCCATAATTCATATTAACAGTTGAGAGAGAAGTCATTTGATTATATATTCAGTCTTTATTTATTTATTTATTTTTAAAATAAATGAAGAAAAAAAATGGTATGATCATAAATTGATATGTCCTACCTGTGCCAAACGAGTCCCATGCCCATTTGGAGCAAGCAAAACAAGACCATGCCAGGCATCTCTAAAACCCACTACATCAATTAGGCCATCATCCACATAGGGAGGAGTCAGGTCCCTCTGTAAAGCATAATTATATAGATATCTATTAAAAGTCCACAATCATAAATCTGCATAAGTTCTTAACAAAAATTTCTATTAAAAAAAACTATATACGCTGCAAATTCACCTACAGTTTAGATAAATGCAACATCTGCAAAATGGATAACAGAAAATTCAGTACTTACATAAATCAATTTCTTTCTATTTGGTTTTCCCCAAGGATCGAGTCCACCAGAAAAACTGGGCAAGTTGAGGCAAACTATTGATCGTATGCTGTATATGAAGGTCCAAAGTTTTAGTTATACAATAAGGATAATCACCCAGAAAATTATGATAACAAATCATTAGTAGGAATACATCTTACGTTGTAATCTAATGTAATAAACTGAAATTATACCAGGTCACAAGTCCTATTTTCTTTCTACTTTTGGATCCTTATCCTCTATATTCTCTTGTTTTATTTCTTTCCATCCACAATTTTTATCTTAAAATTCTACCAAAGAAAACATGCCCAATAAACTATACAAAATAACAGATATATGACTAGTTTTTTTAGCTAGAAAATCTTCAATCAAGGTGTCTGAAGTTTGCTAATGTGTACAGTCACGTGGGAAGCCTCATTGCACCATCAAAATAAAGCATAAACAAAAGATGAGAAGTCATCAAGGGTCCGTTGAAGTACCATTAAGTTCCGCTATTGGTTTTTAAATTATAGCAGATCCAGTGAAGAAACTGTAAAAGTTCAAGATAGTTAACAAAAAAATATAATAAAGCATGTGTAAACCAGTGTCACCTGGGAGGTATGCGGAGGTCGTCCCACTGACCTTGCCTGTTCATTATCTTGACCTTTGTCAGCTGAGCAATGTTCCTGTGTCAAAATCAAACCATTCTAACTTAGACTACCCTATTGGAAGGCAAATTGTAAACTTATAATCATGTGTTTCAGCAAAATGATGTAAACAATAAGAAGTATTTGTTCCTAACAAAAACTAACATTTGTATTTACAACTTCACACTGACTATTGAGACATTATGAGAACAGCAGCAGTATTAAACCAAACGATCTCTAAGAGTTATTTCTTTCTCCGTTTAATATCAAATAACCAGAACCATTGAATAAATTTTCAAATTAAAAAGAACAGCATGGGGGAATGCCGTTATTAGCACTATTCTCACTTGATTATGTTCTGTACCTGATTAAAGCATAGTGAGAGACCCCGAGACCCCAACCAGTAAGACATTAAATGCATAAACTCATCAATTGATAGATAAAATAGGGTCTTGAGTAGTCAAATTCACCCAAATAAAAACGAAAACAAAAAGGAAACTTCTTGCGGGATCCACTCTATCAATTTCTAGACAGTTAAATCATCCACATTATCTATCATACCAATGGCAAGTGACCATGCCAATGGCCACAAGTAAACAACATGGAACAAAAGTGATGAAACTCCAACTTGGTAAAATACTACTGTGTGTTATTTTGAAAAATTTATTGTTCATATCTTCTACCAAAATGAATCCAAAAATAATATAAACTGGTGCTTCTTTGATGACTAACCGTGAAGAAGAATGAAATAGAGAAGCACAGAACCATCCTTGTGTACATCCAAGCTTCAGATACGTACTCTGGTTAGCAAAACAAAGGCATTATAAGGGATAATTATTAACAAGGATGTGATAGAAAAGGATAACAATTCACACCTAACTTATACCAAATATACCTCATAATCTCATATGGCATCAAATTTTGATGATATAAAGAATTCACCAAATGCAAGTAACTGGCTCATAGACTACCGCAAGAACTGGACAAACTATATATACACTTGATAATTGTAATTTTTCTTGCATAAATAAATTCCAGGACATTTGATAACAACTTTTGATATTGTTATAGGATAATGTATGCTCAACTGAGATTATAATAAAATTGGAAAGTAAAAATATATTTAAAAATTAAGCATGAATAAAAAATTTAGTATCATCAACTATAGACACTTTTATTATTAGGATACATGTTTTGCCCATGCTTTAAATTATAACTCCCAAATAAGTTGTGAATAAATAACTAGAAGTAATGAAGATAAGAAATACTATTTTATACTTTATAGTTCAAGTTCAACTCATGAATTGTAAAACATGTTGACTGTGGTACCTGATTATATAACTGGTTTTTAAATCTCTCTGGATGTAACTTTCTCTCAGAGTGAAATGCATATGATACTTGAGCATCCATTCCTGCATGGAACACATACATCTAGTCAGATGAACTTGTTGATTGCACTAATCTGATAGTTTCCAATTTCTGTTTAGCCCTTCCATAGACCTCATATCTTGCCACAGAGGAAATGAAAAGGTTATCCAGCTTCTGTAACTAGAATTAGTTTCCAATGTGCACAATTTTGAAATTTTATGAAAAGCACTTGCCAGTTGCCCACGGCCCCACACATAACTTGAACTTTTCAGATATACTTGAGTTTCTTACCCATGCTAAAATAGTTCCAAAATCCCCCACGGTAAGTGTGGTAACCCTCCTGAGAACAGACAATGATTCACCAATAAGCATGTGTGCAATGCCACACTCACATTAAGTAAATAAAAATATGAAGAACTTGCAAGCAATAAATATTCAAAGAAATCAGATACTTAGACTGTAATTTAAACCTCCAATTCCCTTTTCTTTAATTTTTCCTCCTTTTCCTACACTATGTACTAAAAAAAGAAGCCATCGTCCAACCAAACACTCGAATCAGCTCGCGGCACAAAAGAAAACAAAGTTGTGGGACCACAGCAATTGCTAAGGTGACCACTAATCTATGTAAATGTCAAAGCAGAAACTTCTAAAGAAAGTTACACTTTACTTAGTTGGAATTGTCAGAACTATCTGACACTCTTGCAGTCATTTGCTATTACCTATAAAGGGAGTTCCCAAGATATGCACTTTAAAGGGATACCCTCTGTTTAAAGGTCAAGTTATACAGTTTTAAAGCTCTTGTGACACTTGAGAATATATTGACAAATGTCCGGTTGACAAAACTGCTAAGCAATAGAAACACAGAAAATGTAATGTATTAGGCATGCATAACACCAAACTGAGACATACAGCAAGAGCTGATCCCACATTATATAAAATACAATTACAATAATTAGAAGAAAACATTTTGGCAATGTTTCTAGCATCGTCATTCCGGAAATGGATGCTTCTGCACATAACAATAAAACTAAAAGTTTACATAATTTCACAAGCTGTACTTTCTGAGTAGAACAAGTAGATATTAGCGATTAAGAATCACTTGTAACATATTCATACTGAGATAAACTAGTTTACATTAATAATATATAGTATTTACAAAATTCCACATTTAACCTCAAAAGGTAAAAATAAAGGATAAAACCATAATTAAATTATGTGCACCAACCATGTGTTTTTACTAATATAATTTATTTCTTTCCTCAATTTGTAAGTCATGAAAACACAATCCCTGGTTGATCTCACTTTTCACCTCTAGTATTAAAAAAGTGGAGGTGCCACCAGATCAAAAGATCACTATGTGATTATGATATATGCAGGGATATTCCCTTATTGTTTCATTGCCTCTCTGCCCTCCCCCCCCCCCCCAAAAAATGAACTGTTCTAACACTGATACAAAGCACCAGTCCTATTTATCGGTTATGCTTAAATTGCACAAGATCTAGCATTTTAAGATAAAATGAGTTGGGCAGTTGGAAGAAATAAAAAATAAAAAAAACTGGTCAAACGAATGCACAGCAGTTCATTCCTGATTTTCTAATTTTCATAAAACAATATCAATGACCAAAGTTCTGGCAAGAAATTACAAGAAAGGCATTTAAATCTTATGTCCATTGTAGTATGCTCTTGTAATTGTCATTTTAAGCTTTCACTAAGATTTATAAGAATGTTCTGGATGCAGGGTAGTAAAAGGCACAAACACCAACCATCAAAAATATATTGTGCACAAATCCAAATCAAAGATGGCAAGACTTTGAATTTGAATCAGAAGAAATTTATTAGCATGAATATTTATTCAACGACATCAACATATTTAAAGTAATAAAAAAAACTCACCTTATTTAGTTTATCGGTCGTAGAGACACGATGGAATGCATGCAACGAATGAGGCAGCTCAAGAGGTGCAATAGGGTCACAAGAACCTTTCTTTGGAGCCTTCATTCTCATAATAATATGCCAGCTGAAAAACAAAATCACCATTCAGAAATAAAAATTAAAATTTCAGCAGATATTCAAAGAGGTTTGTCGACTGCATTATAAGTTATAACCAAGAAACAATACTCATCTTAAATGTGAACTTTTTATATAGAAATAGAACTGTTCTGCCTTTGAATCTCATAACATTAGATCTGACCAAATGTTTTATCTACACTAGACTAATATCAAAACTATCTTCATTTATTGAAACAACTTTCGGTTCTGACTTTTGCCTGATACAAATTGCTTTCCATGTTCCCTCTTCATACATGGTTCAAAGCCCCATTTGGAAATGCTGGATATATGAACAAATAGAATAACTCTTATCTTACTTCCTGATTAGCAAGTTTTAAAATACCACAATTTTTTAATTCATTGGATAAAAGCATCCCATAGATGGTCTACAACAAGGTTCGTGGATAACTGGATATAAATTTGCAAGCAATGAAAAATTTAGAAAACTTCCAAAAATGTAGTACAAAAAAAAAAATCCAAAGCAATTATGCAACAAACCCAATATATTATACATCTTATCTACATGATAAAAATTCCCATCCAGTCGTCTCTTACTCTGAAAGAAGTCTAGTGTGCTAAACAAGTGTAAAGTCCTACACAGACTTCAAATTTGTTTATTCTAATGTGTATCAGACCTTAGGATCTTGATGATGACTAGAAAGAATGAAAGAAGGGAGGGTAGGAAGGAAAAGATCTTGATCAATAGAAACAAAATTACCTACACAGATGCAACAATAGAACAAGATTGGAGTAGACAAGTCAAAGTAGTTTAAGCAAAAAAATTTTAAATATTTGAAGCCTATATATCAAACAAAAAATATTCTTGTTAGTTATTCCAAGTTTGTGATTACTGGGCATATAATTGTCTCTCACATGTATCAGGCATATTTCTTACAATTTGATACAACTTACATAGTTGTCTCATCTCTGGACTCATGAAATGAAGCGCCACTGATTTTTTTATAGCAGTGATATAAGAATCTTATTTACATTTGCAAATCCATATGATTTTAAAAATTCAAATAAAATGGAGGCAATACCTGTCTATTTTCATTTCCTTTGCAGCTCTTACTTGATTCAGGAACAATACCACAGATTGACGGTCCGTGCCAGGATTTTTCTTTCCCTGTGAATGAAAAAGTTTATACAGTTCACATGGCTATATTCAACAATGACTAAATAGACAGATCACTCCTATATGTATGTTTGTTAAATTAACATAAACTCTAAGTCATGCAACTTCTAGGTACCACATCTACATGCAAAAAACAGAAATATTACGTCTAGACTCTGGAGTAAAATGTCCAAAAAACGAAGTAATAATCAGACAAAGTATGTGCCTGACAATAACCATAAATATGGATGTGTTACAGTCTAAAGGACCAGAGTGCTAATGATAAGGTGAAGAACTGTTCAACTTCAAGAATCATCAGACAATGCTCGAGGTTGAAAACATCCCCAAAATGAAGTTTGATCTAAGTGATCATCTATACTTTGGCATTCTATAAGTTCCAGAAGATTGAGCAAGCAGCTAAATAAAATACCCAGCCAAATGAAAAAGGGAGATTATTTCCCGTCCCTAATGGCACCGTAGCAATTGGTGGTGGTTGAGGTAGCTTAAGATCTGAGACCACTCCAAGAAGCCAGCTAGCAGTACCATCTCCACCTGCAACCTAATTTTCTAGGAATATATTAGAGACAGAATTATTGGAGATCAATAGAGATAATGAGTATTGTCAAATATGAGTCTTGTTTCGCACATTTGCACATGTGTATGAAAGAAATATCAGAATTTGTAAGTTATTTTAAAATAATGCTTACGATTATTCTCAATTTCTTCTCAATTTCAGCAGCCAGATTATCTCCTTTGTACTTGAGCGTTTCTAAAGTAACATAAAGTTGCTGCAGCACCTTATCTGGAGCCTTATCTCCCAGATCAATAACCTATAAAATAAATTTCCTTAATATCAATCTAATTGGAAAACAAAAACAAGAATACATAGTAAAAACAGCTTGTCCCATCTTTATAAAAGAAATTCATGAAGAGCCTGACTCACTATCTTGTGACATTGTACCTGGTTTTTATTAAGAAGTGAACAGTAGGAAACAAGAAGTTCCCCTCCAAGCTGACCACCACTTTTGGAATTAATGAAGACTAATACTGGACATGCAGGTATATGGGAATCACCGCTGACCTCAGATCCTGATACTAGTATGTAATCTGGGATGCAGAAGTCCTTTAAGGTTTTTTTGGAATTGACATCACCCATTGCTACTTCCTGACTGCAGAATTTTATTATAAAAAGATATCAGATTTGAAATCATGTGTCCAAGAAAAACAAACCCAATGAGAGACAGCCTTTTTCATAGCAAATGGGTAAAAAAAAAAAATCAAAACATAATATAAGAATTGTTCTATTTAGCGAGGGTGTTAAATATAATGTAATTAGCTAAACAGGTTAAGTTGGGAACAACAAAGATTTAAAGAGATATACTGTATTAGAAACTTCAAATTCAAGATTGGCAGTCCATAGCCAAGTCAATTTTATTCTTTTGTCAGGCAAGGCAAAGATAGACTTTAAAAGGAGATTGAATATCTGGAGTTTGCATGTCTTTTTTGTAATTTAATTTCAATCAGAAAATAGCCCAGTATTGTCAAGCAAAACTCAAGCTACACGCCTACACTATGATCATTAGCCTTAGGAAAACCTGTGCGTTTTCAATGTTCAACAAAAGATGTGTCATTAAGCATGTACGACCAATGGCGAAAATAATTCGTATCAGTATAAAGATTCACAAATAATTTACATGCATGTACCTTTCAGCAACGTGCAAAAGAAAATATATATAAAAAAAAAAAAGAACTCCTTTTGAAATTGAATCAGTAAACTGATGCACGTCGATCATAATAACTATTAAATGTATCGTTAGTTCCAAAACATAAATAAAATTATAAATGGTCATCGGGGTCCACACTCCACCCCCCCCCCCCCCCCCATCTAAGAAGGAAACTACAAATTGAACACCTGATATCCGCGGCCACCACTTTCCCAGAACGAAACGAAAATTTGTTCAGTAGGTCCATTCTCGCCGTTTGCAGTCAGTTCAGTCGGCAAGGAGGCCAAGCAAAATCAAGGGCCTTTGCAAGGATTCTGACTAGAACGTTCTAGACTCTCTGACTAATAAACCGTTAAATACAATCACTTTGATGATTGGGAAAAGCATTAAACTCATTCAGAGAATACGACTCCCAATAAATTATTAATTTAATAGGAAGTTTTCCTACTTCATCAACCAAACAGGGTTTTGCTGGCAGAGTTTAGACAGGTATCGCAAAATCAAAACTGAGACTAATAAAATCATTAAATACAATGACTTGTGGTGACTGTGTAAAGCATTATTAAACTCATTTAGAGAATACGACTTCCAAGAAGTTCTTAAATTTTGTTCCGAACTTTTCCTTTTTCATTAACCCAACAGGGTTTTGCTGGCAGAGTTGAGGCAGGCATCGCAAAAGCAAAACCATTGGCGAGAATCAGAAAAGGAGATACTTTACCTGAATGGGATTTTTGCAGATATATCCTATGAATGATCCAAGGCTGAGAACAGTGTCCGTGATGAAGCAATCCCCGGATTCCTTGAAAGTGATTTCACCGAAAAAAACACAGAGATACAAAAAGGTACCAGAAAAGCAAAACTTGTGAAGGAATGTAAAGTGGGCTTGCTTCTGAATCGGAATGATAGAAGAGAACCAGAAGAAGTAATGGAAAAAAACTCTGAAGAAGTTTCTGTTTTGAATTAACTATCTCAAACGGGTATATATACACTATTCGTTGGCAGGGACAAAGCATCGGAGATTGGACTGGGACGGGGCCCAACCGGGCTCGGCAGATACAACAGAAGATTCCAAGGTTTAGCCACGTCAGACCTTTAATAGGCGCGGCGCGTCGTAGGATCCACACTTCCTTGATAGGTCGTGACGTAGAAATTTCGTAGAAGATGTGTTTCTGTTTTTTTTCTTTTCTTTTTTCTGTGCGTCCTATTTTAATTTTTTAATTAATTAGATAAATAATATTATTTATTCAGAATTATGAATATGAAATAATTTTAATAAATTATAAAAAGGCTTGCTCTAATTATAACCATAGGAATTAAACTATTAAAATATTGTTTCATGCTTAAGTAATTTTATAGCATTTTAAAAATATAAATAAAATATAAGATATTATTTTAAAATATTATGGCATTGACGATATTAAAAATTAATTTTTTTTCTTACACAAGAAGAAAAGAAATGTAGGCCATGGGAAGGTTCGAGGAAAGATAGGTTTTTATTTGTATTTTGACCATTCGAATTAACGAGGGCTTTCCAAATCGACATTTTGTGAAAAAATTAAATGACAACAAAAAAAATAAGGGCAATAGCATATAAATTCAGAGAAGAAATTTAGCAGCCTTAATTTTAAGTTTAAAAATACATTTATAAATAAAAAGATTGTCTCTACTAATATCTTTTTAATTACAAAATAAATATATAAATTTTTATAATATTAAAAAATAATTTAATGAGCTTAATTTGACTCTTAAAAATACACTTATAAGAAAAAACTTTTGGAGGGAGGCTTTCCAACAACGGTCTGGTCATCCGATCCACTTGGGCTGCCTCAAGATTGGCTGCTAGTTCCTTTCTTGGGGAGTGGATGGAGGCTATTTGTGGACTGCTTCTCCATAAGGTTTCCTCGCATGGCAGTTGCATTCTTGGAAAGACTTCCTTTTTGCAACTTAAACATGCCAGATCCCACTCTCATTACATTATTTTAGGGATATTCTAACCCAATATTCAGGAGTGAGTTTTTTATTTTTAAGATTTAATTTTTTTAGTTTTTTATAATTTTTATTTTAAGAAATAAATTAAAATAATTTTGAAAAAAATAAAGTAAAAAAAATTTTGTTTTCATAAAACAATAATTCAAAAATAAAATAGGAAAACAAAAAAAAGTAAAAAATATTTTATTTTTTTATAGCTTTTATAACTTATTTCTTAAAATAAAAAATAAAAAATAATTAAAAAATATATAATATAAAAAATATTTATTATAATTGATAAATGATAATAAACTAATATATGTGAAAGAAGGTGTGTGAGAGGAAGATATATGAAAATAACATTTTTGATATTTTTATATGGTGTTTTATGAGTGTGATATTCTTAATTGATATTAATAAATATTTTTTGTGATATTTTTGACATTAATAAAAATTATAGTGTTCATGGAACACCGTATAAAAATATAATATTCTAAGAAGTAACATATAATAATTGTTTAATATACTGTTATTTTATATTTTTATAAGAAATTATAATATTTAAAATTTTATTTATATATAATAATTATAAGGATAATGTTATGCTATTGATGTATTTTGAGGTGGTAATAAATATTTTTTTATCCTTATATTTTGTTTTTTTGTTTTTTGTTCTGATTTTTTTTATTTTTTGATATTAAATGATTACTTTCTATGTTATATATTTTTTTAGAAAAATTTAAAATTTTTTTGAATTTTTTTTTGAAATTTATTACACTTTTTATACTATTTATTCATCATATTTCTTGAATTTACTTTTTTTCATAAGCAACAAATTTTTATTCAAAAAATTTCTAAAAATATATATAACAAAAAAAATTAATTAATGTAAAAAAAAACAAAAGACAAAAATAAGATGTGACAACAAAAAATGTTATGCCACCGCCCCAATAATAAGACAGTAGCATAGATAAATCTTAATTATAAACTATGATGTAAAAATATTATTGATATTTTATAGAAATTAATTTTGAATGGTATGATATATTAATAAAATAAAAACATTTTATACTTTTTTAAGTGTATAGATTTATATGTATCAAATATAAATTATTAATTTACATGTCTAAGATCCTACCTATGGTATAATTGGTATTAATGAGTTTTATTTGATTACTTTTATCTTAAATTAGTTAAATTATATATTATATCACATATATATAATATCAACCAACTCGTGGCTCACAACTTCAGTTAAAGTGAATTTGATGTCCTGGTTGGATTCTTGCTCTTTACCCTTTTTCTACTGATCCGTAACGAAATGATCATATCATTTTCTTATAATTGTTGCCATGTCATGTGATTATTAATATTAAAAGAATTCATATTTTTTTCTTTGTTGTTTTGTAAAATGTTGTTCACTCTGGTTTCTCGGTTCTCTTCACCACCAATGGTCGCTCTACCAAAAATCATCGCCTCCAATTACCGTTGTTTCACCATCATCGTCGGTCGTCACTGTTTTCACTAAGAAAGCCTACGTTTCAAGCATCACACCAAGAAAGATATGGTGCATCACAACTAAGAGTAAAACATTTAAGACAATATCGATAAAAATTAATGAAGCAACCTTCCAATTAGAACACAATATGCAAACTAGCATAATGGGCCAATACCAAAATAAGATCAACAAATTTTTCGATGGCAGCTGCAAAAACCAGGTTTCGTCTTTGCGATGCACCATGGGAGCAACCAAGCAAGCTTTGTAGGTAGCGGCCGAAAACAATGCCAAGGAATGGTGTTATCCGTTGCTAATGGTAGTGTGCTCGGGGCCTTGGCAATGGTGGCAGCAAGAGAGAAAGAGGAGGGAAGGAGGAAGTTTTCGGGAGAGATAAGAGAAACAAAATGAGGAAATGACAAAAATGATTTTTTTAAGGATTTCTACATGTTATCAACATGAACGGCCATGATTTAATAAAAATAACTAAATCCTTATTGCCTTTTGACTTCTTATGTAAAAAAAGATTATATTTAACAGTACATATAATTTTAGTTAAACTCAAGTGATTTTGTTAGACTTTTCGCTTTAAACTACAAACTGAAAATATTGTATAAGTTAAGAAAAACAAGAAGGGTAATAATATGTTTACACTATTTTTTTTTATATTATCCTTTCACCTCATTTTTAAATATTAATATATTATAAAATAAGAATGATGGTAGATGATGATAAGTAATAATAAAATAATAAATATAAAAATATATATTAGTATTGCTACTCAAACAAAAATTAAGCATGAATTTAGGGCTGTAAGAACCAGAATCCTTAATTAATTGTTTTGACTTGAATTAGTCATAATCAAAGGAGATGCTCATTGCTTACTTAATCATTCAACCTGATTTTGGTCAACTGGTTTCAATTTAATTAACACAGCCAACAGATCATGACTAATAACCTCAAAAAAAGTAAAAGGGAATTTTGTATCCCTCACTTTAATTTTTAATTTTTAGTTTTTATTATAATTTTATTTTAATCTTTTAATTATAATATATTATATCATAATTTAGTCAAATTATTCCAACTATTTAATTAAGTACTAAATTAATAGTTTTAATTAATATGAATTAATTATATAATTAAAAAATTAATATAAATAAATAATAATAATTTTATTATGTAAAATAATACAAATATCTTAAAAATAAATAAAAATAATTTTTAATTAAATTTTATTTTTATGAGTAAAAGTAAAGTTAATTAAAAGTTTCATATTATTTATTTTTTAATATATTTATATTATTTTATATAATAAATTTATTATTTTATTTTTATAAAAATTTTTTGATCACATAACTAATTCATATTAATTAAAATTATTATTTTTAATACTTAAATAAATGATAAGGAATAATTTAACTAAATTATAAAAATTTAGGGTAGAATGTGTTATAATTAATAAATTAAAAAATATATTATAATAATAACTAAAAATTAAAATAAAAAAGTGTAAAATTCAAAAATTGTCAACCTGCCTCCTGGTCCTCGACTAGTCTCAGACCTTAAGATTATTTTTTGTGTAATTGGGCTAATATTAATGGTAATATCTAGCCCAGTAGTATGTATATGGGCTGCCTCCGTTTGTTCTCTGGGCCTGCCCTATCTCCGAAGTCACCTCCTGTAGATCTAAATCATGAATAATAATTAAAAGAAATTATTTCAATTAATAATGAAAAAGGTGTTTGGATGGATTTGTGTTTTTGAGCGGATGCTTCAAATAGAAGTGATTTTTTTAAAAAAAGTAGTTATTTGGTGTTTGGATGTAATTACGCAGAAGTGATTTTACTGAAAAAAACAGATGTTTTGTGTTTGGATGCAAAAATATAAAAGTACTTTTGAGCATGTAAAATTATTAAAAATAACATATAAAAATATTTTTTAAAAAATTTATAGAATCTTTTAGAGGTAGATGTATTTAAAAAATTTTCTCTCTCTTCTATTGGACCTAATTATTTTTTAAACATCATATTTACTACTTCTTTAAAAAATAAATTTTCTGTTTATTTTTAAAATAAATATTTATTTTTAATTTACTACCAAACACCTATTTTAAAAATAATTACTTATTAAAAAAAAAAAAAGCAGCTTTTCCCTCAATTAATCCCATCCAAACGGCTAGATATTCCAGTTGCGTACGTGGGTGATTCAGATTCAGACTCGGCATCGGTTGCTTAGGTGTTTCATTTCTTGGTTAACAAACGCCGTAGTTTTGAACCGACTTGAAAGAGAGAGAAAGTAAGGTATCTTTCCCTTTTTTTTAAAAAAAAATTTTTTAATAAATTTTGAATTAGTTGTATATCATTTTTTTTAAAAAAATAAAAAAAATCTTTTTTAACTTTAACAAAATGATAAATTTATTATTTTTTTAATTAAAGAGATTAACAGAAAAAAATAAAATTTTTAATTATTACATTTAAATATAAAATAATATTTTTTTAAAATTAATTTTTTTATAAACTTTTTTTAGAAAAAATCCGAACATGTTGGGTAGGTTCCGAAAGTTCTGGAACACTAGTCGTTTTTTATTATATATATAATCATCAGGTGTCCTTTCTTCATCAAATTAATTAGGAGCTCATATAATTTAACACTTTTTTATGGATATTATTAAATAATAGGCCTATAAAAATATGGGTGACACTATTTAACAATTTCAAAATAAGATTGTGAAATAATTTTTGTCATATTGATTTTTTATTTTTTGTTTTGACTTTTTAATATTAATTAATTATTTTTTATATCATATATTATTTTTTAATTTTTTTAAAATTTATTGAATTTTTTTATATTATTTATTCATACTTTTTCTTGTATTATTTATTTATAAGTAAAAACTTAAAAAAAATATCAAAAAATAATTAATATATATACACAATGAAACGCGTATGAACAAGTCTTTTACACATACACACTACACACACACATAATGAAACGCGTATGAACAAGTCTTTTACACACACACAATGAAACGCGTATGAACAAGTCTATTTGATCACATTCACAATGAAAGATTGGTCACATACACTATAAAACGCGTATGAACAAGTCTATTTGATCACATTCACAATGAAAGATTGGTAGTATAGTGGCATAGGTTCAACCATTTCAACTATAATGGTGTTTCCTACCCTACTCTTATATAGGGGTGCTCTAAAGAAGTTAGAGCCATTAGATGTAAGTATAATAAATTTTAACCATTAGATCAATTATGGATTAAAAAATTGAATTTTCTTATAACCGAATGTCCTCTCTTAAGCACTCTTATAGGACAAAATTCTCTGACTATAATAACGAGTCGACGATTGAAATGTACTAATTGGCGAGGCTCCAACAAGGGAGGAGATGGCATGGTACTGTAGCTTATCCAATAGCTTGTGGAGTAAAAATAGTTCTGTTATTATACGGGATTTTTTATTGTATATTTATTTTAAATAATTAAAATACAAAATTGATTGTGACCAAATAAAATTTAAAATAAATGGGCGCGTGATGATGTTGATTATATTAACCACTAATATGATTGGATTTGATTTGATTTGATTATATATCCACAGCAAGTCAATTGAGCTTTAAATCTTCCAAATATGAAACCAAGGATTTCCAAAATGTCCAATCTCCCCGCGAACTTTAGTTAGACAAGTAGGCTAAAAAACAGTGAAAGTCTCATCCAAAATTGATGAAGGAAGGCTATTATAAGAGAGGGACCCAACCCAAGTGCCAATCATCGCATTTCAATTTTCAGGCAGGGCAGAGGAGACAGGAAGAGTGCACCATTAATTCAACGAAATGGACTATGCAAATTAATTGCCTTGCCCAACATCACAAGGCAATTTTCAAATCAAAACTAATTATGATGTCATTTTTACGAAACATTAAATTAAATATATTTTTTGTAAAGAATAAAATTTGAATTTGAATCATGAGTATAAATAAATATATGTAGAATTAGTTGAACTATGATTATCGTATTATGCTCATAAATCAACTTATCAGAATTTTTTGTGTTACTTATATATTAATTAAGCTATCATTCTATTTCAATTCGATCCTTGAATTTAATATTGTGCCAATCTCCTTAATTATTTTTAAAGGTTCATAATCTACTTCTTTGAAGGAGATATTGATTATCCGTGATTCTAATTTACCTTTTAAAACATAGCACGTACTGTGTCTAATCATCAAATAACAAATGAAATACAACAAGATATATGTTATTTTAAGGATACCATACATACAAATTATTTAGACGAGTTTGTGTGTCTTTTATGCAATCATTTTTTTTTATATCAATTATGATGAAATTACAAATAACATTATAAATTTTAATCTCTTCTAGTTTTAATCAATACCATCGGCCCCTTTTGACTTTCTTCATGCCTTAAGAAAAAGTTTCTTAAGGTAAGTGTTGAGTTGAATTGTTTTTTTTTAAGCCTCTATTTAAATATTTTAACCAAACTCGTTTTAATGCTTAAACCAGTATAATTAAAAAAATAATAAAATATGTAAAATTAAAAAAAAATATTTTAAATTATTTATTTAATAAAAATAAATTATTTATAATAAATAATAAGTATAAATTTTTTTAAAATAAAATAATAAAATAATTTTAATTTAACATTATAAATTAAAATATTAATTAAACATAATATTTTACAATGATATTTGAATGTTCTTTAAATAGAGTTATACATATTTGGTCTTTTAAATCGTCATCTTCATAATCATTTAAAAAAAAATAAATATTAATAAAATATTAGAGGGAATGTCTAATATCTAATTACTAGTACAAATAAGAATCTCAACATTTTAAAAAATAAGATAACTTTTATACTTATTGAGAATACGAGAACTAATATTAAAAGCAAATTTAAAGGCTACTATGGTAATTGAAATTCTTAAAACGTAATAAGCCATCCTTAAAAATGAGGGAATCTATACCTATAATATTTCTAATATTGTTACACATTCGTATGTTATATAGGGCAAACAAATAGGGGATACAAATTTTTTGCTAAAAAAATAATTTGAGTCTGACCACTTAAATTTAGACATTGTAAATCAAGACCCTAACTTTACAAAAATGGGCCAACCCATTAATCGAAGCTTAAAATTGACAATGTTTGCAATCTTTGCATTTAACTTGATCTAAGTTTTAACATATCAAGTTTAACATATTGCTAATAACTTATTCTTTTTAAAATATTACCATTTTATATGTGTTAATTAAAAATGTATTAATATTTATAAACTTAGGCTTTGTTTCATTGGAAAATAATTTTTTATGTAAAATAACTTTTTTACAAAAAATTCATGTTGAGAAAATGAGTTAAGTTTTCATTGTTTGGATAGTATGATGGAAAATATTTTTTTGTTGTTTGCGTCATTTTAAAAAAATATTTGTTATTATTTAAAATAATATTAAGATAGTTATATTTAAGTATATTCAAACATATTGTACTTGTTAGAATTATGTCTTAAAAGATTCATTTAATTTTTTGGCACCTCAAATAGTTTTAAAACATTGCCTTATCATATCACCAAATAATACGTAATATTATAAGATACAATATCTCTATAGGTATAAAAAATAATTTATTCAATAAGATTTATATTCATCCACAATAATACTTTTAAAGCTTATAACAACTTTTGAATAGTTAATATATAATTTAAAAATATTATTTTTATAATAAATAATAATTTATTTCTATTAACACAATAAAATAATTTTACAATGAATAAAAAATATATAACTTATATTAAATGAATTTATTTTTTCAATCTTAATTAAAATAAATATGTATATTTAATTTAATATTTTTTAATGTATGAAAGCATTAAAATAATAGTTAAAAGATATATTTCATCCGTTTTAAATTATTTATCGTTTTAGAGGTTTTATTTTATTTTAAATTATTTATCGTTTTACGTTATTAATAAAGTATTAATTATTATTTTTTTAATATTATTTATTGTTATATTCAATAGAATAATAATAAGAGTTTAAATTAATTTTAATAAATAATAATTTAGTCAAATATAATTACTTTTTGGTATAATTGAGGTTATTTAATAACTTTATTAATTCTTATACCATTACCTTAAATGATAAATAATTTAGAACGGAGGAGTATCATTTTAAAAAGGAAAATTTGATTTTCAACTTAATGAAAGAAAATTGAGTAGCATTTTTTATAATTAAGAAATCATTTTCTTCTATTAAAAACTTTTGGTTCAAACCTTAAAAAATTAGAAACTATTTTTTAATTTATTATTTTTTGTTAAAACAAACCAACGTTAAAAAGAAAATTTATTTAAGAGCACACAGATTAAATCAAATTCTATTAATTATTCCAATTTAATTATTCATTCTCTTTGTTTCCTTTTACTTTTTAGTGAATGAAAGGTTATGTTTCCCGTGTGTGTTGAAAGTTTAAGTGATTGTTTTAATTGATTAATTATTAAAACGAAAACTGTAGAAGTTCATTTGTCAAATGATTAATGTTGGAAAAATATTTGCATTTTAAACCTATACGTACACTTATTATATTTACAATTTATACAGATTTTTCACTTCTATTAATAAAATTACTAACAAAGCTTATATTAAATTCATTTTTGTTCTTAAAATTTTTCATTGAGCTTAATTTAATGTATCACAAATTAATAAAAATTAAGTTAATATTTTTAAAATTTTAATAATAAGAGATTAATGTAAATATTTTAAAAATAAAAGGAAGGTAAATATATGTTTAAAACTTAGATGTGACTATTAATTGATGTAAGAAGAAACATATACATAAAGTTAATGAAATTAGAATTAATTAAGAAAACATAAACACCATTATTAAGGAGGTTAGAATTCAGTAGTAGTAAGTGTTTTGCAATTCAGATTCATAAAAGCCAAATTAAAAAAAAAAATCTAAACACTATTTAAGTCACACGCAAAAACCAAAAGAAGAAGAAGTCAAGCATTAATTGCTAGGCAATTTACAGATCTGTGTGGTCATTGAAAATGGATGGCCATATTTAGAACATGTTTTCATTGTTTTGTACTGTAGCCTTTGCAGTCAAACATTTATAAACAGTAAAATGTTCAACACCAGCTGGACGGCTGGACCCCTTTGCAGTTCGGTGGAGGGCATTTATTTGCAGCACCTAGGCGGCTCCGAGCCATATGCCACATTGCCCATTGCCCAGTAGTTTTCACTGTAGCACGGTCCACGGTAGCGTCAGTTATCAACTTACGTG
This sequence comes from Ceratonia siliqua, assembly GCA_034509205.1. Classification (NCBI taxonomy): domain Eukaryota; kingdom Viridiplantae; phylum Streptophyta; class Magnoliopsida; order Fabales; family Fabaceae; genus Ceratonia; species Ceratonia siliqua. Next base: position 6,396,287 of record JASKGM010000014.1, read on the forward strand.
GCGATATTCAGTTGGTGATAGATAATCGGCGGGAAACTGGCATATAATTTTGGATGTATATACATGATGATGTGGCTCAGTGGATGAGACAGGATAGACAATAAAAGAGGGGTCAATTAGTCATTTTGTTAGGCACAGGTACAGAAGTGGTCTAAGTTACTAGTTTACCCTTGACATTTCATTTAAATTCATATTTTTTAGAGGAAGTCTTTACATGCACTACTTTTCTCGCCAGCAGTCTTTGCATGCATTATGTTACCTGGTTTTTCCAGTTCAGTCAAAATTAATTATCTTATCTAATATTTTCAATTTTTTTGGTAATTGAATTATGCATTTTTTAATTATTTTAATGCAATATATATCTAATAAAACTGCTAATTAACCGAAGGGCGAAGAGTGGAAAAGTTACCCATTGATTAGGACATAGAATCCCTTGCATTTGTTCAGAGTGGGATAGAAAGGAAATGACAAGAGTGAGAGTGTTGCAAAAATTTCTTCACAGTAAGACACGTCTCCTCAGTCCTAACCTAAGCAATGAACAAAGGGCGGTACCAAATCCCATTGACTTCGATCATGTTTCTTAGATTGCCATTCATCTCGCCTTACGGCTATTTATATACGCATTCTCACACGTCCCTACAGCTAGCAACTCTTACTTTCGATCCAATTATAGAGTGCAATATATTCTTCACCCTCTCTCTTTCTCTGTCTATCTCTTTGAGATACAAAGCATTCTATCATCATAGAGATTTGCTGAGAAAATTTGTTGAACATATTCATCATGACAAAGTCTCCTTCTGGTCATGAAAAGAATGGATTGAAGAAAGGTCCTTGGACTCCAGAGGAAGATCAGAAGCTCGTAGATTATATCCAGAAACATGGACACGGCAAATGGCGAACCCTTCCCAAGAATGCAGGTACACTGCTAGCTCTTTCTTGCCCTTAACTTATAAGCGAGTTTTCTCCTCTTTCTGTGATGTTTAAAGTTTTTATACAAGGTGATTATTTAACATGCACTCTCTTTTGATCATCAATAATAGGACTGAAAAGATGTGGAAAGAGTTGCCGGCTTCGCTGGACAAACTACTTGAGGCCAGATATCAAGAGAGGCAGATTCTCGCTCGAAGAAGAAGAAACCATCATCCAGTTACACAGTGTTTTGGGAAACAAGTAAGTGATATCACCATGATTTCTGATTGTTTCTCTTTATTCTTTTGTTTATTCCTCATTTTATGTGTAGGCCACAAATATACAATTAAAGTAAGATACATTTCAAAATTTGCAGATATGATATAGAGAGTCGCCAACTAAATCATGGACTTGCAGATTTTATAAGCATATGAATATATTTATATATAATGCTATCTAGCTAGGCGCCCGTGCAAAGTCAATGATATACAATATCAAACTATATTTTCTTTTGTCATGTTGTAGTGAATAATTGATATCTACATTGAATTTCTTAGGTGGTCTACAATTGCTGGTAGCTTGCCGGGAAGAACAGATAATGAGATCAAGAATTATTGGAATACCCATATCAAGAAGAGGCTATTGAAGATGGGAATTGATCCAGTCACTCACACACCATGCCTGGATATTCAACAACTGTCTTCCATTCTGAACTCATCTTTCTACAACTCACCTCAACTTAACTATCCTGGTCTCTTTGGGATGGGGAGTATATTAAATCCAAACCTGCTAAGTTTGCTCACAGCTCTGTTATCATCATATCAAAACCCGGATGTTATGAATCAAAACTTCCAGCAAAACCAACTCAATAATGGTACCCTAGTGCAAAACCAAGGCCAGCCTTCCCAATCTATGCTGCTTAACTCTATCCAAGCCTTCCAACCAAACCAGTCTCAAGTTCCTATTCAAGAAAACCAATCTTGTGCTGCATCTAATCCTTTGCCTTTGGAATCCCAACTCATGAAAGCAAAACTAGATCAAATCGCTCCAAGTACTACTCATTTTATCCAAAATGATCTAACAAATTTGTGGCAGTCGTTTAATGGAGGACACTCGGATCAACGACAGGTCGAATCAGCTATGCAAAGTTTTTCTTCACCCAATAACATCGTCAACAATGTCATGGAAAATCAGATGGGCATGCCAAATTTCAATTTAGGCTCACTGTTATCGTCCACACCTTCATCTTCTAGCCCATGTACTACTTTCAATTCATCATCTTCCACAACGTTTGTCAATGGTACCACTGAAGATGAAAGGGACACTTACTGCAGCAATATGTTGATGTATAATATCTCAAACGGCTTGAATATTGACTCTAGACTTTTGTGAGTGAACAGGAGTGCAAATTGTGCTACAATTAATATCCAGATTTGTCAATATCTGATCAAGATTTATTTAGTTGAGTTGAGACTGTTTTCAGACATTGTTTTGACATCCATATGAATTAATTTACTGCTTACTAGCTTCGCATTAATCTTGCTAGATTTGTTTATCCATTATTGTAACCTTTTTTATCTATTTAAAAAATTCTTTGTCTCTATGAAAAATTATACTATTGGGTGCTTTTGGATTCGAATTTGATTAGAAGGGAATGTAAGATTAGAATTTGTGGGAGAAGAATGAGCAATAGCAGAAGTCTGATTCAATTTAATATTCTAAATTGTTCAAAATAAAGAAAAAACGTACACTACACAGCCGCAAGTTCAAGTACCTGAAGCACAAAAACAAGAAACAAAGGAAATTTTCTGTTAAAGGCATGAACTAATTTGCTTTGCTTCCAACCAGAGCCTCCATTCCCAGTTCGACTTTTTAATGTTCAACAAGAAACGTTTCTTTTTCAATCCCTTTTGTTCTTAGTTCTCCTTCCCAATACGGAATGGACCACTTTAATTGACAAGTGAAAGAAAGCCAAGCAAGAAGTTTGAAAGGGGGAAGATTGAGTTGAAGGGAACAGCAACAGGGAAGCTAAACGGTGTGGTTTATTAGGACATGCATGCATGGAGGTTTCGTCTACGCCTCTACTTGTTCAAAGCTTTGACTTGCTTCAGGCATTCCAGCAATTTCACCGGCGAACCTGCCTGGCCTCGTTGGAGCTCAAGGGCTCTGACACGTGGCTTCCCTTTCTATAATTTTCTGCCTATATATTTCACGGGCGATTTCAATAAAAGTGCATTGCCAATTTGCCATATGTTAGATCCCGTCCTGTAATTGGACAACAGCACTATTCCCCCTAATCATTGGATGGTCAAGGGAAAATATATAGGATATCCAGGGGATTAACATATACAAATTATTAGAAAAGAAGATTTGTTTTTGGAATCCCAAATTCTTTATTAAGATGAAATATGTCCCATGTCTTATTATGTGTTTTAACCTTTTTATTTCAATTGGAAGATGGCCATAAAATATGGTAAATAAATTAAAAAAATCCTTTAATTGATTGGGCTGCCATATCTACAAAATTTAAATCAAATTAGAATAACTATTTCCTATATAAAAAACATATTAATTAACATTTTTTGAGATTTAACAATAAATTTGAAAATGTGTATGCTAAGCTATTATTAGGAGTAGTGATGTTTGCTCACTCAGAAAGAGTGAAGTTTGATATGTAACAAGTGAGTTTTTCATATTTTCTTAGTGAGAGAGCATCGTTATTCTTAAAATAGTTTATACGCCTCCTTTTGAAAATTTTAAATGGTTATCAATCATCTTTTTGTTGAAGTGAAATGTTTAATCCAATTTTGTTT
>JASKGM010000014.1:6410436-6426539 GCA_034509205.1 Ceratonia siliqua
CCCCCCCCCCCACTCCTCTTCCATCTATTTCTCTTTGGATCAAATAGTGAATATAGAAAGAAACTAGGAGCAATTTGGTATGTTATGTTCTTTATATCTTGAATTAATATGATTGATTAAAATTTTGATATTTTATAAAAATTAATAAATTCATACTTAAAATATATATATTTTTACATACATTTGGATATTTTAAATTTCATTTCAACATTTTAAATATTAATGAATTAAATAGAGATATTTTAGGATTAAAATTCAACATGACACTGCTATGTTTTAAAAAACATTAAATACAAATCCATCACTTAATTAATAAATTGTACTTATATTTATTATTTATAGGCTTACATATTTTGTCTCTAAATCGAACATTCAAACATTTAAGATACTAATATAAAAATAACAATATACCAAATGATTTTTAAATCCAGAAGATTACAAGGCTTGGCCCCGAGGCTGAACCATAAGAGCCAGATATTCCGCTTTGTGGGAGCAAAGAAGATTCCATTGAATTCTAGCATTTGAAAGACTACCTCAGTCATCAGAGATATAAGATATGGTCGTCTCATTAGTCAATCGGTATGAAATTGTTGGTCGGGGTTACTGTGTTATGATGCCATTTCCTGTGCAAACTGAGGGCCAAGCTTAGTGATCTTATCTATTACTACAGCATTCCTGGTGCCTTGTTACAATATTCTGAGATCAGACAAAATTAATTGAACCCGGCACTCAAATGTCGCACAGGTTGATAGGATAAAGAAACCTGATACATTGGATAATGGGAGGAAGGAGACTGGAAAGTTCAAGGCAATGTTTTCTATAACGGTATCTCATGAAGATTCATTTTTCTCTTTTGTGAAGAATTTTATAGAATTATTCAAGACATTAGAAAGAAAAACAAATTATTTTATAAAGATGTTATAAAATACAATATTTTTAAAGACACCTAAACAGAATTATATCTATTAATTTGTAGTTGCATTGTTTCTATATGTGTTATAAAGCACTCCACGGAATAAATTAAATAAAAAAATACAGAAAAACACTGAAATGGCTTGGTAAAGCATCAAGATTCTGACATTCTATAAACCTGTCCAATTTGTATTTCTATATCAATGATAAAATGTATGATATATACATGGAACTGTGAGTAAAAGAACATGGTGTGTTACCCAAGAGTTCTACATCGACATTGTGGCTGGGAAAAGCCTATCCAAGAAAGTATACAGACCACCTCCTAACAGAAGTGCTCCACTGTGGAACAAGCAAGTTGTAACATGTATCAGAAACAAAGAAACTAACAGAAATCTCAGAATTGAGAAACAGCTCAAGACAGAGATAGTGGCTGCCCTCTTTTGGCCACCGATTGCTATTTCCTGATTAGGAAGAGGGTTCTCTTGAACTAGTAAAGGTAAAAATAATGAGTTCTCCCTTTTGTAATACTCAAAGTTCAAATATTACCTTAGAGGATTGATCCATGCTGAGAACTTGCGGAATGAAAGCAGGCTCTGCCAATACAGATTTGAATCAGAAATAGTGAAATACAGTTTTCCACCAGACATCCTGGTCTAGCAGGAGATCTTAAGGTTATTTTATAAAATCAATGAACCATATATGAACCTGTAATGCTCCAGCGAAAGAAGCAGCTAAAAGTAAAGGAGAAACATAACCAGTTGTGTATGTCAAAAGTAAGCTGCCTCCAATCACTGGATCCTGTCAAGAAATCATTGTTCCCTTCATTCACATAAGAGTTACTACATGTGCAAACTGAATGTAAGCAAATAAAGAAATCAAATAATGTTAATATTAATGTGCATATATTGGATATTTGAGTATCCCTTCTACATTGATATACTACACTGTTACATGATAATCCTTAATGATGTAATCAACAGCCATTTCTAACAAGTTATTTCAACTGATTAAGTGAAACCATGGAGAAAATAACACTGGGTATAGTTCTTTTTCAACCCTGCATGAAAATGTAGTCTTCAAGGAATACTGAAGAGCTCTTGGTTCCTTCAGATAAGCAAATCACTCATACCCAACAATTCAACGTACCTCATGAAGTGCTCAAGCGAGGTCTAGTGGCTTAGCCAATTAAATCTATAATGTTGATGAAAAGAGCCCTTATTGAAATCAATTCCCTTTTCTTCCTTTTTTTTTGGGGGAGGGGGGGTTTCCCTACCAGACAAGGTTGTTAAGAAGCATAGCAGTAAAACATATAAACTATAACAGAAGCAATAAAAAATACCTTTGATGCAGCAACATATCCCAGAATGGTAGCCAGCACTGGTGTACTACAAGGTGAGGCAGCTAAAGCAAACGTAAGACCAGCCAAATATGCTTGCACACCTAAAGGAGGAGAATTTCTTCATATATGAACTGCTCTCTTGCAAATGTATACTTGAGGAACTAAGTTAATGTAAGAGCACCCAACTTACTTGATGGTAAATTGGCAGCTGCTGCACGTGGATCAACATTGTCAAAGAATGAGGGGAGTTGTAATTCAATGATCTGCAAAATTTGCTTGAGATGAGCCAAAACCAAAAAATAAAGCAAAACAATTGGTCAAAGAAATTTTTATGGTTTGTTAACTACAAGGAATTTGTGTGTCTGTGTGTGTCTCTCACAAAACTTAGAATGCCAAACTATATCTGATGACACGGCACTAAAAGACATGCCCAAAGCTTAAGGTAACTACCATAAAAATTGTCCAAATACTGAGAATTTATACGGTTGATCATAACAGCTATGAGCATAAGCAATTCTCTTAGCAATAAACTGACAGGACTCTGCTTAAAACACCAAGTAATGTGACTTTTTTAAGTGGTCATTTGAACTTTAAGTGGCCTTCCAATTGTGCCCATTTATGTAAAAAAGACAGATAGACAGAGGGACAAATGGATATAAGATACCTCAAGGAGGTTCAGACCCATAATTACAGCCAAACCAGAAGCAGCCAAAGGTAATCCTTGGCCTATCTGTCCATAAGCCTTTCCAGCAAATGATGCTGCTACACCCAACAGCGCTAATGTGGTTGCAAGACCTAAGGAAAATGCCACAGAATCACCAATAACCTGTCAACAAGAAGACATAATTGTTAGTGAGAAATATGTGTGTGTGTGTGTGTGAAGAAGAAGAGGAAGAAGATGCAAGACGAGTGGAGGAACTTGTGCAACTTTTGAAGCAATTCATACGTCAAACAACAATGAATCATGACTAACATTCCCAACTATGCAACTAAATTTAACTCAAAACTACTTGTAATGAAATTGAAGACCATAGTAGAAGTGCTCAAGAAACAAAAGGTACAAGCTATTGAAATGCAAAGCCAGCTCTGCAGTGAAAGGCATCTTGGCTGTATAAGGGCTGACGCATTTCAGTGTTTTCATCTTAGCTAAAACTCAAAAGACAAACCTTTATTTAGCTTAACAATATTGAATGCCATTTCCTCTATTTTATTATTAATTGTAACCTGAGGACTACAGCTCTCAACTTGGGCAATAAAAGGAGATAAGAGGAAGAAAAGAATAAACATTTTTATGCTGAGAAATAACAAATTAGCAAGTTAATTACCTCTGCTCTGCTTTTGCCAGAGCCAAATGCCCCTGTCAGATTCCAACCCACAATTTTAGGCATATGAAAAGTAATTAGTACCGAGAGTGCAAAATAGTAGCAAGCTCACCAATGTAACCAAGGGTCAGTGGTAAGACACTCAGTGTACAGGGAGAAAGGCTGGTTACAAGCCCTGCCCCATAAATTACTGCTAAACTGTGAAAATGAGTGAAGAATAAATCATAAACATAAGCTTCAGATTTTCAGAGAAAATAATAGATAATGAAATAATGCATAGAATAATTTACAGTATACCTAGTGAAACTGAGTGAAGATAGTTGGTCTTGAACAGCTACATTGGCCTGTTGTCCAGCTGAATATAGCAAGCCTCCAAACCAGTCACTCAGGCTTCCATCAGCCAAAGCATAAACAGAATCAGTCACTTCCTGAGTTGAAGGAAAATAATTAAAGTTCCTGAGATGTACACAATAACTATGATGCATAGCATAGATATTATCATGATCAACAATATAGGGACTGACTAGCTGTTTAGCAAATCAACCTACAAGTTTTAAAGAACAAACATAACACAACGGCTTGAATTTATAGCTGGATAAGATTATACTATTTCAACAATCCATCAAGGGTTCATAGTACATGATTCAAGTATAAGGCAGTCTCAAAATAATTTCATACAATAAGCTTTCTAGTTGACTCGGTTTGCAAAAGTTAGCAACTTAAGTTCGATATCTCATACACTAATAAATGGAAAACTGGAAAACAGAAAGAGCCACTCATGAAGTCCCATCAATTTCTTGTTTGGTTGAGCAATATGCAAGGGTGACTAGACTATTTCAATAACCAATAAAGAATGATAGTATAATAGAAAATCTATTACAGCCTTCTATGGAATTTTCTGTGACTTGGATAAAATGGAATGTTGAAAATATCTACATAAATAAGCACATCAAGAGAAACATTGAAAAGAGCTAACAACTCTAGAAAATATTGGTACAGATATAGGGAACCCTCTCCAACATATTTATCTGTACTTACAGCTTTTGCAAGGACAGGTGCAACCAAGTTTGCCACTGAAAAGGATGGAAATAAATAAAAAATTCCCTGATACTATCAATGATTAAAGAAACAAGGGTAAAAAGGGAGAAAGGAAGATAATAACATACTCCACACGCACCAAAGGATTAAAGCCAATACCTGTCATGGAACCTATGACTGTCTTTATGCCTGTACTGTCAATCTTCCGCATTGACTGGATAAGATTCTCAGGTTTCGAAGGTTTCTTGTGTGTGTTGACGGGAACAATATATTTTCCTAAAACATACAAATTGGGGAGGATACTCTGTTTTAGATTGTCTTGAAAGAAACGCAGAAGACACACAAACAATATCAATTGCGTTATAGCATATATGTTGTTCCAATGATAAAACATGAATAAAGAAGAAGTGGTCTGCCATCTCCTTTCTCCTCACCAAGAACAAAAGTATACATTAGAGGTTTGCCTAGATAGGCTTTTCTCTTGTTTAGAAGGAACTTAGCTAATAAAAGAATGACAAATTCTGCTGAATGATGCAGAGACAAAGCTCATTACGATACAGCAATTCGATATCTACCCGAAGGTTACTATCAACACGGAAGAACAAAATGAAATGAAAGAGCTTGATAGACACACCGTGACGGCTATCGCCGTCAAATTTGCAGTTTGAAATTCTGAAAGATCGAAGACCATGACTTCCACAGTAGCTTATAGTCAAACTCATCTGCATTAAGCATAAAATCCGAGATTGAGAAAAGAAAATTAAAAGTAGTTAGCCTTTCCTGCAGCATAGAATTGGAACTAGTAGCACAAACACAGAACTCAGTAGCTGAAGTATTTTCCCGTCTGTAATATGGCACTTTTGGGCAAAAACGAAAACTTTAGAGCTAATTCAAGAGTGTTTTGCAGAGTAAAAACGATATAAACTCATGTTCAAAATATTTCATATATTTTCCTTCTCACTCACTCTCGATTTTCCTCCGTTTCTCAGCTACCAAACAGGAACTCAGAGGGGAGACTTGAAATTTTTACGGTACGGAGAGTTAGCTATTTTGATATGAGACGATATTAGAGGTCCCGCGATGCGCACGTCAGATGACAGTGCTAGATATTTATAGCGGGGAGTGGGGACACGTCTAAACTAACTCTACTCGAAATGATAAATCTTGGCGGGACGCATCTAAACTAATTTTACACGAAATGATAAATCTTTTGATTTGAGATGTACCAAAACTGAAAAGGATTGGTTACAACTTAGTTATGTGATAAAAATTTATCTCAAAACATCAAAAAAAAAAAAAAAGTCATAACGAAACAAGACAGTTATATTAAATTTATTTATTTTTTAAACATTTTATTTATAAATTATATAAATTAAAAAAATTATTTATTGATATACGAGACAATAAATTCTTATATAATATCTCATAAACATTATATTTTTATATAACAATATTATTTATATATATTTTTTACACTTCTTTTTATATTTATTTTAATTATTAATATATTATAAAATAATAATAATAAATAATAAATAATAATAAAATAACAAATATAAAAAATATAAGAATAATGTAAAAAAAATAATTTACAAATAATATTATTCATTTTTATATGATGCCAAAGGCTCATTTTTTTATTTTTTATAAAAATAATTATTTTATTATAAAAATATATTTTATTATGATTATAATAGAATAATTATTTTATATAACACTAACTAATTTTTGTAATTGAATAAATTTTTTATAAATGATAAAAAAAGAAGAGTACCTTTATACAATGAATAATTGTTCCTTATATTTTTTATTTTAAGAACAATATAAAACTATTTTTATAAACAGTAAACAAACAAGATGTCTCTCTACAGCTTTTGAAAAGAAATGTTCTCGCCAACAGGAATTTTTTATTAATACTATAATAGAGATTAGTTAATTGGTACAAGAACCTTATATTGCTACCTTGTTACTTCATAACAAGGTCAATAAATAATACACTATGCAGAATTTACATGGTTGGTGGCTAAAAGGTCAATAAATAATATAAACGAATAAATATACACACAAAATATCTTCAGGTTGTCTATTGAAGACTGCCACTTTAGAAGATGAGCCTTTACTACAAGATCATCAATCTTGACATAAAACTAACCCTCCAGAAAAAAAAATATATATATATATATATATATATATAAAAATAAATAAATAAATAAATACAAGGCACTATCATGCCCTGTATTGAGCTCAAGGAATTCAAGACCTCAATATTTGCTCGTAAACTTGGGATACTGTCGAATGCTGTCCAATCTATTCCTTGTTTGTTTCAATAATGTCAACCATCAACCTTGGGTGGAACAAATTCTTCAACCAGAGGAGGTCCCGTTACAAATGACATGGACGACCATATGACTCAAAATGTGCAAATCTGAATATTGCATGCTCCAAGGTTGTAAAGAAAGACCACTGCAATGCCAGAAACAAAGAGACCCACCTGAAACTGTGGGTATTGTAGACTCCAGGCACCTGTACTGAGGAATAGAAGCAGGCTGTGCACTTGTACTCAAGGTATAATCAGCTTCTCAGAACACATCATACAAAACAAAAGTGTGGTTTCTCTGCCTCAAGGCAATTCTTCAAAATTTGTCAGTTACTGCCTTTTTTGGGAAGAAAATTAAATGAAAAAAGGGGTGGTGGGGGGGTAAGGCAGTAAGCTAACCTTGATTATGAGGAACTTCAGAGGTAAGTACTAATGTACTATTATTCATCCAGACAAATGTTGAGGGAAGTAGCTAAACTAATTTTGATATAATAAAACCCAAACCTAATCCGAAAGCATGTACACAATATAGTCAAAGTATATGAAGCTACATAAAATCACATAATAAAATATTCAAAATAAACTGCCACTTAATGATAAGTATATCTAAACATAAAGGTACACCACCTCCTCCCTCCCCACCCTTCACCCATATAAGCCCACCCTTCTCTTCCTTTAGCATTAGAATACATTACATTAAGAACACAGCACAACTGTTACCTATTCCACATGTTGCTTTCCACCATAAAAATTTAGTGAAGTCCAGAGTTTCATGCTAAAGTAAAGCATATAGACCTATTGAATGATCTGAATAATCAAGTGTAATACACACCACTCATTACATGATCTAATGATTTTAAAGAGGAAAAATACCCATTCTGTAAATGGGCATACATTAATAATCTAGTACTTCTGATGGCACATGCAATTCCACCAGAAATGAAGATGACAAAGTATAAATGAAATTTCATCATTACAAATAAAGAACTAGATGACACTTTGTGAACTCAACCTTAACTGATTGAAATGTAGCGAAGTTCTTGCACATACTAGTTCAACAATTGTAAACAGCAGAGGTTGCACAAAATCAAAGATAAGAAACAAATTGCATGAAGCATTCCCAAACTCCCGCAGGGGAAGGGGGGATCATATCGTTAAATTCATCATTTTTGACAAAGGAAATGGATATGCTTTCTGATTGAAGTGGATAGTAATTAGAATTACCATCATGAAAAGCAACAACAACTTTTAAAATTGGAAGAAATAGATTCTGAGCACAAATTTCATTTGGCTTCAAAGGCCATTACCCAATCTGGATTTCCTATAATTTTAATGCAACTGCAAACATGTTTTACTTTCTCTGGATTGAAAAAGAAAGGACTTCCAAAAAAAAAATGCACTGTTTAAATCCTTGAATAACGAGGATGGCGAAGCTAACGGAATCAATCTTGAACTTTTTTCAAATCCTCAATAATCAAATCTTAATATAGAGTGAGAAATATCTTCAGATGCCAAGGTCCTTTTAGAAAAAATTCTTCTTAGTAAAGGTATGACTTCAGATTGTTTCCATGATCTACTCTAAAAGATGAAAACGAAGACAGTATCCAATGACTAAGAAGGCACAACGGACAAGGCCAATTGATAAATAATAATACAGAAATCTGACAAGGGGAGAAAGAAATTCAAAATCTACAGATATATTCACTCAACAGAAATCACCATTGCCGTGCTTCATGTCAATGTACAAGGTAATGAAGTAGATTCTCAAAAGCAGGAAATGTAAATAAATAATAATACCACTACTGAAACTTTTGAAAGGTTTCCTTAAGTAACCACCTCTGAAGTAAAAACTGTAACAGTTTGTCAACAAACTTCTTTCCTTGATTTATTTATTTTTTGCAATAAGACTTCACTAACAAAGTACAAGTGGACCACAATTAGGTGATGTTCAACTTACTGAGTAAAAGAGGATAAACATCTAGCAGACAACCAAGAACTCTTATGAGGGTTGCTGGTCTTCCAGACCATAATTTAACTCTTTCAGATATGGCTGCTACTCGCACCTAAAATTCCAATTTTTAAAAGAAATTATATTCGTTCAGAATATGTGCATATCTATTCAAACCTAATTGTAATATTTATAACCTGAGATAACACACAGAAAACCCCTTTTTTCCTTTGTATGATTTAGCTTTCAAATTTGCAATACCTGTCATCCAGAAATTTAGCATCACTAACTACTATACTAACTCCGATTGGGGTATGCATTTAATGTTATTTAGTTATCAACTCAAAAGCTTTATTAAGTTTTTTCCTTCAGTCAAAACTTTGAAAGAAATCCAAAGCCCCCTCTATAGCCAAATCTTTCATTTTGGACTAAATTTGCTCTAATTGGGGTAATTAAGTTATTCAGTCATCAAGTCAAAAGCTTATATTAAGTCCTTGCGCCTTCTATCAAAGATTTGACAGAAATCCAAAGATCTATCTAAAGTCAAATATTTCATTTGGAGAAGGATACTCAACAGGATTGATACTAAAGATATGTTGCAGATTCAGAAGCCTAACATAGCCCTGTCTCCTTATATGGGTTCCATGTGTTGCTCTAATTCAAGAATAGCTGCACAATTATTTTTGCATTGTCCAGCAAACAGCGACACTTGGAGTAAGCTTTTTGGTCTGTCTAGTGAATCTTGGTGTGCCCTCAGAACTGGGAGCATTTCCTTTGGCTTTTAGAGGTTTTGGCAGGAGTAAAGTGGAAAAAACTTTATAGCAACACACAATAAATGCTGGGATTTGATTTTTCTGATTGAAATGGGTTCTTGGACTTTTAAGGGAACATCTGTGTCCTTAAATTTGTTATGGAATAGAATAGTTTTTATTGTCTCTCTCTGGTGTTCAGCTCATGAGTTCTTGCAGGAAATTCATTTGTTAGACATGCAGAGAAATTGAGGAGCACTCTTGATTTAATGTTGTTATTGGCCTTTTTCTGTTTTCTTATACTGCTATGTTTAAGGAGGATATCTTATCCTAATTTTTAATTCCTTCCTTCTATTAACTTTTAAAAAAAACTTATTTATATAGAAAAACTTTGAAAGAAATATTAGCTTTGATTAAAAGGCAAACTCGACCTTTTTGAAGCAAGCATGCACATTCTATTAATAGCCAACCAGTTTAATGGCATTGAAGATGCTTGTACCATTAATCTTTCAATTTTGATTTGTAGAACAGCGATGTTATTCCTGACATGGAGTTGTTTTATCTATTTCCAGAAGTAACCTTACAGGAACATACGGCGGATATTAGGCTGATCCACGTGAAAGTGACTTCTTATCTTGAAGCAAGGGGTAGACGTGGCATGATAAGGCAACACATGCATACATATCTTGAAGCAAGGGGTAGACATGGCATGATAAGGCAACACATGCATACACCTCAGTCACACAAAGCCAAGTTGATATCACTGCTTCTGCAAAACCAATAACAATAACGCGATATTTAGGTTTCATTAACAAGAGAAAGAATAATGGAAAAAAAATTGCTTAAGTTTGGTATGGGGTATAGAGTAATAATCAAAACAAAAATTTACTGTAGTATCTGGTTTAAGAGCATTAAACCTAAAAGTTAAGTATTAAAGGTGAGACGGTCAGAGAATAGGTTTTATCTGTAACAAGCACCACTCATGCAAAAGCCTGTTGCAATTGATGTATGGAAAAGCACAAGCCTACTTAACAATTCTGAATAACATTTCTGTTATAATTAATAGTCTGCCCATGAGGCTGAAGTTGTTTCATGAACCTGTCTATAACTATTTGGATTGATTATCTGTATTAAACAGCTGTTACAAAAGCAAAATATATATGAAAATGATTGAATTTTTTATCAAAAAAAAAAAAACACAGATATCATATAGCAAGAAATGACAAAATGAATCAATTGACTCATCAAAGTACAATTTATTCTTCTGATCACAATAAAGACTAGACTATTCTCCCCCCTTAGGCCTTCATTTTATAAGTCCTTAAAGGGCTTAGCATAATAAAGCTACAGAACCACAACAGCTCCCAGTCAAATTAAGGTTGTATAACTAAACAGTTCAGTCTAAGTGATAATCTAAATTTAGTTTTCTGGTTTAACTACTACAAGGATACATTTATAAGTCCACTCAGAACAAATACAAAAGTGTAAATAATCTAATTAAATCTCAGTTACTTCTGTCATCAATGCAAGGCCTTGCTCCCCTTCTTTTGCCCTTAAGGGTCATGCGTGTTTGGTTTGACTATGAATTTATACCAATCTACACTACAAAATGCCACTTCCTCTATCAAGGAGGTATTGCAATCATTTATGACCAGTCAATTTACCAGACTAATTTTGCCACGTCTTACAAATTATGAATATAATGCCGAAACAACATTGTTTATAGTCTAGTAATTAGGATACCATGGGATCTTGTCTTTTATTCTCTCTTTTTTTATAAAAAAGAATTTTTATTAAACAGAGAGAAGAATATTTTTTGAATATTTTTTGTGAAATGATGATATGAGAGTGATATGAGAGAAGGAAGGATTACAAAGAAGGAGAATAAGATATTATTCTGGACACAAACAAAATACAGCAAAACAGAAGGAAAAAGTAGCAAAGGAAAACAATATTAACAAAATAATGGAGCTCTCTAATCCCTTTGCATATCCATCAGGGAGATCATCCATGAGCTAACCACCAGAGTAAAGTCATTATAACCACTCTATCCTATTGTAGATGTAAGGAGAGACACTTCTTGAATATCCAATCATTCCTCTCCAACCAAATACAACAAATAACTGCATACATAATGCACCTCCACAAGACTTTGCCCCCCCCCCCCCCCCTTACTCCTTTCAAAACCTCAAAAACTGACCAATAAAACCTATCCGAATTTTGAGGGAAAACCCAACATTCTCTAATATTTTGGAACATTTTTCTTCAAGCCATACAGCTTTAACTAAGATTTCCAGATTATAAGAGGAGGGCTGATCAAGTGATTTATGCTCCTGGAGTATAATTATCTCCATAATCACCCATAAGGAACTCTACTTGTTAATTTTATTAAAAACATCCTTATTCCCATTGACATTTTGTTCTCCATACTTGGGGAAGAACTAATAGGCTTCAGAGCACATTAGGAACACAATGTTTCAAATAAGACTTGCAACTCAGAGAAACGAGACAGAGAAAATTGAGAACTTCTCAAATAAATTTCCCTTTAATTGTAACTTTAGAACTTGAAATTTCTTTATTCTTGTGATAATTTGGTGATGCCAATCTCACGGCATGTAACAAAGAGCTTATTAACAGAACCGTCATGTCAAGATCCGAATCCTTTCCACTTCAATAGATATCTCTGAAACCAAAAAAACATTTCCTTGGTGCTTTTATTTTAATCTATCAATATTCAATTTTAATTATTATATGCAATTAATATACTTTGTTGCACCCAAGTCTGAAAAAAATAATCTGTCTAGAAGGTTTATCCTAAATGGTATCAAAGCAATATTTATGTGAGCCTTCTACAGAAGCATTGGATTTCCAACTTCTAACTTTTTTTTGTTTTTGATAGAAAAAGAAAATTTTATTGAGGAAGAAGAGAATTACAAATTTGGAGAATAAGACACCCTCCTATGTAAATAAATAAGAAAAATAGAAGAAACAAAAGAAAAGCATGAAATATCAAAAACGGAAAAAAGCTGCCCAATCTCTCTGTAAATCAACAATAGAAGCCCCCTCAAAAAAAACCAGTGGCAGAACACCAAAAAGAGGCCAAAAACAATATCCTGTCCCAAAGCATCTCCGAAGACATAATTAATATAACATATAACTGGCTAAACAATTATTTTATTATTATAAAGCGGTTCTGGTTGTAGTTTGCTCTCAAGCTTGCACGCAATGTCCTCACCTACAAGTAAGAGGAAGTGTTGGTCCTTAACATCATAGGATACATAAAACTATTACCTTAAATATTCTAGATTATTGGTTATGAACCATTGAATGATTTGAATTGGAGCATGGTAACATATACAATGAATAAAACCTATGGTTCTAGGGGGAAGAAATCCTATAATCTTACTATAAACAAGTCCCCGTGCCCAAACTACTTTCTTCCATAGGAAATAAAGGTCAAGTTCGTGTTCCTAAAGGGCTTCACTTTTGGAAGCATATTTAATCTTTGGAAGGCAGGCAAGTTACCAATTTGAGGGTATAGGTCCCCTACTTACCTGAACCCTCAGTTTGTTTTGCATTTAGAGGAATTCCAAAGGGTAAGTAAGGAGGGTGGTAAAAATTCCTTTAGTGGAAGGGTGTTTTCTGACAATATGACTGTAAGAACTAGGAACTAAGAGGCCCATAGTTGAAAGAATTTAAGAATGTGGTTTGAAATTTGGAAACTGAAGTATTCAACAAATATTTGTTTTGATAAAAGAAGAAATTTTATTAGAGAGAAAAAAAAAAATTACAACTCATTGGAGGATAAGATATCCTCAAGCAAGAAAGAACAGTAAAAGCCCATGTGCCAAACACCAAAGGGAAGCCATGTGAACAATTCCGTCCCATAACATATGTAAGGGCAAAGGTATGCCCTTAATTATGCGGGCATTCCTGTCCAACCATACAAACCGGAGAATCCCAAAAACTGCATATTGCCACAAAAATTTTATTCTCCTTCTTGTTACCAAAACCTCGGAAACAAATTAGAAGGAACTTCTCCAAAGTACTAGGACAGACCCAGTGTTCACCAAAATACCAAAAATGTTATTCCAGAGGTGATTCACAGCAGGACAATGTAGAAATAGGTGAGACAGTTTCTGAACAAGCTCTACACATTACAGACATGTCAGGAGAAAGGGCTGTATGGGGTCTATGAATCTGCAACAAGTCATTTGTGTTAATCCTATTGAGTATTGTTGTCCAGGCAAAAGATTTGACCTTAGAAGGAGCTTTAGAGTTCCACATTGACTTATCAAGAAGAAACTGTTCCTAGGAGGAGAATGAGTAAGGAACTGAATATACGTTTTGCAAGAAAAATTACCAGACGAATAAAGATTCCAAACTCTCATATCTTGACTAGATGAAAAATGGACAAAATCAATTAGAAACAAAAGGGACTGAAGCTCACAGTTTTCTTAGGGATTTCAACAGTAAAAAAATTCTGGATGGGTGAATTATGCAAATGGAAAAGCCAATAAAGGTGAGGGAATGTTTCAGAAAAAAGGATATTGCCACCCAGATATCCTCCCAAATTCTAATTTTTGAACCATTGCCCAATTTCAAAGAGACAAGTGATCTAAAAGCCAAATATCATGGTGAAATAAATTTCCAAGGACTCACACGAGTAACATTCCCCACTACGTTGGCATCCCAACCATTGTGATTTGAATTATCTTATGCCATAATGCATTAACCTCTGAAGGAAAATGTGATAACCATTTAGCTTCCAAGAAAATGTCTTTAGACACCAACTTTCCAAGAGCCAAACCCTCTTCCTTCTTTAGGTTTACAGTAGACTTCCCAACTAACAAGATGATCTTTGTTTTCTTGGCCCCTCCTGACCAAGGAAAAATGTCTCATAATCTTCTCAATCTTTTGGGCTACAGCAACTGGAATTTTAAAAAGAGAGAGGTGATAGATGGGTATACTAGATACGAGACTGAATAAGGGTGATACAACCACCTAAGGAAAAAGAATTTTCCTTTCCAGTTATCCCTAAGCTTAGAAATCTTTTGAACAACTGGATCCCAAAAAGACAGCTTGCGGATTGCCCCCTAGAGACACACCTAGATAGATAAGAGGCCACTATAGCATATGACAACTGCCCAAAGCAGAAAAAAAAAAAAAGGAAAGATTCTAGCTATCAATATTTATCCTGCTACCCCACTCTTCGCTAAATTGATCTCAAGCCCGAGATAGTCTCAGACTCTGAAAGAATAGATGGATGTAGAGAATGTTCGTGAAACTAACTCTATCATCTGGTAGAAAAAGGATCATATTATCTGCGAACTGTAGGTGAGAAACCATCGTTCCCTCAAAGCCAACTCTAATACCAACAATCATGCACGCATCTATAGCCCTGGAAAGCATCTGACTCAAAACATCAACCACTAAGGTAAACAAAAAAGGAGAAAGATGATCTCCTTGCCTAACTCTTCTTTGACCTCAAAACCAAGATTTTGGTTCCCCATTTATGATTACTGAGAAAGTGATCGTAGAAAGACAACATGATATCCAACTTCTCCATCTACCACTAAAGAATATGTCCTGACCCTTCCATCTCCTCACATCATCCACAATCTCAAGTGCCACAAGAGCAGCATACAAAATCTGCCTTATGCCAAGTCATCAAGTTAGTGTCACACAAACCATTATTTTGAGCTGGGAGAAATTTGCAGTGTTAGTATAATTTCATCGAGGCAATTGTCATGGTGTGCAAATCTGAAGGATGTTTAATGCAATAATACATCCTTGAAGGGGATTCTCCTCTTTGTCAATAGCTGCACCTCTTTGCACTCCACCATACTATTTTACTAATCTAAAAAATTTACTGAGTCCACATGCAAGACGTAGTGAGGTCACGGATTACATGGTTGTAAAGCTGTGCTGATAAGAGCCAAGAATTAAATGTGATTTTCACTAAGTGCTTGTTTGGGAAGCTTGCCGAATGTAATTATACTAGAATGAGAAGTAACTTTTGATTTAATTTTGGTCCCCAGAATTAAGTTTGGGAAGTCCCACTGGGTTCCCAAACAAGCACTACTAGCCAGTGATGAGCTGAAGTTAAAACTGCTTCTGTATTCAGTAGAACTGTAATTTTCTGCAAACATGCATTTGCTGATATTTTCAAAATACTTAAGGTTATCTGATTTCAACATTTTTACACTAAAAGGATTGTTTGATTAATAAATATGAGTCTAGAATTTTCCAATAACTTTAAATGTTTTGGTACTTTTTATTTAAGATATAAAGTTAGGTTATGGTTAATAAAACAAAAAGAAAGTTTTGGAAGGTTTAGAAGTTCTTATGTCAGCAATAAATGAAATAAATATTTTCTTCCAGAGATAAATTATCAAAATAATTCCATGCAAAGAAAAAACTAAGAGAAATTATCCTTCTAGTTGTCTTTTTCTTTTAATTATCCTTCTAGTTG